>QLOH01000389.1:0-600000 GCA_026901365.1 Sesbania bispinosa
GTTTGTTCCCTGCACGCTGTGCAGGCCAGGTGTGCTTGTGCGGGCTTGCTGTGCGCTTGTGTCAGTCTGGGAAAGTATATGTGAGTTTTCGTTGTTGATCTGAGAAGTCAAGCAGGCTTGGGGCCTGAGCGAGGCCTTTGGACAGCGTGTCATACTGGAGTGTGTTTCGTTAGGGTGTGTTCATCAGGGTGTATCTAAACTGATCCAGAACACTTATCACATTACTTCCTTCAATATATTTCTTAAAAAATGATAATTGTCTAAACAAAATCACTCTATTTGATAATATATTCAGCAATTAATAATCAATTAAAGTTGATTATTGTTATTTTCACAAAGAATAGTCATCCTCGTGTGAAATATTTTTGCTCTAAAATTATTAGAAACTATAATCAAATTGTGAATAAACCATTTGGTCATCCCCGTGCAATTTCTAAATAAATCATCAGAAACTATAACCAAATATTTATAGCAATAAATCATTTGAAATTTGAAACTAGTAATATCAACATTAAATGAGTTTGAATTAGAAACATAAATTACATTTAACAATTATTGAAATCAATCTGAATAATATATATGAATCTGGTTACTTCATATATTGATAACAATTAATAATCTAAATCAATGTAATAATAAATTAATTATAGTATCCGTAAAAAAATTAATTATAGTAACAATAATAAATTTGAATTTGAAACCACAAAAAGATCAACACAATTAAAATAATAAATCTCGGTAACTAAAAATCAAATTATACTTTCAAAAATTATAAAATAAAGCATGGAAATCATTTCTCAGTAAAAGTTGTTGAATAAAAATGGGTTGGTCATAAAGCATTTAAAACCCACTATCTATTAAATTAAAAACCAATATAGTGCATAGAATTGGGAAAAAAAATATGGCCGTGTGAAAAAGAAAAAGTCAAGTAAAACCCCACTATCCATTCATTTTAAAACCAACCTATTCATGCATTTAAAATCCACTATCAAATTTTTTCATTTTATTTTTTAAAAAATTATTTCTAAAAATAAATATTTAGAGAAGAGTACAACATAAGTAAATGCCATTATTTAATTATTTATGCCATATTTACTACACAGGCATATTTGAATAATTAAATTAAGTATTTATGTCATTCTTTACTGCACAGACGTATTTTCTTCTTTTATTAATTATCAGTTAGGTTTTTTTTTTTTGTGACAGAAATGGCCTAAAACTTTTTCACCATCCTATATAAATATATATATTGAAACACATAAATTAATATAATAATGTAAAACTCATTTAATAATAAAATAAATATGTTGCGTAACAATTTTAAGTAATAAAGAGAATTATATCTCCGACCTTGTCCCATTTAATATTTAAGAGCAAAAAATTAGTAATTTTAATTGTAAAGTATTCTAACGTAGGCATATAAAGACAAAGATTCAATCAGAAAATATAGTCAAATATTTATGGAACAAACTGATTGAATTTGAAACTAATATCATATCAAATGAGATTTAATTGGAAATGGAGAATTTACGATTAGCAAGGGATTGAAACCATATAAATAATTATATATGAAACTGATTCAATTCATATTGATAGCAATTAATAATCTAAATCAACATAACATAAATAATTTATTATGTGTTTTGTTGTTGTTAGGCAAAAACAATTTGCTCATTAGTAGTAAGAAAATTAGAATCAAATCAAATAATCTATGTTTAGAAAATTAGAATCAAAACAAATTCAAATTTTTTGAAAATCAAAATTAAAAATTAAGTGCTTTTAAAAACTATCAAAAATATTTTAAAAATTAATTCAATCAATAGGGGAACATAATTAAAAAAATACATTCATTCATCCTCTCTATTTATAACAACAAAAATTTCTATTCAAAAAAAAAAAAAAGATTAATCTAGGCTATGCTATTTTAAACCTCCAATACAGTGCACATGCTTTACTTACATATTAACACATGCTTACTAACAAAACCAATCATATTGATCCTTGAAGGTAGTTCATTTTAACAATTAACCATAACATTAAATTTGATCATTGCATCCTTTAGTCGCATTATTGCTTAAACCAAATCGACCCTATTTTTGAAGGTATTGTTGATGATACTTGTCTTCCCAGTAGAACTTATTGGTATGAAGGATCTCAGTAACAATCTTCATGTTTCTTCTATTATTGTTCCAAAGACTTTCTAGCTGTCTTCTCTTGTCTTGGGGTGTAGTAGTATATTTCAAATTTGTATTGTGTTCCCACACCATTTCCCTGTCACAAAGAAAGATCAAATTGTCACTAAGTGCTTAAACCACATGAAGTGCATCATCACTTAAGTATCACAACCATCAACATATTCAAAAGAAAGGATCTGTAAATAACTTTTCATTTGTATTAAGAAAAGGAAACATCTATATATTTTAAATATGTTTGAATCTTTGATTTAACCTCAAAAGCATAGGAGAGACAACAAAAACAGTAAAAAGAAAGCAAATTTTAGAACTCACTAAAATAACATAAATAAAGAGACAAATGAAAAAATCAGAGACAGAATGGAGAACGTCACCTACCAGTCACGACCACCACCGATGGCGACCACATATAGCGCACAACCACTATGACACTGCTGCTCTACATCCTGCACCCCATTGCACCATATAAATGAAGAGAAAGAAGTTTTTTTTTCTGAAATAACAAAAAACAGAGAAAAAATAGAGAAGAGAGAGAGAGAGAGAGGATATAACTCATTGCTGCCAGCTGCAACTGCTTATAGAAGTTTGTGCTTCCAATATTCTAGCTAAACTTATAAGCAAGTGAAAGGGAATTTAAGTGGGAGAATTTGAATTTGAATCTGAATAAAAATACATGAGAAATAGAAAAGAAAATAAATATGGGAAACTAACAATTTTTTTTGTAACCGCCCATATTATTGGAAACAGAATGGGTAGTCAAAAGAACAATTAAAAACCCATTATCTATGCATTTAAATCCCACTATATGCATTTTTAATTTTATATATATTTTTAAATTTATTACTAAATAGAAGGTGTCTAAGAAGGTTGGCTAAGAAAAGAATGCATATGAGAGTGGTTACATCAGCAAACTTTCTTCTTTTCATTTCATCTTTATTTATACTATAGATTAGCTAATACAAATTGTTCACCCACTTACGCACAGTACAACATTTTTACTCTTTACCCAACAGTTTAAAAGTGTGGCCAGAAATAGAAAAACTGTTGCCTAAAGACATAGGCAACAATTTTTAATGGTAGTCTATTCGAGTGTTACATGTTCATTTAGGCATCAGTTTTCCTTACTCTTTGGCCACACTTCTCGAAATGTTGCCTATACTCTGAAATAGGCTACAGTTATTACCTAAATCTAGGCACAATAGTTTTAGAATGTTGGCCACTTTAATTACAATTTATACCAATGTTTTAAAAATCGTACCAGTAATTGAACTGGTGAAGGCACTAGTTCACGGTTCAATGGTTCAACTGTGGTCGAACTGATTTTAATTGGAATAATATATTTTTAATATTATATAACATTTTAATTAATCAAATAACAAATTTATAAGAAATTAAGATATGTAAAGTTGTAAATCAGTATAAATAAACCTTATTATAAGGTTTATAAGACAAAAAATTAATAATGATTAGTAAAACAATATATATCTATGTGTAGTTCTTAAATATACCTCTTTATTTACTTAAAAAAATTAGATTAAATAAAAAATAAAAAATAGATTTTTTTTTAAAAGACCCGTTTTTTGACAACCAGTATTTTTTTTACCAATTTCACCAATTTTTTGAACGGTCGACCGGTTCTTGACTGGTTTTTGAAATCCCTCCAATTTCTTCTGTGTTGAACGGACCGGTCACCAAGCCGGTTCCCAGTCAGAACGGTCAAATCGACCGGTCTGATCAGGTTTTTTAAACAATGATTTATACGTTGTTGCCTAACTTTCAAGTGCAACAGTTTAGAATTGTAAAGTTTATCGTAAGGCAACATTTTACTAATTGTATGTAACAACCCAAAGATCAAGACATAGAGAATACAACGGAAGTCTTAGGTTGTGAATCCCACTGCAAGAAGGAAGCTGGAAGCAAAATGAGGACTTAGGGGTTTGAGGGGAAAATAAGACAAGGGTTAGGAATTAGTTAATGGTTGAGAGTTTTAAGACAATTAAGAAAGGAAGAACCAAGTATCAAGTCCCACATGACCGTAGAGTTAACTTAGGAGGAGTCACACTCGATGGTGGAAAGGATAGCATGGTGAGGAGGTGGGGAAGGAAGTAAGATATATTGAAACTAGGGAATTAGATTGAGACGAAAGGAACTAAGCTTAGGAGAATTGGCAGAAAAGAAGAGGAGAGGCGTGGATTCAAGGAACAGGGGTAGGAAGGTGATTTTATAAGAAAGAACAAGGAATTAGAGGAGCATATTCTAATGGACACATAGAACCCTTTAACCTTAGCCTTATTGAAGTGAATTGATGATTTACATCATGGTTCACGTAAAGTGTGCCCCGTTGGGCCTCAACCGATGTTGTTACTTAATTTTTGAGTTTTAAGCCTAATGACTTGGTGCACTAATTCGATAATATCTTGAGTTGGTAGGTGCGCTTTTGAGGTGATTCCACTTGTATTAGAAGCTAAGATCCGAGGCTTCAGTTTGATATATTACACGATAGTATTTTGAACTCATTTGCACCTCCAAACAAGCTTATTCTCGCTCAGGCGAGAAATAGCTTGCTCGAGCGAGGATGATCAGCAGAATTCAGGCATGTTGGCAGAAAGTTTGCTCCCTCAAGCAAGCTGATGCTTGCTCGAGCGAGCGAACTGTTGAGTCTAAAAAATATTATTAAGTGATTAATAATGTTTAAGTCTCATAATCCTTAGTTTTAATGTATAACAAATTTTGTTAAAGTATCCTGAAAAAGGAACAGATTCTCTTAAAGGCATTTTCTGTGTTTCAATCAACAACCTTCTGAAAGAGCAACTCTCAAAGTTATGAAAACCCTCTGAAGTGGTGCAACCTTCTGAAGGAGAGGAACCTGCTGAAGTATCAGAACCTACTGAAGCTAGTAAACTCTCTGAAGTCGGAGACGTCGTACTGAGAAATGTATCTTCTTGGGAATGAGCTTCTCTGATGATCCCTTTTGAAGACTCAAGTCTTTTCTTTGCTTTCTGTCAGTTTTCTACACCTCACTCTTTCTAGAAAAACAAATCAGAAACTTTTTGGTATATTTCAAATTCCTGTTCACCAAAAAGGTAGTCCTACTCTACTGTGAAAGTACACTTTGCTCAAAAAAGAGTAGAATCAGCGCTGCTGCACACCTACCTCTATTGTGTCTTCTGCTGCAAGCTATCAAAGCTTGTGTCTCAACGGAAATAAAGCTATTTCACAAACGGGATTTAAGAGAAGTCTAAACGGTCTCAATCTCTCTCTATAAATACAAGTCTTCATGCAGAGAAGAAAATAGAGAACGAACGTCAACTTGCTGAAGTGCTGCAAAATTTCTCTAAGAAATATTTACACTCTATTTCATTTGTACTCAAATTTCATATCCTGAGTTCAACTCAGTAGATTGTACATCTTACCCAGTTTAGGCTTTAAAATTTGTATAGTTTCAAAGCTTAGGCAATCTTTCTTCTAAAACAGTTTTTCTGTTTGAGCCTGGAGAGGCTTGTTGTTTAAACAATACTTGTTGTAGAGCCTGGAGAGCCTTGGTAGGAAAGAATACTTGTTGTAGTACAACGTGAAGAGGCTTGACAGAAAATAATACTTGTATATCTGATCAGATAGTGAAAATCCTTAGCTGGTTGGCTTTGGGACTGGACGTAGCTCACAGTGGTGGTGGGTGAACTAGTATAAATCTTTGGCTAAGTCTTTTCTTACCCTTAACTCATTTAAATTTGATTTATACTAACGTGGAGGGTTCTGAGTTTGTTGTTTTATAACTTTAAGCTAAAAAACCATCTTAATAGATTGAAAAACAAGTTTCAAAAATGTTTTATTGAACCTGCTGAAGTTACTTCAGCAAGTAATAAAACTTCCAGTTTCAGCAAGTTATAAAAACCTCTTGTGAAAAGTGTTGCCTCATGAAAGATTTCAGAAATCAGTTTAAGATTTATAAAACACTATTCAACCAAACCCCCATTCTAGTGTTTCCTATTGTTTCTACAGTTGGTATCATAGCTCAACACTCAGGTTGAGCATCTAACAGTGCCGAGGAAGAGAATCCTTGATGGAAACCTCTACAAGCAAACCCTCACTACATTGAAGAATATGCCTCTATTTCAAGGCCCCTAACTTTTAATGGTACATGTTACCATTATTGGAGAGATCGTATGAAGTTGTTCATTGAGAGCAGCAACATAGATCTGTGGGATGTAGTCACTGATGGTGATTATACTCCCACACATAGTGGTGTGCCATACCCAAAGCAGAATAGAATGGTGAGCAGAAAGCTCGTGTTCAGCTCAATGCAAAAGCAAAACTCTACTTTGTTTTCTCCTTGAGTAAATCTGAGTATGAGAAGGTGCATGGATGCTCTTCAACCAAGGAAATCTGGGATACTTTGGCATCAGCCCATGAAGGGATTGATTATGTCAAGCAACCAAGATTAGCATGCTTGTTCATCAATATGAGATGTTCAAGATGCAAGAGTTTGAAACCATTGATTAAACGTTAGTAGATTTCAAACAATAACTAATGGACTCAAGTCTTTAGGTAGAACCTTTGATTCTGGTGATAACAATCGCAAGATTCTAAGGAGTTTCCAAAGGCTTGGAGACCCAAGGTACAGCCATTCAAGAGGCTAAAGACCTCAATACATTGAGAATGGACGAACTTTTGGGATCTCTTAAAGTTCATTAGTTAGAACTTGGTGAATATTCTCCTAAGAAAAATTCATTGGCCTTGAACGCCAAGTCCAAGCTGCTGAAGCATGGGCCACATAAAGCCATGAAAGCTGAGGAGACTTCAGAAGGTAAGGAAGATTTTGAAGTCAGCTCTGAGGATGATGATGATTTGGCTCTTCTGAGTAGGAAGATCAAAAGGATGCTTCAGAAGAAGGGAAAGTTCAGCAAACACTCATCCTCTGAACCCAAAATGTGGTAAGTCGGGTAAGGAATCATTTTCTACTGAAAAAATTATTTGCTATGAATTTAAATAGCCAAGTCATATGAAGGATGATTGTCCCAAGCTGAAGAAACCCTCATTTAAGAAGAAGAACTCTTGAAGAAGAAGAAGAAGAAGGGTCTGATGGCTACATGGGAGGACCTGGATGATTCAACTTCAAAAGAAGAAGATGAATCTACTGAAGAAGCTAACTTATGTTTGATGGCAAGCTTACCTTCTTCAGATAGCTCTGAATCAGAGGTAATCCCTCAAACCTTGCAGACATGTATGATGATTTACTAGAAAGTTCTAAGGAGCTTTTCCAAGAGTACAAGGATTTGTCTCGAGCTTATACTGAAGTTGTAATTAAAAATGAAGCTCTTGAGACTGAAAACCTTTTACTCAAGGAAAAACTCTTGAACTCTGAAGCTAGTAGTTCAGAAGGTTTGACTAAGAAAATGAGAGACTCAAAAGCAAGTTGTTGAACTTACTAAGGACCTTGCCAACTTTGTTAATGGAACTGAGAACCTCACAGAATGTTAGGTATTCAGAAAATTCCAAGAACAAATGTGGCTTGGGATATTCAGACAGTGATTCATCACATGATTCCAAGTTTAAACCTGCTAATAAAGCTAAGAAAGGTAGGGAATGCTCACATTGTGGGAAGCCTGGACATCATGTGTCCCAGTGCAAGCACAAGAAGAAGGGCAAACCTATTGCTAACAAAAGAGGACCCAAAAGATATGGGTACCTAAACCTCTGATAGTTCCTGTTGCAGTGTTTAATAGGACAAAGGAGACACCACAAATGGTATTTGGACAGTGGCTACTCGTGACACATGAGGGAGGAGAGAAAGGTCTTTGCTCCAAAACTTTAGACCGAAAGATGGTGGTGTGGTCACCTTTGGAGGGAATCAGAAAGGAAAGATCACAAGTATAGGATCTGTAGGTATATCCCCTCTCTCTGTTATTCATAATGTTCCTCTTGTGGAAGGTCTTCAACACAACCTGCTGAGCATAAGTCAATTATGTGACAGTGGATATGTTGTGTGTCCTTTACCAGGGATGGATGTGTATTCAAAGATGCTTCAGATCAAATCACTTTTACTGCCAAGAGACATAGCAATGTGTATAAAATAGATCTTGAGAACTTGCATATCAAAATGTGACTTGTCTTCTTTCTGTTAAGATGAAAAACAGATTTGGCATCAGAAACTTGGGCATGCCTGCTTAAGTAATCTCAAAGTTAGCAAAACAAACCTTGTAAAAGGACTGCCCAAGCTCTCTTTCAAATCTGATGTTTTATGTGAAAACTGTCTTAAAGGTAAACAGACAAGAAGCTCTTTTAAGAGTAAAAATGTTGTGTCTACCTCAAGACCTTTAGAACTACTTCACATTGATTTGTTTGGTACAAGAACTGAAAGTCTTGCTGGTAAGAAATATGGTTTGGTCATAATGGATGACTACTCAAGATTTACATGGGTGTTATTCCTCAAAGCAAGGATGAGACTTTTGAGAATTCCATAAAATTCTGTAAGAAGGTGCAAAATGAAAAGGGATTTTGCATATCTGCTATCAGAAGTGACCGTGGTGGTGAGTTTGAAAACTCAGCTTCAACATGTTCTGTGATGAGAATGGGATCACACAATTTCTCTGTGGCAAGAACCACATCAGCAAAATGGGGTTGTTGAGAGAAAGAACAGAGCTTGCGGGAGATGGTAGAACCATGCTCATTTCACGCAACCTACCAAGATCATTCTGGGCAAAGGCTGTTCAACAGCTTGCTACATTCAAAAACGAAATTTTGGTAAGGCCAATTCTCAAAAGAACTCCCTATGAATTAGGAGAGGAAGGAAACCCAGCATTTCTTATTTCACATCTTTGGTTGTGAGTGTTTCATACTTAACACCAAAGATGATCTTGGAAATTTGATTCTAAATCTGACAAAGGATTCTTCATTGGTTATTCAGAAACTTCCATGGCCTGTAGGGTTTATAACTCTAGAATCTTGACAGTAGAAGAATCAATCCATGTTAGATTTAATGATGCTAAAGAGACTGATAGGGAACTATCAGATCTAGAAGATGATTTTGCAGGAATGGAGCTTAATCCAACTTCAGAGAAGACCGAGGTAAAAATGAAGAACCTGCTGAAGGATTCTCTGAAGTACCTACTGAACAACTTTCTGGTCAACCTGCTGAAGCAGGTCCTCTTCAAAGAGCTAATGTTGAGCCTCAGATTGAGCATGTATTTCCTCGCAGAAATGATGGAGATACAAGTTCTCATCATCCTCAAGAGCAAATCATTGATGAAACTTCAAAAGGTGTAAGAACAAGATCAGACTTAGAGAAGTTAATAATCTTGTCTTCCTCTCTGAAATTGAGCTAAAGAATATTTATAAAGCTTTGCATGATGAAGGGTGGATCCTAGCTATGCAGGAAGAGCTGAATCAATTTGTCAGGAGTGATGTCTGGACTCTTGTTCCTAAACCGCATGGGAAAACAATTATTGGAACCAAATGGGTTTTAGAAACAAGCTCTCTGAAGATGGACAAGTGATCAGAAACAAAGCTAGATTGGTTGCTCAAGGCTACAACCAACAAGAAGGTATTGATTTCACTGAAACCTTTGCACCAGTAGCTAGGCTTGAAGCCATTAGGATTTTACTTTCCTATGCAGCCAATAATGGCATCAAACTATATCAGATGGATGTAAAGAGTTCCTTCCTTAATGGGTTCAATGAGGAAGAGGTTTTGTTAGACAACCCCTTGGTTTTGAAAATTTAACTTTTCCTGATCATGTATTTAAGTTGAAAAAGGCTCTATATGGTCTCAAACTAGCTCCCAGAGCTTGGTATGACAGATTGAGCAATTTTCTTATCAAAAATGGTTTTGAAAGAGGAAAGGTTGATACAACCCTTTTTAGAAAAATGTCTAATAAAGATCTAATTCTTGTTCAGATATATGTTGATGACATTATTTTTGGATCAACAAATTCTTCATTATGCACAGAGTTTTCAAGGTCAATGCAATCTGAGTTTGAAATGAGTTTAATGGGTGAACTCAAGTTTTTCTTAGGGATTCAGATTAAGCAAGATTCTGAATGTATATGGATCCATCAGGAGAAATATACTAAAGAAATGCTTAAGAAGTTCAACATGCATGATTGCAAACCTATGTCAAGTCCTATGCATCCTTCAGCCATCTTAAGTAAAGTTGAAGAAGAATGTGTTGACCCAACCATGTATAGAGGCATAATTGGATCTCTGTTGTATCTTATAGCAAGCAGACCTAATATTATGTTCAATGTTTGTCTGTGTGCAAGGTTTCAATCAGATCCAAGAATAACTCATTACAAGGCTATAAAAAGAATTTTCAGATATCTCAATGATACTACTAATCTTGGTCTATGCTATAAGAAGAGTAAAGACTGCAGGTTATTAGGCTACTGTGATGTTGACTTTGCTGGAGATAGAGTTGAGAGAAAATCAACAAGTGGAGGATGTCACTTCATTGGAGAAAATATGATCAGCTGGGCTAGCAAAAGGTAAAGCACCATAGCTCTCTCAACTGCTGAAGCTGAGTATATTGTTGTTGCATGTTGTTTCTCACAGCTGCTTTGGGTAAAGTATTAGCTTGAGGATTTTAACATCTCTGTTAAATCTATTCTTGTGTTATGTGACAATACAAGTGCAATAAATCTTTCCAAAAATCCCATCCAGCATTCTAAAGATAAGCATATAGAAATCAAGCATCATTTCATTAGGGAATATGTTCAAAAAGGTGTTTTTGATATTAAGTTCATTCACACAGAGCATCAATGGGCTGAAGATAGGTTTAAGTTCATATGAGAAAATCTGCACATTCTTGCATTCTCTGATAATTGAACTTGCTAATATATGTGTGCCTGCTGAACTTGATTTCTATTATTGTATTCTCTGTTATACCCTGAATTTATTACTCTGTTGCATATTTAGTAATTCAGCAAGCTCTGGAAACCCTTTTGATTGACGACAAAAGGGGGAGTAATATAAACTAACACAAAATCTGAAGTTTAAGTGTTTTGCAGAGAAGAAATCTTTTGTTCAGGGGGAGCAAGCACTTATCTAAGTATCTGACAAAGGGGGAGATTCTTTCTAAACCTAATTCTATTTAAATTTCCCTTCAGATATTTGCAAGTTTAAGCAAATTTGTCATCATTAAAAAGGGGGAGAATGTTGAGTCTCAAAAATATTATTAAGTGATTAATAATATTTTAAGTCTTATAATCCTGAGTTTTAATGAATAACAAATTTGGTTAAAGTGTCCTAAAAGAAGGAACAGATTCTCTTAAAGGCATTTTCTGTGTTTCAGCAACCTTCTGAAAGAGCAACTCTTTGATGTTATGCAAACCTCTGAAGTGGTGCAACCTTCTGAAGGAGAGGAACCTACTGAAGTATCAGAACCTGCTGAAGCCAGTAAACTCTCTGAAGTCAGGAGACGTCACACTGAGAAATGTATCTTCTTGGGAATGAGCTTCTCTGATGATCCCTTTTTGAAGACTCAAGTCTTTTCTTTGCTTTCTGCCAGCTGTTTGCACCTCACTCTTTCTGGCAAGGCAAATCAGAAACTTTTTATATTTCAAATTCCTGTTCACAAAAAAGGCAGTCTCTGCTGTGAAAGTACACTTTGCTCAGAAAAGTAGAATCAGCGCTGCTGCACACCTACCTCTATTGTGTCTTCTGCTGCAAGCTATCAAAAGCTTGTGTCTCAACGGAAATAAAGCTATTTCACAACGGGATTTAAGAGAAGTCTAAACGGTCTCAATCTCTCTCTCTATAAATACAAGTCTTCATGCAGAGAAGAAAATAGAACGAACGTCAACTTGCTGAAGTGCTGCAAAATTTCTCTAAGAAATATTTACACTCTATTTCATTTGTACTCAAATTTCATATCCCGAGTTTAACTCAGTAGATTGTACATCTTACCCAGTTTAGGCTTTAAATTTGTATAGTTTCAAAGCTTAGGCAATCTTTCTTCTAAAACAGTTTTTCTGTTTGAGCCTGGAGAGGCTTGTTGTTTAAACAATACTTGTTGTAGAGCCTGGAGAGCCTTGGTAGGAAAGAATACTTGTTGTAGTACAACGTGAAGAGGCTTGACAGAAAATAATACTTGTATATCTGATCAGATAGTGAAAATCCTTAGCTGGTTGGCTTTGGGACTGGACGTAGCTCACAGTGGTGGTGGGTGAACTAGTATAAATCTTTGGCTAAGTCTTTTCTTACCCTTAACTCATTTAAATTTGATTTATACTAACGTGGAGGGTTCTGAGTTTGTTTTTTATAACTTTAAGCTAAAAAACCATCTTAATAGATTGAAAAACAAGTTTCAAAAATTGTTTTTTGAACCTGCTGAAGTTACTTCAGCAAGTATAAAACTTCCAGTTTCAGCAAGTTATAAAAACCTCTTTGTGAAAAGTGTTGCTCATGAAAAGATTTCAGAAATCAGTTTAAGATTTATAAAACACTATTCAACCCCCCTTCTAGTGTTTCCTGTGGTTTCTACACGAACACGTTTCTGGTTTTTAAAAACGCGCAGAACCCTAACCCGCTTCATTTTTACACACATTTCTCACCTTAAAGAGAGAGGGAAGAGTTCTAGTGAGAGAAATAAGCATAGGAGCAAGGAAGAAGCTTTCCAAGCCAAGGATTTCACCACCCGACCTTCTTCAAACCTCATTTTCCTTCTCCATTCTAGCTCCTTTGAGGTGAGTAAAGCTCACACACCACCACTCCAATCTTGTATGAGTACTCCCCAATGTGCCCACTCCTTTTTGTCCCTTTCTTGAGGTTGTATGTGATTGTTGATGAATATTCACCGATTGATTTTAGATGTATTTCATGTTTTGATGGTTATTGAACTAGAAATCTTCACCTAGGGTTTGAGTTGGTACTATTGCTAAGATTGGGCATTGTTTGTTGTTCTTACTGAAGAGTATAATTGTGTTGGATATATTCAATGTGTTGATGGTGTTTGAGCTAGAAATCCTCATTTAGGATTTGAATTGGTATTATTGTTAAATATGGATTCTATTTGTTAGTCTTATTGAATATCATGACTATATTGTGCATCTATTTGATGTTATGAGTTGTGTTATTCCTGTTGAGAATAAATAAGACACTTGGGCTTTAGTCTCCAGAGAATAAGAAAGAGATAACTAGACTTCGGTCCCTAGAGTAAAACTTGGACTTCGGTCCGAGAGTAATTTGGCGTAGTCAGTGAGCTCAGGTCTAGCCCAGAGATCGAGATAAGACCCCGTCCTGTCGGGAAATGCAGCTCATGCATATTGTTAGAAGTGCTTTTTAGATTCATTGTGATAGAGCTATGTTTGTATGATAACTTTTGTTTGTTGCATTGCATCTGCTTGCTTACTTACACTGCCTGCTGCATGCTTTACTCGCTGAGACATTAGTCTCACCCCACGTTTGCGGGTTCATTTTAGATATGCAGGACTGTCTAGTTGGATGCTTGGAAGTAGAGTTTGAAGCTCTTAAAGTGGAATATTCCACCCTTCATGGTTTATTTTGTATTCCCAGATGAAAATAGTGTCTCAAACGGGCATTATTCTTGAATTTAAAATCAAAACGTTATATTGCACACCAAAGCTGATATGAACCACAATGTTTGAAAATAAGGGACCTTTAGAAATATGAGGCTGAAACTTATACTTTTCTAAAACACTTGTATTTTTTTTCTATTTTCTTTGATTGATAATTTTTAACATAAACATTCTAAAGTTCTTGCATGGCTTGCATGCTCCTTAAATAGCCTCATGCACACCATGCATGGCTCTTAGTATTCAGCCCATTACAATAAAAAGAAATAAAAATGCTTAATAAAGTAATTAAACTATGCCTAAAACTCCTATGTAGCCGCCCCCTATTACACCCTTGTGGTTAGTCATCTTTCTCTTAATTAAGGCAATTGAAATTCAGCAATTAGAACCCTAAGATGGCCGCCCATGTGCCTAAACAATTCAACTACCATATGTTACAAATTGAAAGAAATTAACCCACATTAACCATGTGTTGGCCGCCCACCATAAGTGGTCTTCACTCTCTCAATTCATCACATGTTGGACACCCTTTTAATGATCATGAATGAGCCATTTTGTGCACATGTTGGCCGCCCACTTTAGGTTGAGAAATCAGCCAAATTCATCACTTGTTGGCCGCAACAATGAGAGCCAAAAGTAACTCCCAACAAGTGCTTCATTGTCATTAATTCCTTGTCTCCTTGTAACCGTTTTGACTTCAATTCTTTCAATTCTCCTTTGTAACCAACCAGCCACATGAATGAGTATGTAACAGCCACATAATGCTTATTGAAAGTCATAAATTAAGGAAAAACTAGCCATGCATTCCCTTGGCCGCCCCCTACTTGGCCGCCCCCTTCTCCCCCTTTCCTTGCCTTTAAGTGGTTGGATGCATTAATGGCAACTGGACTTCATTGAATTCCATGCTACCATTTTCTTCTTCATTCTTGAGACAAAGAACAACTTTAGGGAATGGTTCTTTAAGGTCTGCGCCCTTAGTTTGTAGGGATGCCACTATTAGCTGCAAAGCCTCTTTTGCCTGTTTTGCCCTTGCCCGGGTCATAGGTCCCCCAAGTCCTTCAAGTGCCTTTTTCTGGTTCATGTCCTCATCATTCTCCCCCTCTTGGAAAGGATTTGTCCTCAAAGCATGAGATCTTCATCTGTATCAAATAGAGACAAGTCAGAAACATTGAAAGTAGCACTAATCTGATACTCACCTGGAAGGTCAATTTTGTAGGCATTGTCATTGATTCGTTCTAGAACTTGAAAAGGTCCATCTCCCCTAGGTTGAAGCTTAGACTTCCTTTGTTCAGGGAACCTTTCCTTGCGCATATGCACCCAAACCCAATCACCAGGTTGGAAGACAACCTTCTTTCTTCCTTTTTGTTGGCTTGCTTGGCATAGCTTTCATTCTTCTTCTCAATTTGTGCCTTCACTTTTTCATGCATTTTCTTGACATATTCTGCCTTGGCCTGTGCTTCATCATGCTTAAACATAGAAACGTTAGGCAAGGGTAACAAATCAAGAGGAGTTAGAGGGTTAAATCCATAAACTATCTCAAATGGGAACAATTTGTAGTACTATGGATAGCCCTATTGTAAGCAAATTCAACATGAGGCAAACATTCCTCCCAAGACTTAATATTTTTATTCAAAATAGTCCTAAGTAATGCGCCCAATGTCCTATTCACCACTTCAGTTTGACCATCAGTTTGGGGATGGCAGTAGTAGAAAACAACAGCTTAGTTCCAAGCTTTCCCCACAAAGTCCTCCAAAAATGGCTAAGGAATTTCACATCTCTATCACTAACTATGCTTCTTGGTAATCCATGCAGCCTCACTATTTCTTTAAAAATAAATCAGCCACACATGACAAGCATCATCCACTTTCTTGCAAGCTATGAAATGCGCCATCTTTGAGAACCTGTCCACAACAACAAACAGAATCTCTTCCATTCTTTGTTTTAGGAAGTCCTAGAACAAAATCCATGGAAATATCAGCCCAAGGAAATTCTGGTACAGGCAAAGGAGTATATAACCCATGAGGCTTAACCTTTGATTTTGCTTTCTTGCACACAATACAATTTTCACAAAATTTTTGCACATCACGTTTCATATGGGGCCAAAAGAAATGTTCTTGTAAAATTTCCATGGTCTTTTGAATTCCAAAATGCCCCATCAATCCCCCCTCATGTGATTCATGCAAAGTAATTCTCTAATGGAACTTTTAGGTACACACAATCTATTCATTTTAAACAAAAATCCATTTTGCTTAAAGTACCCATTTTCAGAGAATTTTTCACATGCAGCAAAAATTTCAGCAAAATCTCATCATTTTCATACATACTCTTCAAAGGTTCAAGACCAAACAATTTTGTTTCTAACATAGATAATAATGCATGCCTCCTAGAAAGCGCATCAGCCACTATGTTTCCTTTACCTTTCTTATGCTTGATCACATATGGAAATTGCTCTAAATATTCTACCCACTTAGCATGTCTTTTATTTAGTTTTCCTTGTCCTTTCAAGTATTTCAAGGACTCATGATCACTATGTATAACAAACTCTTTGGGTAGCAAATAATGTTGCCAAGTTTTTAGAGCTCTAACCAAAGCATACAATTCCTTATCATAAGTAGAATAATTAAGTGCAGCTCCACTTAATTTTTCACTAAAATAAGCAATTGGATGTCCATCTTGTAACAAAACAGCCCCTATGCCTACATTTGATGCATCACATTCCAATTCAAAAGATTTTGCAAAGTTAGGCAAGGCTAGAATAGGCGCATGAGTGAGCCTATTTTTAAGGGCAGCAAAGGCCGCCTCTTGCTTCTCTCCCCATTGAAATCCCACATTCTTTTTAACAATTTCATTTAATGGTGCAGCAAGGGTACTAAAATCCTTAACAAATCTCCTATAGAAACTTGCTAATCCATGAAAACTTCTTACTTCACTCACATTTTTAGGTGTTGGCCATTCTTGAATAGCCTTTACCTTTTCTTCATCCACTTGTACCCCTTTAGAACTCACAACAAATCCCAAGAACACAACATGATTGGTACAAAAAATGCATTTATCAAGGTTGGCATACAAATTCTCTTTCCTAAGCACAATCAAACCGATTTCAAGTGTTCAACATGCATATCAAGATTGGTGCTATAGATAAGAATATCATCAAAATACACAACCACAAATTTCCCAATAAATTCCCTCAAAACATGGTTCATTAATCTCATAAAGGTACTAGGAGCATTAGTTAACCCGAATGGCATAACCATCCATTCATACAACCCATATTTAGTTTTAAAGGCTGTTTTCCATTCATCTCCCTCCCTTATACGAATTTGATTATATCCACTTTTAAGGTCAATTTTAGAAAATATGCATGCACCATGAAGTTCATCAAGTAAGTCATCTAACCTGGGAATAGGATGACGGTACTTAATGGTGATGTTGTTGATGGCTCTACAGTCAGAACACATTCTCCATGATCCATCTTTCTTTGGTACCAAAATGACAGGTACAGCGCATGGACTCATACTGTTTCTCACCCATCCTTTGCTTATTAATTCAGCAACTTGTCTTTCAATTTCTTTGGTTTCTTGGGGATTGCTTCTATAAGCTGGACGGTTGGGCAATGATGCTCCTGGAATGAGGTCAATATGATGCTCAATCCCTCTCATAGGTGGTAATCCATCAGGAACATTAGCTGGAAACACATCTTCAAAATCCTGCAAAAGAGATTTAATAGACAAAGGCAAATCATGGTTATCAAATTGGTTAGCATGTAGTAATTGATTTTGACAAATCAATAGGTAGAGAGGTTGTCTTGCGCAAAGCTCTCTCCTCACTTCTTTTTCTCTTGCTAAACACAACTGTTTGCCCTCTAGTATTTCTCTCTTTTTCTTTTTAATTTCCTCACCCTCAAGTGTTTCACTCTCTCTCTCTTTAGCTATCTTTTCTCTCAATTTCATTTGATCCTCACTCACTTCCTTTGGTGACAAAGGCTTTAGGACCACCTTCTTATCCTGAAAAGTGAAAGAAATTTTGTTAGTAAAACCATCATGGATGGCTTTTGTATCAAACTGCCACGGTCTTCCCAAGAGGATATGACTGGCCTCCATTGGAACTACGTCACACAACACTTTATCTTTATATTTTCCAATAGAAAATGGAACTTCAGCTTGCCTCTTCACATGCACCTCATCTCCTTCACTAAGCCATTGAAGCTTGTATGGCCTAGGATGTGGTTTTGTGTCCATGTTCATCTTTGACACCATTCTAGCACTGACCACGTTAGTACAACTGCCACCATCAATTATAACTAAACATATCTTACCATTGACAGAACATCTGGTATGAAATATGTTCTCTCTTTGGTTTGCTTCCATGGCCGTGGTTTGGCTTCCAAGAAGTCTCCTAATCATGTAAACTTCTCCAACTTCAGCACCTGTGTCTTCATCACTTGCCTCCCTCTCATCCTCTGATTCACTGGTGTACTCCCCATTGTCTTTAAGAAGAATAGTCTTCTTGGTAGGACATTCAAAGGCATAATGTCCCATTCCTTGGCACCTGAAACATTTAACATCCCTCCCTTTCTTAGGTACCTGTTCAGCGCCTTTTTGAGGTAGTTTCCCTTGAGAAGATGATGCTCCTTGATTGGATAGTTCAACTACTTCCTTCTTGACTTTGTCCTTCCAATTTGGAGGTAAAGTAGTAGGACTCTTCCTTGCTCCTTTTCTTTTAAGTTGTTGTTCTACTTGAAGTGCTTTGTGTAACAAGTCATCCATCTCCACATATTCCTGCGCAACTCTACAATATCTCTAATATCATGATTTAAACCACTAAGAAAACGTGCCATAGTTACCTCAGGGTCCTCATCAATGTTAGCTTGCATCATAAGCACCTCCATTTCTTTGTAGAACTCATCAACTCCTTTACTTCCTTGGGACAACTTCTGCAGCTTCAGCTTCAAGTCTCTTTGGAAACTAGAGGGAACATATCGTTTCCTCATAATTCTTTTCATTTCAGTCCACGTCTCCACCAATGGCTCCTCATCTCTACACGCCTTTCCCTTTGCAATTTGTTCCACCAAATGAGAGCATAGTCAGAAAATCAGTAGTAGCAAGTTTTACCTTTTGCGCCTCTGTGTATGTATTACAGGCAACATGCTCAATCTTGAGTTCCCACTCCAAGTAGGCTTCTGGATCACTACGACCTTTAAAAGGTGGTATAGTCAGCTTGACCCCTTGAATTTTTCCTCCATCTCTAGGTGGTCTTTCTTCTTCTTCTGGACCATGCTGTTCAGGTTGTGGTTTGATCTCCAATTGATCCAACCTAGCATGCAACTCATCATATTGTTGCTTCATGATGTTCTCCAATTGCTGGTACATAGCGTGATTTGTAGCTGGAGATCACGATTCTCTACCTTCCTTTCTGCCATAGTAACAAAGAACACGTAACAGAGAAAGAAATAAAATTTAACTGTTTAGAAACCTCACCACACTCTAGTGTTTGCACTCAACAATTGGCTTTTTCTATGATGTATCCCTCTTGCCTTTTTCCACTCTATTTCTCTTTGAATTCTTACCAAATCAAGAAGAGGAAAAATCAATAAGTTCACCAACCTGTGTGCAGTCAAGAAAAATTAAAACAAGAAAAGCTAAAAAATAAAATAAGAACAAATGTTAGAAAGAGTAGAAATAGCCTTGAATTTCTAATAACCGGAGCTCTGATGACCAAATGATATGAACCACAATGTTCGAAAATAAGGGACCTTTAGAAATATGAGGCTGAAACTTATACTTTTCTAAAACTTGTATTTTTTTTATTTTCTTTGATTGATAATTTTTCATAAACATTCTAAAGTTCTTGCATGGCTTGCATGCTCCTTAAATAGCCTCATGCACACCATGCATGGCTCTTAGTATTCAGCCCATTACAATAAAAGAAATAAAAATGCTTAATAAAGTAATTAAACTATGCCTAAAACTCCTATGTAGCCGCCCCCTATTACACCCTTGTGGTTAGTCATCTTTCTCTTAATTAAGGCAATTGAAATTCAGCAATTAGAACCCTAAGATGGCCGCCCATGTGCCTAACAATTCAACTACCATATGTTACAAATTGAAAGAAATTAACCCACATTAACCATGTGTTGGCCGCCCACCTTAAGTGGTCTTCACTCTCTCAATTCATCACATGTTGGACACCCTTTTAATGATCATGAATGAGCCATTTTGTGCACATGTTGGCCGCCCACTTTAGGTTGAGAAATCAGCCAAATTCATCACTTGTTGGCCGCAACAATGAGAGCCAAAAGTAACTCCGAACAAGTGCTTCATTGTCATTAATTCCTTGTCTCCTTGTAACCGTTTTGACTTCAATTCTTTCAATTCTCCTTTGTAACCAACCAGCCACATGAATGAGTATGTAACAGCCACATAATGCTTATTGAAAGTCATAAATTAAGGAAAATAACTAAGCCATGCATTCCCTTGGCCACCCCCTACTTGGTCGCCCCCTTCTCCCCCTTTCCTTGCCTTTAAGTGGTTGGATGCATTAATGGCAACTGGACTTCATTGAATTTCATGCTACCATTTTCTTCTTCATTCTTGAGACAAAGAACAACTTTACGGAATGGTTCTTTAAGGTCTGCGCCCTTAGTTTGTAGGGATGCCACTATTAGCTGCAAAGCCTCTTTTGCTTGTTTTGCCCTTGCCCGGGTCATAGGTCCCCCAAGTCCTTCAAGTGCCTTTTTCTGGTTCATGTCTTCATCAAAAGCAAAGGCAATAATTTTGATTATAATCATACTACCTCTTTTAAACAGTTGATAACAGTTACTTAAAACATGAAACATTTTTTTAGTTAAAAAATCAAATAATAAAATTTTATTAATATAGATTAGTTTTAAATTCATAAAAATGAATTAGTGAAATTTTTAAAATGTAAGCTTAATTTAAACCCAAAATTCAATTTATATAAAAATAAAGAAACATTCATGAATAGTGAGTTAATCATTTATAACATATTATATGTTCTATAATAATAATTATAGAAAAGTACATAAGATAGTCAATAAATGAGATAGGCAATTGATTTGACCAAATTTCATAGGTCATGCATGACCAATTGACCATAACGAAGAAAAAAAATCCTAAAAGCAAGTGTTTATATCAAAGCATTCCATCTTCCAAGTCTTCATTTACATTTCCAAGTCTTCATTTGCATCTCCTCCACTAATATCACCTTGCTACATAAAATGGAGATATATAAAATCAAATATGAAAATATTAGTATAATGACATTTACACTGACCTTTTCTTCCTATTCTGCCCCCGCGCACTCTCCGTGGATTTTTTTTTCTCCTTTCTCCCTCTTTTTTCTGCATTTTTCATACACTTATCTCGGCAATGCTATTTCTACACTTGATTAGCGTACACTCATGGTACACTATCCCCTGGCATTCATCTTTGTTTTTTTTTAAAAGTTTATTTTTATTTTTGTCTTTATTTATCCTTATATTATTATTTATTTTATTATTATTTTATTTTTATTATTTGTCTCATTCATAAAATATAAATTAAGATCATAATCTGTTGATTTATATTAAATTTATTGTGTTTTTTTTAATATATCATTTATCTCAATCACTACAAAATTTCGTCTTTTAGCAACGGCCAAAAGTCGTCGCTACAAGGGGAAAACCGTCGCTACAACGCGCACCAGCGACGGCCTCGCAACGGCCACAAGGACGTCGTAAAATGCACATCGTCGTTAATATCGTAGTGACGACAAAAATAACCGTCACTACGTAGAGTCTACTTGACCGTCGCTAAATTCATCGCAATGCTGAAGGTCATCGCTACCAGAAAAGATCAAAGGTCATCGCTAAGCCGTCACACCATAGCGATAGCCATGGTTGTCGCTAGCATTTATATTATTTTTTAAATAAATTAATAACTAGTGACGGCCATTGCCGTCGCTATTTATTTATATTTAGTTTTTTTTAATTTACATATTTACGGTTGAATTATTATAATTTTTATTTATTTTATAAATTTTATTGATATTTGTTAATGATCTAAAATATAAAGAAAAACAGTACAGACAATAAATGACGGCAACAACGCTGTTATGGTCGTGGGCCACGATCCTCATCCTCATCCTCATCCACGGGCTGATCATCCAGGTCACCATCGTAGTGCGGGTGCGGCTGAGCCTGACTGTGGCTGATAGAACCACCTGCACTTTGGGCATCCAACACTAATTGCAACAGTTGTCAAAGTTATGTGAAGTCCTCCCCAACCGTTGGTACTGGGCCTGACAGTGATCAGCCCTCTCTTCAGGCCGGCTAGCCTGCAACTTTACTTCAATGACTTCATGGCACAGTGCCTCGTCAGATGAATGTCGTGACCCGTCGCTCCTGCTAGTGTGGGCCCGAGACTCCTAAGTGGGGTTGGTCACACCTGGACAAATGTTGGTTGACAATGTTAGTGTATGCACTAGAGACCTATATGTTTTTTAACATCCATCACTTGTATATTATTATTTTATAAAGGCATTTCATTTTATTAATTCTTTTAGAATATAATTATAGTCCCTAGTCAACAAAACAACAATCTTTTACAGATTATACAACCAATTCATCAAACCCCCAATCCTCAAATCCCTAATCATCCCTTTTTCATCATTCTCATATCATCTTTAATCTCACCCAATAAATCATTAATATACATCCAATCAATCATAATCACAGTTTATATCATTCATTCACAGTTATACATACATCAATGCAATTATACTCTTAGGCTACTGCCCAAGCACCCCAACATGCATATACAAACAGTACCCTCTCCCCCCCGTACCTTAAACGAAGCTTGATTACAACAAGTAAGTCTTTCTTCGATTCTTGAAGCTTACTCCGCAGCCACTCTCTTTTGAGACACGGTTTCTCCCCTCCTTAACGTTTCGCTCTCTGAAGATCATACGAATAAGGATTAGGGTGATCTGTTAACCCTTTCTTACTAGAATGTCTAATTGGGCTTGGGCCCACTCTCCACCCTTATCCTCTTTTAAATTAAATTATCTTTACGAAATAAAACTAATAATAATAGTAGTCCTATTATTTATTTCCTATTTAATTAATTATTTATTTTCCTTATTTATTTGATTTAATTAATATTTATCCTAGTAAAATTCAGGATGTACAACCTGCGTGTCGTGCCTTACCTCTAAACATTCCTCTTGTAATCATCTCTATCCCCTCGTATGTTAAAACGAGGTTTCTTCTTGTTATGTAATGTAACCGGGAAGAGCATGGAGTCAAAGGAGCATGTGGAGACATGTGGATGGAGACTTCAAGATTATATGTGATGTAATTTTGTATTGGAATTTTAGGAGGCCATAACCATATCATGTATTTGTATGAGATGCATGCTTGTATGTTAAATGGTTTAACAACGAATAAAATTAAAATCAAATCCCTCAAAGAGAATATTAAGTCTGTTTTCCTTCCAATGAATAACACTCGTTAAGACTAGAGGCGATGAAGTGTGGGTCTGTCAAAGCAGGGTACCTTTATCTATTTAGTAAAACGCGATAGGATAAAAAGTAATATCCGACTGTTATTCATTGGGTTTTTGACTTAACTAGGTATATTCAATAGGATTGAAGAACCTAGAGGCACTAAGTTAGGCATTAATTCATAAGATGAATTAGAATAAGAGTTATTCACCTAACTGTATATATCCAAGAGTTGTATGAGATACAATTGGAAAGCGTGTTCCTACCTCCTAAATAGCCTTTTCTAAGCGATCAGCCAAAGCTGACTTAAAATTAGGTGAAATATGGATCTTGGCCCACTAGAAAATCTAGTGATGGGATTTTCTGATTTTATATAGAGGGTACTTATTTTGAATCAAAATAGTGGGAGGCATATTTGATTAAAGACCTTGTTGAATATGTTTGTTATATGATACTTATTTGCATAGTTTTCTGTTAATAGATAACCATGGCAACAAACACAACAAGTAACCTGTCACTGAGATCTGTCCTTGAGAAGGACAAACTGTCTGGAACTAACTTTCTAGACTGGTACAGAAACCTAAGGATTGTCCTTAGGCATGAAAAGAAGTTGTATGTCCTGGAAGAGGCCGTTCCTGAAACACCCGCTGCAACTGCTTCGAAAGCTGACAAAGATGCTTTTAAGAAGCATCTGGATGATGCTCTCGATGTAGGATGCCTTATGCTTGCTACCATGAATGCTGAACTCCAAAAACAACATGAGAACATGGAGGCGTACGATATGATCGTACATTTAAAGAGACTTTATCAAGGCCAAGCTAGGCATGAACGATTTGAAGTCTCAAAGGCACTTTATCAATGTAGACTGGCAGAGGGAAATCCTGTTGGTGCTCATGTACTCAAGATGATTGGATACATTGAAAACCTAGAAAGGCTTGGATTCCCATTAGGCCAAGAGTTGGCCACTGATCTTGTCTTGCAATCGTTGCCAGACAGCTATGGTCAATTCGTCATGAACTACAACATGAATGAATTTGACAAACCACCTGCCAGAATTGCTAAGCATGTTGAGAACAGCTGAGCAAAACATTAATAAAGGTAAAGGGAAGGCCATATTGATGGTCCAACCTGCAAAAGGCAAGGGCAAGAAGAAGTTCAAGAAGGCCCTATTTCAAACCAAAGGACAAGGGAAAAGACAAGCCTAGTACCTCTGCTTTGAAGCCTACTGGCGGGATAGATAAGAAGGAAAATGTTTCCATTGCGCCAATCAGGACATTGGAAAGAAACTGTGCAAAGTACCTGGAGGAGATAAAAAAGAAGGGAAGTGAGACTTCCACCTCAGGTATTTATGTTATAGAAGTCAATTTATCTGCTTCTACATCATGGGTATTAGATACTGGATGTGGATCTCACATATGCATGAATGTGCAGGATCTAAAAAGGAGTAGACGATTGGCTAAAGGCGAAATCAACTTGCGAGTCGGAAATGGAGCAAGAGTTGCTGCTTTAGCCGTAGGAACTTATTATTTAACTTTGCCAACTGGGCTAGTTATTGAATTAAATAATTGTTATTTTGTGTCAGCCATTAGTAGGAATATTATTTATGTTCTTGTTTAGACAAGAATGGTTTTTCATTTATAATAAGAACAATAGTTGTTCGATTTATTTAAATGAATATGTTTTATGGTTGTGCAAAATTAAACAATGGATTATATGTTCTCGACTTCGAAGTTCCTATCTATAAATAAATGCTAAAGGGTCAAAACAATGATTTGAACCCAACTTAACCTTTGGCATTGTCGCCTAGGCCATATAAATGAGAAACGCATATCCAAACTCCACCAAGATGGCTATTTGGACTCATTTGATTTTGAATCAATTGAGACATGTGAATCTTGTTTATTGGGGAAGATGACCAAAACCCCATTCACCGGAAAAGGTGAAAGGGCCGGTGATCTTCTTGGTCTCATACATAGTGATGTATGTGGGCCCATGGGCACAATGGCTAGAGGAGGTTTTCAATACTTCATCACTTTTACTGATGATTTCAGTAGATATGGATTTATGTATCTAATGAAACACAAATCTGAATCCTTTGAAAAGTTCAAGGAATTTAAGAATGAAGTACAAAACCAACTTGGCAAGACTATTAAAACACTTCGATCAGATCGAGGTGGAGAATACTTGAGCCAACAATTTGATGACTATCTAAAAGAGTGTGGGATAGTATCCCAACTCACTCCTCCTGGAACACCTCAATGGAATGGTGTTTCAGAAAGGAGAAATCGAACCCTATTGGATATGGTTCGATCCATGATGAGTCATTCTGATCTCCCCGACTCCTTTTGGGGTCATGCTTTATTAACAGTAGCCTTCACACTAAACCGTGTTCCATCTAAGGCTGTCATAAAGACACCATATGAGATATGGACTGGGAGACGACCTAGTATGTCTTTTATGAAGATTTGGGTTATGAAGCTTATGTGAAACGCCAAGTTTCAGATAAGCTAGGACCCAAATCAGATAAATGCTTATTTGTGGGACACCCAAAAGAAACTAAGGGTTACTAATTCTATAATCCTAGCGAAGGCAAAGTGTTTGTCGCTAGGACTGCTGTATTCTTAGAGAAGGAAGTTATCTTTAAGAAAATAAGTGGGAGGAAAGTAGAAATTGAAGAAATTCAAGTACCACAGAGTGGCAATGAGCCAATAATGGAAACAAGAGCATATACCACAAAGTATTGTGGAGCCACCTGCTCAAGTAGCGCAAGACTTGCGTAGGTCAGATAGGGTACGTCACCAACCTGAGAGATATGGTTTCCTTGTGTCTCAAGAAGGGGATGTATTGCTAATGGATCAAGATGAACCAGTGACTTACCAATAAGCTCTTTTGAGTCCAGAATCTGAGAAATGGCATGATGCCATGAGATCTGAAATGGATTCCATGTACACTAACAAGGTATGGACCTTGATTGAGCCACCCGAGGGAATAAAACCCATAGGGTGCAAGTGGGTTTTCAAAAGGAAAACTGATATGGATGGTAATGTAAGTACCTTTAAAGCACGATGGGTGGCTAAGGGTTTCAAGCAAATTCATGGTGTAGACTATGATGAAACCTTTTCCCCAGTTGCCATGCTTAAATCTGTTCGGATCTTGCTTGCTATTGCAGCTTACCATGATTATGAAATCTGGCAAATGGATGTCAATACAACCTTCCTAAATGGAAGTCTTCTTGAAGATGTGTATATGACAAAACCTGAAGGTTTTGTTATACCTGAAAATGCTGGAAAGGTATGTAAGTCGCAACAATCCATTTATAGATTAAAGCAAGCTTCTAGAAGCTGGAATCTTCGTTTTGATGAAGCTGTTAAGCAGTTTGGTTTCATTAAAAATGAAGATGAACCTTGTGTCTACAAAATGGTTAGTGTCAACATAGTGGTTTTTCTGGTTTTGTATGTAGATGACATACTCCTCATAGGAAATGACATTCCTACACTCCAGTCTGTAAAGACTTGGTTAGGAAATTGTTTTTCTATGAAAGATTTGGGCGAAGCAACCTATGTGTTAGGTATTAGGATCTATAGAGATAGATCTCGAAGATTGCTTGGCTTAAGTCAAAGTACATACATAGACAAAGTGTTAAAACGATTTAATATGCAAGATTCTAAGAAGGGATTTTTGCCTATGTCACATGGTATAAGCCTATCTAAGTCTCAATCTCCTTCCAGTAAAGAAGAGAGAGATCGCATGAGTAAGATTCCTTATGCATCTGCTATAGGATCTATCATGTATGCCATGTTATGTACTCGACCAGACATATCATATGCTTTGAGCATCACTAGCAGATACCAGTCTGATCCCGGTGAAGATCACTGGACAGCTGTCAAGAACATCCTTAAGTACTTAAGAAGAACTAAAGATTCATTCTTGATATATGGAGGTGAGGAGGAGCTAGTTGTAAAGGGTTACACCGATGCTAGCTTCCAAACCGACAAAGATGATTCAAGATCACAGTCAGGTTATGTGTTTTGTTTGAATGGTGGCGCTGTGAGCTGGAAGAGTTCAAAGCAGGAAACAGCCGCTGATTCTACCACAGAAGCTGAGTATATTGCAGCCTCAAATGTTGCGAAAGAGGTCGTTTGGATCAGGAAGTTCATTATTGAACTTGGAGTAGTTCCTACCATTGTGGATCCTATAAGTCTTTATTGTGATAACAATGGGGCTATTGCATAAGCCAAGGAACCCAGGTCTCATCAACGATCCAAACATATACTTAGACGTTTCCATCTCATCCGAGAAATCATTGATAGGGGATATGTGAAGATATGCAAAGTGCACACAAATGACAATGTTGCCGACCCATTAACAAAACCCCTTGTGCAGTAGAAGCATGAAGGGCACACTAGATCATTAGGCATTAGAGTTATGTCTGAATGGCTCTAGTGCAAGTGGGAGATTGTTAGTGTATGCACTAGAGACCTATATGTTTTTAAACATCCATCACTTGTATCATATTATTATTTTATAAAGACATTTCATTTTATTAATTCTTTTAAAATATAATTATTGTCCTTTGAATAGTAAGCTTAAACTTCATAAGAAATCAAGTAGATGACTTGATCGTGAGATCTTATAAAGAACTATTCTTAAATAGTCCCTAGTCAAGTATCATCTTAGGACAAAGATGCATTTAGACTAGTATGTGAGTTCATTGATGATCACATATCATAGATCATGGATATGAGATATCATATGCTCACATAGGTACACATTAAGAGTAATGGTGTACTGACCCACCTTAAGAACGTTGTATGGATTGTTACATAAGTGTCATGAACGTTTCTTAAATTGATAAGTGTTATATGAAGTCCTTCAACCTGAAATCACTATGATTCCTACATAAGGAATTATATGTTTTAATTATCATCAAACGTTACCTGTAACAGGGTAATCATAAAGTTAGTTTTTGGACATATAATAAATTATGTGGAGGAATGTGAGTGTCCTAGATGGGATTTGTCTCTCCTATGTAACAGGAGTTATATCTGTAGGCCTCTTGATAAAGTGAGACTGCAAAATGCATGGCCATGCTCAGGAGGATAAATATGAGATATTTATTTTCTGTACAGTCTACTTGGGGATCAAGAAAATATAAATTGAACTATACAAGGTTGACACAATCCATGCCCTTGTGTTCAATTAGATATTTGGACAAAGGGACAAATCATATAAATTATTATCATAAAATAGGATTTATCAAAGTTATTGATAATCTCAATATTTGGATAGTGATGTGTTGCTAGATACCGCTCACTATTTATGATATTAAATATAAAAGGGTTTTATTTTAATATTATAACCAAATATTAAAAGCCTATTGGATCACACGCATACAACAATCCACTAGGAAAAGGATAATAATTCTAATTTAATTTAATTAGAATTATTACATAATGGGTCGGGCCCGTAAGTGTGAGGGTTAAGTGAGTGAGGGGGTAAAACCCTAGCCACCACTTTATAAATAGAGCATGAGATGCACTACCCCAGACACACATAAGCAATTGCTTCTTACTTTCTAAGGCTACTAGCAGAGCTGAGGAGGGTTTCCTAGTTTGGTTGTTGGCGTGGACACCACTAGAGACGTGGCTGCTATTGCCTCGTTCGTAATCCTAATAAGGTATGACCTTTCGTTTTAATACCTTTTATGCCTTGATTCGTGTTTTCGCAAAACGATTATAACAAGGGAGGGGATTCAATTATTTCCGCTGCACCCTGACCACATGCTTGATTCCCTTCAGACAAGTCCCTGGTGCCATAATAGCGGCCTCGAGTCTTGCCACCCAGCAACATCCTTCCAAATTTGTAGCTTGGTGGACCCATGGAGTTGTCCCCCATTTGTGACTCCACCTCTCTCAGGCGGTCATGGTAGTTTGTATGTTGAGGGGAGATAAACAAATCTTTAGTTAGTTATTCTATTGCAAATATATCAAATTATATGAAAAACACTGGTAATTTGACTTACAAATGTGGACTGCACTCGTTCGTCCACCCAATCACCACCCTTTTTTGTGTGGGTGGCCACAAAAAAATCATGAGGATCTACATCCCAACCAAGTTGTCGTCGCTACACAGAAAAATTACACTAATTAACTATGTTAAGTACAAATACAAAAATAACATAAAAGAGTAGGTTCTTACATATCATATTCAGTGTGACCTCAATGTGGGCCTTGCAGCCCGTGGTATGGACCGTCCCGCCTCGACGAGAAGCTTGATTGCTCTTGTTACGAGCGGATTTCCCCTTGAACTCATCAGAGGCCCAGTAGGCCAAAAGACCCTCCCAGGCCTCCTCACCACACCAGTCCGGGCCTTGTTCAGCATATCCCGGAGGCATCGAGCAATCCTCGGCTCGTACACCTTCTTAATTCGGGCCTCGTCCTCAGGGGCCCAAGTAACTCTTTTAGGGTTAGTCATTTGAAAATGTCATAAGTTAAAAAAATAATGTAAAATATCATTAGAAAATGTCATACCGTGAACTTCTCCCACCACTTGTCGCTCACATCCTTCGGGGTGACCTCCCACATATAGTGAGGACCTCGAAATTGTGAGCGGATCGCATGACCAATGGCCTTGATAGGAGGTTGTTAGGAACCCAACTGCAAAATAAATAAATTCAATGTGAAATGTAACTTATAAAAATGTAAAATATTAAAGAAATAAAAAATCTTAGAAACTCACCCTTTACCATAAGATCAGATGATTACCCTACCCTGAGGGTCCAGCTCATGAGCGGCACTGGAGCTAGCACCGCGGTGCGGAGGCTGGTGTACATCAGGATCCTCGTCAGCCTCCTTATATATCTCAGCTTGGGGGTCGCCCTCACCCTCCTCATCGGAAATATGTGGTAGGTAATCCTCTAGCTGCTGATGACCTACCTCGGGGCAAAGCTCCTCATATCTCAGGGTAGGGATGAACCTCATCGCTCCAGCAGATGCAACAGGTTAGGCCACGTCTATAGGGGCTAAAGGTGGAGGGGAGGAAGAAGAAGACTGCACGTATGCTGGAGGGGCTGAAGCTGCATGCTGATCCGGCAGCTACTCATGATGAGGGAGGTTGATCCTCTCCCGACGTGCGCAAGCTCGCCCTGAGGGATGGCCCTCCCTCTAATAGTTGGGACCTTCTGACCACCTCGACCACGCATACGAGGCATATTAACCTAATTTTAATAATACCAATTAAATAAATTAAATAACAACCCTAAATTAAATTAACATACAAACTAATACCAATTAAATAAAATAAATAATTACTAATTACTAATAATTACTAATAATCAATAGCTACATAATATGTTATAATTACTAACGACGTAATTACTAATAATTAATAGCTAATAATTACTATCTACATAATTACTAATGAGTAGTAACTACATAATCACTAATAATTAATAATTAATTACTAATAATTATAAAATAACTACCTATATACTCAAATACATATACAACTAAAATAACTACCTACATAATTAAATAACTAACTACATAATTATGTAACTATAATTAAAAAACATAAATTAATCAAATATTACCTGAACGGCGTCTGGTGGTGGTTGACGGTGACTGGTGGTGGTGGACGACGAAGGAGGAAGAAAGAGGAGGGACATAGGAACAAAGGGACAACTGTTTAAGGTTCTGATCGGTTCAAAATGAACCTTTGTATGAGGGAGAGAGTTTAATCGGTGAGGAATTGAAGTTGGGGAGTGGGAGAGGGAGAACGGAGTGGTGGTCGGAGGTAGGGAGTAGAGGGACGAAGGGGAGATTATGGGGGGAGAAAGAAGAAGAGGGGAGGGGGAATGGGTTTTGTACGCGTAACTTTTAAACGTAGCGACGGCTTGGTCGCTACGTTAAAAAATTACTCTGACACGCCAAATTTAAATTTTAATTAAAAACGTAGCAACAACTAGGTCGTCCCTACGTTTACTTTTAATATTTTCAGAAAAAAAAAAAATAATTAGTTTTTTAGTGTATCGACAGCCTAGCCGTCGCTACTGTGAGAAACTTAGCGATGGTCAGGCCGTCATAGAGTATTAATTGCATAGCTACGTGTTGAGCCGCACATTTAATGCTCTAGAGATGACGACGCTACGGTATCGCGTCTAATTCAGCGCATTCTTGTAGTGTCTATTGTTGGCTTTAATTGTCAGCGTCACCCTTAGATTCGATGGGCTTAACATCCCAACCCATGGCGCCTCTAACGGGCGCAGCCCCTTAAGCTAAATGCGGCTCTATCCCTTAAGGAAATAAAGTTGCGCCCTTGCTAATAGCTATAGCTTTTGGCCTGATGGTAAGCGCTTGATCCGCAAAGTGGTATCAGAGCAAGGTCATGGGTTCGAATCCCCCGGCTGACACTGGGGGGGAGATTGTTGGCTTTAATTGTCAGCGTCACCCTTAGATTCGATGCGCTTAACATCCCAACCCATGGCGCCTCTAACGGGCGCAGCCCCTTAAGCTAAATGCGGCTCTATCCCTTAAGGAAATAAAGTTGCGCCCTTGCTAATAGCTATAGCTTTTGGCCTGATGGTAAGCGCTTGATCCGCAAAGATTGTTAGAACCACAGGAAACACTAGAAGGGGGGTTGAATAGTGTTTTAGACTTTTTGATAGTTTTTGGAAATATTTAATTTAAAACATGAATATGGGCACCGTTAAAAAATAAGTCTTAAGATCAGAGATGGTTGAAACATGTGGAAGATAAGAAAAACAATGTTTCTTCTAAAGCTTAAGATTGTTTTAAACAGAGGCTTCTCAAAGTATCTTCTGAAGATTAATACAGAGAGTATTTTCAGCGCAGTTTCTGAAATACTTCAGATGACTAGAGGTTGTCTGAAGTCTGTTCCTGATTTTTGAACTGATCTCTTTCAGACTCACTTCTGAGAATTTATTTCAGAAGTTCTTCAAGGAACATTCTTTGTAAAGCTTCAAATGATATAAGAGATATCTCATGTTTTGTTCATATGAAAGATCATTTTATTGAAATAGTTATGTTAAGTTTATTATAGAAAATACTTTTCAAATTCCAACTTAAATATGAAAACTGGAAATAAAGAGATTAAACAAAAAGGACTTAGGCATAGAGATTTCAGACAGGCTTTTAAGTGGCTGTCTGAAGTTTTCAGACGGCTTGTAAAAACTAATTTTAAAATATGTTTTGTGTCTTTATAAAATATCAGATTAATTATTCTGACTCCTTGATTAGTATAAAACGAATTAACAAGAGATAAGAGTAAGAAAACTTAGCCAAGGAATTTATCCTGGTTCACTCACTACCACTGTGAGCTACGTCCAGTCCCAATGGCAAACAACCACTGGATTTCCACTATATGAATATTCAGATTACAAGCTTGAGTTTGAGTACAGTCTCTCCAGACACAATGAGTACAGTCTCTCCAAACACAACGAGTACAGTCTCTCCAGACACAATGAGTACAGTCTCTCCAGACACAATGAGTACAGTCTCTCCAGACACAACGAGTACAGTCTCTCCAGACACAATGAGTACAGTCTCTCCAGACACAACGAGTACAGTCTCTCCAGACACAACGAGTACAGTCTCTCCAGACACAACAAGTATTCTTTTCTATCAAGCCTCTCCAGGCTCTACCACAAGTATTCTTTTCTATCAAGCCTCTCCAGGCTCTACCACGAGTATTCTTTCTTCCACCAAGCCTCTCCAGGCTCTCAGACACTTATACAAGTGTAGAGTATTCTTTCTTCCACCAAGCCTCTCCAGGCTCTCAGACACATAAAGTGTTTACAAATTAAACTAAGTTTAAGTTTCCACGAAACATAAACTTAATCTTTTCCTGTACTAGAGGTTAACTGAGTACTACTCAGGATACCATGGATAAATCTAAGTACAAGGGTAAGACAGTGATACAAGTATATAAGGTTAAGTACAATCCCTGTCTCTGATATGAGGAATAACATCCTCTGAGAATTGGCTAGATAGATACTGACTTTAAGCTCCAGCCTTGTTCTCCAGCCATTGGTTTCCATGGGTTACATTCTCACCCGTATCATTGGAAAAACCAAGGCATACTTACAGCTTCAAACCATTCTTGGTTCATATGAGATTAAGCACAGCCTGGTAGGTTGTTCAACTGAACAACTGCTATTTTGACTAGCATAGTTGATTCAAGTAAGTGTGGTCAACACTGATAGAATTTTCTGATGTATCTTGATCAACTGATTGAACCAAGTGAATGAGTTCAACATCTTCAACATCTTCAAATTCTTTCTTGAGGCTATTTATAACATTGTTCTGTTGGAATATAGCCATTTGAAGATGATTCATAATACTGTTGAGATGTTGATGATGTGGCTCATATAGCCGTTACTTAATAGTGTCTCAAACGGTTGCTTCCTCCTTAGCAGATATGTGTTCAGACAGTCCTGTTCTGACACTTCTGTAGATGAGCTCTTTTAGGAGTGTATATGAGGAGGTATCCGTTGGATTTGTCCTCTTGCTTATTTTGTATATGCTCCTTTTCTGTTTGCTTCCTGACACCATTTCTTCTTTCTTCTTTGAGTGAGGTGTCTTGTTCAATGGTTGTTTCTTGCAGATGATAAAATATGTTTGAATTGAAATATTTCATTCAAACATTTCTCTTTGTTGCTTCTGCTTAGTCTCCTGACCTTTTCTTGTGCTTTCTTTTGGATTGGTGATGATGATATTTCCGTTGTGATACCACTCTTTAGAGAAAGCATTGAATGCTATTCAATCCATCGTGAGACACGCTTCTGGGTGTCTTCACAATTCTGACAGAGTACAACGTTCGTGCTGCTATAAAGCTGCCATCGTTGTTGCTGCGATTTCTGCGTTGCAGAGATTTCCTCAGTGGTGTATGAAATTCAAAATCACCAGGAAAGGTCTTTGTGTTCCTTGCCATAAGCGTGTTTGAAAAGGTACTTGCAGCAGAGGTTCAGAAAAGTCTTCACAAACTTCAGCAGAGGGTGCCACGTCATAAGTGAGACTTCAGACAGCACTGATACTTCAGACGGGTTGAACTACTTCAGACAGCTTCAACTCTTCAGACGAGTTCTGCTTCTTCAGACAGCTTCGTTTCTTCAGAAAGCTTCTTTTCTTCAGAGGGCTTCCTTGCTTCAGACAGCTTCTTTTCTTCAGACTGCTTTGTGTTGTCTTCATATGGTCTTCACGTCTTCAGACAGTTTGCGCACTTCAGACGAGTTGCATTCTTCAGACAGCTTCTTTATATTTGATCCTGCATTTGTTCTTCTGATCCTAATCTTCTGTTTCTGATTACTATTTCATCCTGAAACACAATCAACAAACCAATACCTTTCTCAGTACAATCTGTTTATATTATCTTATTTGTTAATCATTAAAACTAAAGGATATTAAGTCTTTGAGTCAAGTTTGAATGCTCAAACTGATTAATAGACTTCATATCTATTTTATTTATTTACACTTTCACTTATTATATCTTATTAAGATTAAAAGTAAAAATAGTAATTAATACCCTCATAAATTTCTAAATACAACAGATAAATAGAAAAAAAATTCAGATTAAATAGATAAATAGGAAGAGATTTGGAATGATTGAGTCTTTGTGTTACTACTATATTATTATTATTATTATTATTATTGTTGTTGTTGTTGTTGTTGTTGTTGTTGTTGTTGTTTAATACCAACACTATTTTTTTACTTATTACAACACACCTATTTATTTTAGAAATTAATTTAAAAGCTTTATGAGAAAGCTCAACATTGCTTTGTATTGACAACAACACTCGTATTTATTTCAGAAGTTAGTAACACTTCTAGCAATATACTCTCGCTCATTCTATTATATTTTTCAATTAGAATTATAAAATTTATAATTATTTTATTTTCATCTACGTGAATAAAATAATTAGGGTTAGAAAAGTGTTTTATAAAAAGAATTAGGAAAGGGGAAGTAAAACTAAGTTAAAAGAAAAGAAAAGAAAAGTGAGAATCAAGGATTTTGAGTCCAGACACTCTCGCTCAAGCGAGAAGGGCTCACTTGAGCGAGAGCATCAAGCAGAAAGAAGTGTTTCTGTTTTGGTAATCTCTCTCTGTCTCGCTTGAGCGCGCCTAAGTGAGGATGTCAGCAGAAATCGGAGAATTTTACTTTGGTTTTTTCGCCCAGGCTCGCTTGAGTAAGAAAACAGAGTTAGAATGGGGCTTTCTAGTGTGGAAATCTCGCTCAATCTCGCCTGAGCGCACCTGAGCGAGAGCGCGCGGATAGGATTCTTTAAAAACCCTTTTAGGGTTTATTTCTCACACTTTTTCCATTCCTTCACTTCTAGAGAGAGAGGGATTTCTAGAGAGAGGAAGAGCCATTTGGGGCCAAGAAGAAGAGGAGGAATCCAAGGATTTCACACCCCAACCCCATTAAATCTTTCCACTTCTTTTTTAGTTCCCCTTGAGGTGAGTATAACTCACACACCTCCACTCATCTTGTGTGATTCTCATCTCGTGATCCCTATTCTTTTGTGGGATATGACTGTACATGTGCAGCCTCCGGGCCCACTCTATTTTGTTTAGGGCACATGTCTGGTGGTATCCCAATTGATGACTATGTTTTGGAGTATTATGCTAGCCTTGTTGGCCTTTATGTATTCAACTCATGTGTTCATATATTGTTTATGCAATCGTTGGAAGCTTAAGCGTTATATGATGTTTGTATGTGCGATATCTAAATAGCGTGAAATAATTTCGGGAATTTTGCTTCCAACGACCTTAGTTCTTGGATTTAGAAATTAGGACGTTACATTTTGGTATCAAAGCAATTCAATCTAATTGGACTGTGGATAATTAGGATTGTCTGAAGTTAACTGAATAATTGTGATCCTATATGCATTATTGTGAAATGTGGAGACTGATCATGTAACATCCCGCAAATTAGAAGCTTAATAACTCATTAGGCTAAAAAATAAAGAGGATTATTTAATAGTAATTAAGAGAAGGTAAGTTGAAGAATTGAAGGTTTAGACTTGAGTTTAAAATTAAGTTAGAATTCCATTCAAGTTAAAATCAAGGGTTTTGGGTTGCTGGTAATCGATTACAGAGGTTCTGTAATCGATTACCGAAGAGCTAGTTTTTGGGTAATCGATTACTCACAGGTTGTAATCGATTACTTGAGGGCTGAGTTTTTGGTAATCGATTACCAGGGGTTGTAATCGATTACCAGATTCCTAGAAACGTTTTCTAGTGTAATTTTCACCTCTGGTAATCGATTACAGCATTACTATAACTATAATCGATTACCAGTTGTCCAGTATAAATAGACGGACATGCAAAATCATATTTTAAGTTTTCTCTTCTTCTTCCCTCACGAACCCTAGAGAGAGAGTGAGTGTGTCAGAGAGAGACACCTATTTAAGAGCTTAGGAAGGGATTTGGAGTTAGGAATTCATCAAAGGAACCTTCTACTTATCAAATCTTCCTTGAAATTCAAGAAATTGGTGAGTATAACTCACACACCCACTTTCCCCTTTGATTTTGATTTCTCCCTAATGTATGAGCCCCACTCTTTAATTCCTCTTCTATATGATTATTGTGGTTAGATTAGTAATGTATGCATGAGATTGAGTAGTTTGGTTAGTATTTCCATTGAAAACCTTAGGGTAGCGAGATTTACGAAAGTAGCGCGATTACGAAAATGACGAAATGCCCATTGTATGATCCCTACCCCTTCGATTCCCTTTCTATTTGATTAAATTGATTGGATTTATGATGTTTGTGCTTTAGTTGGGTAATTAATGATAGAGTTTACTTGAAAGATCTTTGGAATGTCGAAGTTGCGAACTTACGATAGTTACGAAGTTTACGAAATGGTTGAAATGCTCGATGTATGAACCCCACTCCTCTAATTCCCCTTCTATATAATTAGTTTGATTGAAAATGTGATGATTGCTTTGAATGGAATAATTGATTTTAGGAATTTCTAGAAAAGACTTGATTATTGGTTGTGGGCGTGTGCGCCGTGATTAGTTGTGGGAGTATGCTCCGGGTTCATTCAGTTGAAGGCGTAAGCGCCATAGCCCGTCGGCTGGGTTATGTCAATTATGTGTCTTTATGTTTAAGATGCTTAGTTTATATGTATATCTTACTTGGTGATGATAGTTGCATTTCATATTCTTTTTCTCCCATATGACATGTTGCACAGTTATATTTCACTGAGACATTAGTCTCACCACGCGTTTTGTGGACACAATCTAGGTGTGCAGGTATCTCCTGGCAGGGATCAGTGATTTGAAGGCAGGAGTTTGGTATATGTCGGAATTTAGTATCTCTTAGATTGTGTAGAAGTACTTGTGTATATTTCGTTTCATGTTAGAGATGCTTAAGTTTGTAGCCCTCGGGCCTTTTGTGCACTTTTACAGATTATGTATATGTAAATAAGTTTGAGTTCTTCATAAATTGTATAAGTTATCGTTGGTTTCTTATCGAATTGTGATGTATGATATTCGAAATGGCACGATTCAAATTTAGAAAAATTTGGGAATTAGTCTCCAACGGACTAAGTCTTGAATTTAGAAATTTGGGCGTTACATTTTGGTATCAGAGCAGTTCAATCCAATTGGACTGTGGTAGTAGGATTTTCTTGTGACTTGTTATTTTAATTTATGCATTGTTCTGTGAATTGAGAGACTGATCACCTCGATATTTGCTTAATGATGTGTAGATAATCATGGCAAGTGGCAGGAGAGGTCGTGCTAGAGTTAATCCCTCCTCGTCCCGGAATCCACCTGTGGATCCAGTAGCAGCAGCTCTGCAGGCTCTTACTCAGATGTTGGGGGAACAAATGAATTCTAACAGAATGCAAGCTGAGGCAGCTCGAGAGCAGGCAATCCTCAATACAACACTACTTCAGGAGTTAAACCGAAGGACAACGGGGACATCTCTCATTCCTACGGTGGATCAGTTTGTTCGCGGGTTAGAAGAATTTCGGAAACACAACCCTCCCCAATTTAATGGGGTCTATGATCCGGATGTGGCGTCCAATTGGATTAGAGATCTTAATAGAATTTTCGATGTGATGAAGTGTGTTGATGACTCCAAGGTTGGTTTTGTTGTGTATATGCTGAGGGGTGAGGCGGAAGATTGGTGGGAGACTGCTAGTGTTCGGGCTGCGGCGGCGGAAACCTCAATCACCTGGGGTGTGTTTCAAACTTTGTTTTTGCAGAAGTACTTTCCAGCAACCGTTCGAAGACAGAAGGAAGTTGAGTTCCTTCAACTAAAGCAAGGGAGTCTGACGGTGGGCCAGTATATGGCCAAGTTCGAGGAGCTAGCCAAGTACTCCAGGTACATGCAAGCGTTCGTCGACGAAGAATGGAGATGCGCACAGTTTGAAGGAGGACTACGATCGGAATTGTTGGATCGAATCGGAACATATGAGATCAAGGACTTCCCCACCTTAATCAACAAGTGCTACATTGCTGAGAAAAACCAGAAGAATGCTGCCACACCTCCGCTGTCAGTTGGTAAGGGAAAGAAACAGCTAGAGGAGCCCAGCCAGGAATTAGACCCAGGATCGGAGGAACAAGATGATGACTTTGTGAACGACACCATAGCTCAGGAACAGTGGAAGATGCCCCAATGCCCTAAATGTGAGAGGGGCCATGGGGGAGAGTGCATGTGGGGACTAGGGGTATGCTTCAGATGTGGCCAACCCGGACACTTGATACAAGACTGCCCAGAAACTACAAGTTGAAAGAGATGATTCCATTGTCAGAAGTGGGGTCACGTAGCACGTAGGTGCCCAGAGTTAAGGGGGGATGAAGGTAAGAACAAGGTTAAATTTTTCTTAATTTAACCATCACGTGAGGGAGTGAACGTTGCCTTTTCACTTATTACTTTATTTTGTTCATGTTTGTTTCCGTTGATATGATGTGGAATATGTGTGTTAGTGTTATGTTTTGGTGTGCCACTTTGACTGCTTGCATTCTTGATATTTAATCTAATTGAAAGCTTGATTAGAGTAAGAAATGTAGAGATGTATTATAGTACAAATTTTGAGGTCAAAATTTCTTTTTAGGGGGGTAGAATGTAACATCCCGCAAATTAGAAGCTTTAATAACTCATTAGGCTAAAAAATAAAGAGGATTATGTAATAGTAATTAAGGGAAGGTAAGTTGAAGAATTGAAGGTTTAGACTTGAGTTTAAAACTAAGTTAGAATTCCATTCAAGTTAAAATCAAGGGTTTTGGGTTGCTGGTAATCGATTACAGAGGTTCTGTAATCGATTACCCGAGAGCTAGCTTTTGGGTAATCGATTACTCACAGGTTGTAATCGATTACCTGAGGGCTGAGTTTTTGGTAATCGATTACCAGGGGTTGTAATCGATTACCAGATTCCCAGAAACGTTTTCTAGTGTAATTTTCACCTCTGGTAATCGATTACAGCATTACTGTAATCGATTACTAGCTGTCCAGTATAAATAGACGGACATGCAAAATCAGATTTTAAGTTTTCTCTTCTTCTTCCCTCACGAACCCTAGAGAGAGAGAGGGAGTGTGTGTGTGTGTGTGTGTGTTAGAGAGAGAGACACTTATTTAAGAGCTTGGGAAGGGATTTGGAGTTAGGAATTCATCAAAGGAACCTTCTACTTATCAAATCTTCCTTGAAATTCAAGAAATTGGTGAGTATAACTCACACACCCACTTTCCCCTTTGATTTTGATTTCTCCCTAATGTATGAGCCCCACTCTTTAATTCCTCTTCTATATGATTATTGTGGTTAGATTAGTAATGTATGCATGAGATTGAGTAGTTTGGTTAGTATTTCCATTGAAAACCTTAGGGTAGCGAGATTTACGAAAGTAGCGCGATTACGAAAATGACGAAATGCCCATTGTATGATCCCTACCCCTTCGATTCCCTTTCTATTTGATTAAATTGATTGGATTTATGATGTTTGTGCTTTAGTTGGGTAATTAATGATAGAGTTTACTTGAAAGATCTTTGGAATGTCGAAGTTGCGAACTTACGATAGTTACGAAGTTTACGAAATGGTTGAAATGCTCGATGTATGAACCCCACTCCTCTAATTCCCCTTCTATATAATTAGTTTGATTGAAAATGTGATGATTGCTTTGAATGGAATAATTGATTTTAGGAATTTCTAGAAAAGACTTGATTATTGGTTGTGGGCGTGTGCGCCGTGATTAGTTGTGGGAGTATGCTCCGGGTTCATTCAGTTGAAGGCGTAAGCGCCATAGCCCGTCGGCTGGGTTATGTCAATTATGTGTCTTTATGTTTAAGATGCTTAGTTTATATGTATATCTTACTTGGTGATGATAGTTGCATTTCATATTCTTTTTCTCCCATATGACATGTTGCACAGTTATATTTCACTGAGACATTAGTCTCACCACGCGTTTTGTGGACACAATCTAGGTGTGCAAGTATCTCCTGGCAGGGATCAGTGATTTGAAGGCAGGAGTTTGATATATGTCGGAATTTAGTATCTCTTAGATTGTGTAGAAGTACTTGTGTATATTTCGTTTCATGTTAGAGATGCTTAAGTTTGTAGCCCTCGGGCCTTTTGTGCACTTTTACAGATTATGTATATGTAAATAAGTTTGAGTTCTTCATAAATTGTATAAGTTATCGTTGGTTTCTTATCGAATTGTGATGTATGATATTCGAAATGGCACGATTCAAATTTAGAAAAATTTGGGAATTAGTCTCCAACGGACTAAGTCTTGAATTTAGAAATTTGGGCGTTACATTTTGGTATCAGAGCAGTTCAATCCAATTGGACTGTGGTAGTAGGATTTTCTTGTGACTTGTTATTTTAATTTATGCATTGTTCTGTGAATTGAGAGACTGATCACCTCGATATTTGCTTAATGATGTGTAGATAATCATGGCAAGTGGCAGGAGAGGTCGTGCTAGAGTTAATCCCTCCTCGTCCCGGAATCCACCTGTGGATCCAGTAGCAGCAGCTCTGCAGGCTCTTACTCAGATGTTGGGGGAACAAATGAATTCTAACAGAATGCAAGCTGAGGCAGCTCGAGAGCAGGCAATCCTCAATACAAAACTACTTCAGGAGTTAAACCGAAGGACAACGGGGACACCTCTCATTCCTACGGTGGATCAGTTTGTTCGCGGGTTAGAAGAATTTCGGAAACACAACCCTCCCCAATTTAATGGGGTCTATGATCCGGATGTGGCGTCCAATTGGCTTAGAGATCTTAATAGAATTTTCGATGTGATGAAGTGTGTTGATGACTCCAAGGTTGGTTTTGTTGTGTATATGCTGAGGGGTGAGGCGGAAGATTGGTGGGAGACTGCTAGTGTTCGGGCTGCGGCGGCGGAAACCTCAATCACCTGGGGTGTGTTTCAAACTTTGTTTTTGGAGAAGTACTTTCCAGCAACCGTTCGAAGACAGAAGGAAGTTGAGTTCCTTCAACTAAAGCAAGGGAGTCTGACGGTGGGCCAGTATATGGCCAAGTTCGAGGAGCTAGCCAAGTACTCCAGGTACATGCAAGCGTTCGTCGACGAAGAATGGAGATGCGCACAGTTTGAAGGAGGACTACGATCGGAATTGTTGGATCGAATCGGAACATATGAGATCAAGGACTTCCCCACCTTAATCAACAAGTGCTACATTGCTGAGAAAAACCAGAAGAATGCTGCCACACCTCCGCTGTCAGTTGGTAAGGGAAAGAAACAGCTAGAGGAGCCCAGCCAGGAATTAGACCCAGGATCGGAGGAACAAGATGATGACTTTGTGAACGACACCATAGCTCAGGAACAGTGGAAGATGCCCCAATGCCCTAAATGTGAGAGGGGCCATGGGGGAGAGTGCATGTGGGGACTAGGGGTATGCTTCAGATGTGGCCAACCCGGACACTTGATACAAGACTGCCCAGAAACTACAAGTTGAAAGAGATGATTCCATTGTCAGAAGTGGGGTCACGTAGCACGTAGGTGCCCAGAGTTAAGGGGGGATGAAGGTAAGAACAAGGTTAAATTTTTCTTAATTTAACCATCACGTGAGGGAGTGAACGTTGCCTTTTCACTTATTACTTTATTTTGTTCATGTTTGTTTCCGTTGATATGATGTGGAATATGTGTGTTAGTGTTATGTTTTGGTGTGCCACTTTGACTGCTTGCATTCTTGATATTTAATCTAATTGAAAGCTTGATTAGAGTAAGAAATGTAGAGATGTATTATAGTACAAATTTTGAGGTCAAAATTTCTTTTTAGGGGGGTAGAATGTAACATCCCGCAAATTAGAAGCTTTAATAACTCATTAGGCTAAAAAATAAAGAGGATTATGTAATAGTAATTAAGGGAAGGTAAGTTGAAGAATTGAAGGTTTAGACTTGAGTTTAAAACTAAGTTAGAATTCCATTCAAGTTAAAATCAAGGGTTTTGGGTTGCTGGTAATCGATTACAGAGGTTCTGTAATCGATTACCCGAGAGCTAGCTTTTGGGTAATCGATTACTCACAGGTTGTAATCGATTACCTGAGGGCTGAGTTTTTGGTAATCGATTACCAGGGGTTGTAATCGATTACCAGATTCCCAGAAACGTTTTCTAGTGTAATTTTCACCTCTGGTAATCGATTACAGCATTACTGTAATCGATTACCAGCTGTCCAGTATAAATAGACGGACATGCAAAATCAGATTTTAAGTTTTCTCTTCTTCTTCCCTCACGAACCCTAGAGAGAGAGAGGGAGTGTGTGTGTGTGTGTGTGTGTGTGTTAGAGAGAGAGACACTTATTTAAGAGCTTGGGAAGGGATTTGGAGTTAGGAATTCATCAAAGGAACCTTCTACTTATCAAATCTTCCTTGAAATTCAAGAAATTGGTGAGTATAACTCACACACCCACTTTCCCCTTTGATTTTGATTTCTCCCTAATGTATGAGCCCCACTCTTTAATTCCTCTTCTATATGATTATTGTGGTTAGATTAGTAATGTATGCATGAGATTGAGTAGTTTGGTTAGTATTTCCATTGAAAACCTTAGGGTAGCGAGATTTACGAAAGTAGCGCGATTACGAAAATGACGAAATGCCCATTGTATGATCCCTACCCCTTCGATTCCCTTTCTATTTGATTAAATTGATTGGATTTATGATGTTTGTGCTTTAGTTGGGTAATTAATGATAGAGTTTACTTGAAAGATCTTTGGAATGTCGAAGTTGCGAACTTACGATAGTTACGAAGTTTACGAAATGGTTGAAATGCTCGATGTATGAACCCCACTCCTCTAATTCCCCTTCTATATAATTAGTTTGATTGAAAATGTGATGATTGCTTTGAATGGAATAATTGATTTTAGGAATTTCTAGAAAAGACTTGATTATTGGTTGTGGGCGTGTGCGCCGTGATTAGTTGTGGGAGTATGCTCCGGGTTCATTCAGTTGAAGGCGTAAGCGCCATAGCCCGTCGGCTGGGTTATGTCAATTATGTGTCTTTATGTTTAAGATGCTTAGTTTATATGTATATCTTACTTGGTGATGATAGTTGCATTTCATATTCTTTTTCTCCCATATGACATGTTGCACAGTTATATTTCACTGAGACATTAGTCTCACCACGCGTTTTGTGGACACAATCTAGGTGTGCAAGTATCTCCTGGCAGGGATCAGTGATTTGAAGGCAGGAGTTTGATATATGTCGGAATTTAGTATCTCTTAGATTGTGTAGAAGTACTTGTGTATATTTCGTTTCATGTTAGAGATGCTTAAGTTTGTAGCCCTCGGGCCTTTTGTGCACTTTTACAGATTATGTATATGTAAATAAGTTTGAGTTCTTCACAAATTGTATAAGTTATCGTTGGTTTCTTATCGAATTGTGATGTATGATATTCAAAATGGCACGATTCAAATTTAGAAAAATTTGGGAATTAGTCTCCAACGTACTAAGTCTTGAATTTAGAAATTTGGGCGTTACAGATCATCTCACTGTTTCATTAATCCGGATGCGTCGAGGGAGACACCCCCACCTAGGTCAGTTGTAGCCACAGACCCCTTTATCCTAGCAGAGTTCCAGAAGCATCATCACCCAACCTTTTCAGGAGGTTATGATCCAGGGGCAGCTGACTCCTAGCTTAATACCATGGGGAAGATTTCCGAAGTCATGAGTTGTGCTGATGATCTTCGAGTCCGGTTCGCGGTATACATGCGCCAGGGAGATGCTGAGGACTGGTGGAAGGGAGCTAAAGCCCGCTTGGCTTCCCTGGATACTCCTCTTACCCGGGTTAGCTTTCAGGCAGTGTTCCTTTAGAAGTATGGGAGAAGCATGGGAGTTTGTCTTTTGGCCAGTATGCAGCCAAATTCGAGCAACTCGCCAAGTACTCCACTTTTCTCCAGACCGTGCCCATTGTGGGATGGAAATGCAACCATTTTGAGGTGGGCTTGAAGCCCGAGCTGAGGAGGAGCGTGACTGCATTGGAGTTGAGGCATTTTCCATCCTTGGTCAGCAACTGTCTCTTGTTGGAGCAGAGCATAGCTGAGGAGACCCCCAGGCCAGCTGACCATAAAGGGAAGAAGAAGCTTGAGGAGCTGAGTCATGGGAAGGGCTCGAGGTCCAAGTGGCAAGGCAATGTCACCCCGACCATCCGGCCTGCCTTAGGGCAACGGGGAGTACCCCCGTGCCCAAAGTGTGGGAAGGGACAATGGGGTCAGTGCTTGTCCGGCCAGAGTCTTTATTTCTTCTGCAAGAAGCCAGGCCACATTAAGAATGAATGCCCCAAGAGGAAGGAGGCCAACAGACCCCAAGCCACCGGAAGAGTCTTTACACTTAGTGGGGACAGAGCAGCCTCGGCAGATAATCTGATGAGAGGTATGTGTGTTATAGGAGGCATTTCTCTAATTGTACTTTATGATTCGGGAGCCACCCATTCATTCATTCATTGCATATGATTGTTGGAGAAATTAAAACTACATGCTACCCATTTACCTTACAACTTGAATGTCATAACCCCATCCAAGCAAGCAATCCCCACTTCCAACGTGTGTTCTAAGTGCCCCATTGTTATTCAAGGGAGGGCCTTCGAGGTTGACCTAATTTGTTTGCCATTGAGGGCATAGATGTCATCCTTGGCATGAACTGGTTATCCCAAAACCAAGCAATTCTTGACTGTTTCAACAAAGAGGTTGTTTTTCATGTTCTCCCTCCTCTTTCGAGGGAGAGGTCACATGCACTATTGACCAGTGTCACCCAAGTGTCCAAATGCCTGATTTATGGGAGTACTTGTTTTATTTTACTACTTTCCTCAACTCTAGATTTCAGTATTGATTTGAACAGCGTAGCCATGGTTAGGGAGTTTCAATATGTTTTCCCTAGTGAGGTAACCACCTTACCTCCGGACCGAGAGATTGAGTTTACCATTGACTTGGTACCAAGCATAAGGCCCATATCCAAGGCACCTTATAGGATGTCCCTCCTAGAGCTTAGTGAACTTAAAACCCAATTAGAGGATCTCATAGCTAAGAAATTGATTAGGCCTAGTGTGTCACCCTGGGGAGCGTCAGTGCTATTAGTGAAAAATAAAAATGGGAGTATGCGGTTGTGTGTAGATTATAGGCAGCTCAACACAGTCACCATTAAGAATAAGTATCCCTTACCCAGAATAGATGACCTCCTTAACCAACTTAGATGGGCTTCGGTCTTCTCTAAGATAGATTTGAGATCTGGATACCACCAGATCAAGATTAGGGATGAGGACATACCCAAGACTGCCTTTAGAACCAGATACAAGCACTACGAGTATTTGGTGATGTTGTTTATTTTAACCAATGCCCTCGCCGTGTTCATGTACTACATGAACCGAATTTTCCGACCCTACCTCAATCAGTTTGTTGTCGTGTTCATCGATGACATCTTAATCTACTCCCAAACCTTAGTGGAGCACGAGCAACACCGTAGGATTGTCCTAGAGATTTTGAGAGAGAAGAATTTGTTTTCCAACCCAGAGAAGTGTGAGTTTTGGATGGACAAAGTCCATTTCTTAGGTTATTTGATTTCAAGGAAGGGTGTGTCGGTTTACCCTAGCAAGATAAAAGGCATCCTTGAGTGGGAAAGACCTAAGACCATAACGAAGATTAGGAATTTCCTAGGATTGGCCGGCTATTATCGGAGATTCAGTAAGAGATTCTCCTAGCTTGCCTTGCCCCTCACTAGGTTGACTCGTAAGGGTCAAGCCTTTGTGTGGGACGAGAAGTGTGAGTGGAGCTTCTTAGATCTCAAAGAGAGGTTGACTACCACTCTGGTACTAGTGTTGTCGGACCTGTCCAAGACCTTCGAGGTCTATAGTGATGCCTCTGGCAAGGGGCTAGGATGTGTGCTGATGCAGGAGGAGAGGGTAGTGGCCTATGCCTCTAGGCAGTTAAGACCCCATGAGGAGAACTACCCTACCCATGACTTGGAGTTAGCGGCTGAGGTATTTCCCTCAAGATGTGGAGGCATTACCTGTATGGTGTGAGGTTTGAGGTCTTTAGTGATCATAAGAGCTTAAAATACCTCTTTGATCAGAAAGAACTTAATATGAGGCAGAGGAGGTGGATGGAGTTTCTGAAGGATTATGATTTTTAGCTGAGGTACCACCCCGTGCAAGGCCAATGTAGTGGTCGATGCCCTTAGTAGGAAGTCCCTGCATGTATCATCCATGATGGTACATGAAATGGGGTTGTTGGAAAAGTTTAGGAACCTGAGCCTGAAAGTTGAGGTTGGAGAGGGTAGCTTGAGGCTCTATAGGCTAGAGGTCACCAGTGAGATTAAGGCTCAGATTAGAGAGGCTCATGGTTCGGACTCAGGTCTCCAAGATAGGAAGGGACGGTTAGGTTTCTCTAAGTCAGGTGATTGGATGATTCTCTTCCAAGGGAGAGTCTGTGTCCCTAAGGGGGTAGTCTGAGGCAGCAGATTCTAGAGGAGGCCCACATGGGCAAGTTCTCAATACATCCTGGCACCACCAAGATGTATCAAGACTTGAAGAAGATGTTTTGGTGGGATGGTATGAAGGGAGAGATAGCAAAGTTTGTTTCTAGGTGTCTAGTGTGTCAACAAGTCAAGATAGAACACCAGAAACCATCAGGAACACTTTTTCCATTAGAGATTCCAGAGTTGAAGTATGAGAGTATAGCTATGGATTTTGTTGTGGGACTACCTAGGATCCCAGCAGGGTATGACGCCATATGGGTCATTATGGACCGGCTGACTAAGTCGGCCCATATCCTACCTATTAGGGCCACGTATTCCCTGAGCAGACTAGCAGACCTGTATGTCAAGGAGATTGTTAAGCTGCATGGAATCCCCTCTAGCATAGTGTCAGACAGCGACCCAAGGTTCACCTCTAGGTTTTGGAATGCACTTCACCAGGCCTTCGGGACTAAACTTAGGTTTAGTCCTGCATACCATCCTCAGACTGATGGTTAGTCTGAGAGGACCATCCACTAGAGGATATGCTTAGGGCGTGAGTGTTAAAGTAGCAGGGTAGTTGGGATAGGTACCTACCCCTCATAGGGTTTTCCTACAATAACAGTTTCCATAGCAGTATAGGCATGGCACCCTATGAGGCGTTGTACGATAGGAAGTGTAGGTCTCCACTCTATTGGTATGAGGTGGGTGAGAGAACCCTGTTAAGTCCGAAGTTGGTGCAAGAAATAACATAAAAGATTAGGGTCATTAGGGAAAAGCTTGTTACTGCCCAAAGCTGACAGAAGAGCTATGTTGAAAGAGGATAAGAGACCTAGAATTTGAGGAAGGAGAACATGTGTTTTTGAAAGTAACTCTTGTCACAGGCATTGGGCGAGCCATCAAAGCTAAAAAAAAAAACTTAACCCCAGATTCATTGGTCCATTCCAAATCCTGAAGAGGATTGGCCCTCTGGCTTACAAGATAGCCTTACCACCTCACTTATCCCACATTCATGATGTATTCCATGTCTCTCAGCTTAGGAAATATGTCAATGACCATTCACACATCATAAGCTCTGAATCGGTACAATTAAGGGAAAACCTCAGTTCCCACTAGACCTGCACGAATTATCAACTGGTGTGTCAAAACCCTGAGGAATAAGACAATTTCATTGGTGAAGGTGATCTAGAAGGGTCAGACACCTGAGGAGGTGACGTGGGAGAAGGAGGATGATATCTGCCCTCAGTTCCTAGAGTTATTTTCTTGAGGTAAGAGAATTTTTTCCTTTTTTTAGCCAATTTTAAGGACAGAATTGTTTAAGGGGGTAGAATTGTAACATCCCAAATTCATAAACCATTTTCATAAACTAAATAGGGTTAGAAAGATGTTTTATAAAAAGAATTAGGAAAGGGGAAATAAAACTAAGTTAGAAGCAAAGAAAAATGAGAATAAGGGAATTTGAGTCCTCACACTCTCGTTCAAGTGAGAAGGGCTCGCTTGAGCGAGAGCATAAGGCAGAAAGAGGTGTTTCTGTTTTGGTAATCTCGCTCAGTCTCACTTGAGCACGCCTGAGCAAGGATGTCAGCAGAAATAGGAGGATTTTACTCTGGTTTTCTCGCCCAGGCTTGCTTGAGCAAGAGTAAGCGAGAAAATAGAGTCAGAGTAGGGCTTTCAAGAGTGGAAATCTCGCTCAGTCTCGCCTGAGCGAGAATGGGGTTCTCGCTCATCCTCGCTCGAGTGCGCCTAAGCGAGAACGTGCAGATAGGATTCCTTAAAAACACTTTTAGGGCTCATTTCTCACACTTTTTCCATTCCTTCACCTCTAGAGAGAGAGGGATTTCTAGAGAGGAAGAGCCACTTGGGGCCAAGAAGAAGAAGAGGAATCCAAGGATTTCACACCCCAACCCCCTCAACTCCTTCCCTTTCTCTTTGAGTTCCCCTTGAGGTGAGTATAACTCACACCGCTCATCTTGTGTGATTCACCTCTCGTGATCCCTATTCTCCTACTTACCTTTCTTTTGGCTTGTGTTTGAATGAATTTTTGTGTATCCTTTATATATATGTTTTGTGTAGTTGGATGGAACTAGAAACATGTGTAGGGATTCTCCTTAAGCTAGGGTTTCTCCCAAGTTAGGGTTCTTTTAATAACTATGTTTAATGATATTCCTTGCATGAATCATGTGTTATATATATATATATATATATATATATATATCATGTGCGAGTTCTGCATCATGGATTCAGCCCCAATTAATAATCAGGAAATGAATTTGGCTCCGACCCTATTTGGCTTCGGCCCCAGTACACCTTTAAGAAAGATTGGACTTAGGTCCCTAGTTTAATGGATTTCGGTCCCAAGTTAAAACACGGGTTTCGACTCCTAGCTATTGGCGGTGTTATACCCAAGGAAGATGTTCCTTGTAGTCTGAGCTCAGGTATAGCCCCAAATAGTGATAAGACCCCGTCTGCTAGGTAATGCAGGTCACACATGTCATGTTTACCCTCAGTTGAGATATTATGTTATGATGTGATTACTCTCTTGTTGCATTGCATTTGCTTACTTACCTACACTGCATGTTCAAGGTTATATTCACTGAGACCTTGATGAGATTCTGGCAAGCGTACCAAAATTTCAGCAGTATAATAGTAAGTATGAGTTTATCATATCCACAGGGAACGGTTCGCTTCGTATTTACTCGTGATCAGATTATCAAGTAGAAAACGGTATTTGAGAATTTATGGTGAGGAAAGTAAATTTTCATAGAGTAACGAGATATTTGAGAGAAGATAAAATAATTTACTTGGATCAGGATTGAACTTCGTATCATCGCACCCCTTATGCATGTAAATCCCAATATTATTTATGAATATATTTTTATAATACCTTAGCCAAACTATATTATCCCCTGCCGGTGTCCCATATCACGAGATACTCAAAAGTAATTCATGCGGGTTCTCCCAAGCGACAAATTACCCTGGCTTGATTGCTCTATATTTCCGTTCGTTAACACTATCAATTCGCCCTATAGACCCATAGTGTCAGCTATGAAGAGATTGCCTACTTCTTCTTTAATGATCACTTTCTCCTATGACCCTATAATAACTACTATGAGTACTTTTACCAATCAGAATTTTAGGTGTTCTATGTCTAGGTTTTCCTAAACTCGCTGTTAATTTTATAGAAACATCTGTCACCTGAATCCTAAAATTAACCTATAACTCTGGCACACAGGCGGAAGCTATGCATTAAGCAAAGATAAAAATACTGATATTATAAAATAGGGATTCATAAATAAATACGAGAATTCACATACATTTGGGGATTGAATCAACTACATTCAATCCTATTGAGACGTTTAGCTACGCATGGTAGCCATTACAACCCAGTGGAGAAGTGGTCACCTTGCTCCAATCCTAGCTTTGCCTTTGTCGTCTCTCTAATCTCCTTCCTAAATGCTACTTTGCTAACCTCCGTGGACTGTGTAAAAGCCTCCTCACAAAGGATTCTATTTATAGACTAAGGAAAGCTATCTTGAATATAGAAGAAATCTGATTTGAAAACAGATCTAAAACTAATTCCGCGCAGCTGCGCTTCATCTGCGCTCAGCGCATCTGCAGCGCAGGAAACAGTGAGCAATTCTGATATTTGCGCTTCACCTGCGCTAAGCACAAGTGAAGCGTGGAACGCGTAACTGATTGCTCTGTTTCATTTTTAAACAGCTTGATCTCTTCCTGATCTTATCCTTGTTTGCTTGGCTTTCCTTGTTTCCCTCTTTTTGATATGATTCTGTGATTATTCTGCTCTTTGAATTTAAATTGGGAAGTTATCCGCAGAATCCTTGTTTAAATGGCAGCTGATCTTATCTTTATTTGCTCTGATTTAAACTTCAAATCTGCAGATCCCTTCCTCAAATAATGATATCTTCTTTCCTCATTCAAATCTTTCCATAAATCTGCAATATTAACAGATTTTCTATTAAAATAGCATCAAATTCAAATTCAAACTAAATAATCACAATTATTACAATTATTCACAAAAAAAGGATTATTTTGGGGCATAAATTACCATTTTACCCTTGACAAGTGCAGTAAAAACATAAGAAAATATCATATAATTTGCACTTATCAGACCTTTGTCTTACCACATGTTTTGTGAACTATATTTTAGATGTACAGGTTCCTCCCCGCACCGGCCAGTGACTGATGGAGCATGGGAGCTTTTAGTGTCTTTTTGCCATTTCACTATGTATTATTGTATTTAGCTATGGATATGTATTGGGTCTGTTATCAGCTATTCTTTTGTGGGATATTATTGTACATGTACGTGCAGCCTCCGTGCCCACTATATTTTGTTTAGGGAACATGTATGGTGGTATCCCAATTGATGACTATGTATTGGAGTAATATGCTAGCCTTGTTGGCCTTTATGTATTCAGCTTATGTGTTCATATATTGTTTAAGTAATCGTTGGAAGCTTAAACGTTATATGATGTTTGTATGTGCGATATCTAAATGGTGCAAAATAATTTCAGAAATTTCAGGAATTTTGCTTCCAACGTGTTTAATTCTTGGATTTAGAAATTAGGACGTTACAAATGTCATTAGAATACAACAACGATCAACTGGAATTCAATCTCGTCAATATGAGGTTAATGGCGTGTCCATTTACAGTTAACGAAATAGTATAATTGGTTAAATGCGTCAAAATAACACAATATCACATATGATGATATAACCGGATTCTCTGAGCAGATGGTTAATTGTTAGTTCAGTAATGGTTAATGTTATGGTAATTGTGGTTAATAGCATCAGAATAGAAAAATTGATCACATGTAACTTATGTTAACCCTTAAAAGGAATTATTGTGAGTGAAAGGAGGTTAATTTTCAATGTAATAATAGTTAGTCAAATTAAAATTTTGGATAATTTCATCATAATACAACAACGATCATAACGACTTTATGGTAACCCTTCTTTGAATTCAATGCTTGTGCTAATTGAATTCTGTGAATGGATTGTTAATTGGGAGTCCAATAATGGTTAATGGATTGGTAATTATGGTTCATGACATCATAAAAAGTATGACATCACTCAAAATAATTCCTTTAAGGATTAACATAAGTTACCTATGATCAATTTTCTATTATAATGCTCACGTTGCTCAAAATGGTCCTTTTATTAACCTCCGTATGTTAGTGTTAAAAGAAGTGCACACGAGGCACGTTAAGTGCCATGCCAGTAATGAAAGATTGAAATTAATCAAAATGGTCCCTGGTTCTCTGAAACATCAATAACCTTTTCCCTCCAAACCCTTTCAGCTTGTAGTTGAAGTAACCATTTGTGAGAGGGAAAAGAGGAAATTTTCTCCCTGAATCTAAGAGTCCTCTTACGCAATCTAGGATTTCGTTTTCCCGTGTAGAAGAAGGGGTAGCCATGAGTTGACGCAAGCTTTTTATTGAACCAAGCATGAATCTATTGATGCATTGATGCAAACAAGGGGTAGCCGTGAGGGCACATTCGAACACCATTTGGGGAAGATGTTGTGCAGAGGAGATGCTACTACCATGGCTGCGGAACAGAGCACATGGTGGGGAAGGCATAATGTTGCTGATGGTTGGCACGGTGAGTCTGCACGGGGGTGGTGGGCAATTAACGGTGTGCACGCAGGTGCTCTTGGCCACGAAAAATTAGGGTTGAGGGGGCTGCCACGGCGCATCCTTTTCTGTGCGGCAGAGATGGAGTTTGCACGCTGGTGAGAGACTGGATGTAAGGGTGGTGGCTAGACGGCTTAGGACCGAAATCGAAGAGGGAGATGATGACGTTGTGACGGCAGCACAAATGCGAAGAAATGTGGTTGGATTCGCGTTCTCCCTTGGCGAAATTGCTTTTTAGGGTTTGTGAACTTAGACTTTGGAGAATATGAAAATAGTGGTACAAGGGGACGTTGAGGGAAGAAGAAGACATTGGAAATTTTTGTTGCATTCAATTTGGTCCCCTACATCACACACCACACTTAATAATTGTCCAACTTTCATTTTAGTCCCTAATACTGACTAAGAAAACTTATTAAAGTCACACCAGACATGACATGGCACTTAACGTAACATGTGTGCACTTCTGTTTACTCTGATTGTCATAGGTTAACAGAAGGACCATTTTGATCGACGTGAACATTTGTCATGGACCATTTTACAATTTTCTTTCTTTCAAGAACCAATTTGACCGACCACATATCTTTCATGGACCATTTTGAGGGTTTAGTCAAAAAAAAGGTATTTGATAAACTTTTTACCATAAATAATATATATTATAGAATTTAATTTATTTTTTATAATAAAATTAATTATCTATAATCAACCCAAATTTAAAAAAAGTTCACAGTATAATTATCCATTATTATATTAACTCTATGAAAGTTTCTCCCATGAGGGGCGAAGCCTGGAATTGAGATCAACAGGGCCAACATTATAACTTTACTCAATCATTCAACGACTAAACCCTTATTTTAGTCCCTAAAATATTTGGAGTCGGTCATATTAGTCCCTGAAAAAAGAAAATTACTTTTTTCGTCCCTTAAAGATGAAAAGTTATTCAATTTAGTCCTTGAGAAATGAAAAGTCGTTCACTTTAGTTCTTGAAATTTTAATGTCAATTTAGTCCTGAAAAAGGATTAAATAGAATGGCTTTTTCATTTTACAGGGACGAAAATGTAATTTTCATCTTTCAAGGACTAATATAACTGATCTCAAATCTTTGAGGGATCAAATTGAGGATTTACTCATCATTCAACCTATTTAAATGTAATTTTGTTTTTTTATAAATAATAATTATTAAAAACATAAATGTAAATTAAATATTCAATACTAAAATCTATTTATCCTTGTGTGGGGGGATCAAGTTACTCTAGGAGTAACTCTTGGTAAGTTACTCTGCTTAATAACGTTTTGTAGAAAAAAAAATTCACAAATCTAATCGTTGAATAATGTGATATTAACATTATGATCATGCATACCAAATTTTAGATAAACTGAACATTTATAGTATGTAATTTTACGGCCAAAGTTACTTATATTTTGAAAAGTATATTATACGTTAAATTAAGGTTATTTGATGACGTATCAAATAGTTTTCAAATTTTCTGAAAATTTGTATACTTGATCTACATAATGAGAACTTTCAATTCAACGATTAGATTAATGAAAATCAACATTCATTAACAAGTTATTAAATGGAATAATTCAACCAAGAATTACTCCTGGAGTAACTTAATCTCTACCTATCTATCTATCTATCTATATATATATATATATATATATATAAAAGTAAAGTAGTGAAAGTGGCAAATGAAATCTAAAGTAAGGGCATAATGGTAAATTTCTTTAAGCAAAACTTCCAAAAATAGAAAGTATGTTTGACATTTTAAATGATTAATTTTATACATCACCATTAATTAACTATAGTAATTATATTAAAGTAAATATCACTATAAAAATAAAAAATATGATAATAACAAATAATAATAATAATTTAAAGCATATCTAATAATTTTAAAAAAATAAAAAATAAAAAATAAATTTAAAACATTCTAAAACATTTTAAAAACTAATTTATAATTATGTTCATAGTAATTATAGTAATTATTTAATTATAGTTATTTTTATATAAAAAATCAACATTATTTAAATCTTATTTTAACAATTTCAATATTAAAAAAGAAAGGTTTATAACATAAATAAAAACATAAACATAATAAAATAATTTCATAAAGGTAAAACTTTACTGTAAAAAAATAAAAATATAATTAATATGAAATTTGGAACAAACTCAAACACTTAAAAATTATTTAATAATTATAATAACAGTAATTGTATTTAATTATAGTTACCTATATTATATCAAACATCAATATTAAAGCCAATTTTAACAATCAATATCAAGACAAAGTTTATAATATAAATAAAAATATAATATAAAATTTATAACATATTAAAATAACTTAGAAAGTCATTTCAAAAAATTAAAAATGTAATACGAAATTTGAAACATGCTCAAGCACTTAAAAAATGTTCAACTTTTGTTATAATAATTATAGTAAATTATTATATCAAAATATCAAATATCAATATTAAAGGTCATTTTAATAATTTAAATATATTAAAAAATGGTTTAAAAGATAAAAAATATACTATGAAATTTAAAATAAAATTAAAAAATATTTTATAATTACGTTAATAGTAATTATAATAATTATTTAATTAGTGTTCTTCTGTGGGTTTCCTTTTGTTTAAAGGGTCTTTGACTCTTTGTGACCTAGGATCAAGAACATCGTTTCTTAATTTTCATACTTTGCAAATGTCAAAGTCCCAACTAAATATTTGAAAAAAATTAAATTGTGATTGGTTATGACCATCTTCATTTGGTTTTTGAGTTTTTTTAAATTTTATTATTGACAATGATAAATGAAAGATTGAAAATGTTGCAGAATTTCTTTAATTGGTGACTTATATTTGTATGTGTTGCAACAACTTAGTTTTTTGCAAAATTTCACTTGATAGAAAAATTAAAATTTGATTTGGTTATGGGTAAAACTAACTAGCAAAGTTTTTAAGTGGTTGATAAATTGAGCAATGCTTGTAACCCATAAAATTTTAGTTCTATTCAATTGTATTGCCAAAGGCTGGCATGTATAAGTTGGCAAGAAAATCATTGGTGTTTAGAAACAAATATTATAGTTCGGTCTATTTGAATTTAAATCTTAAAATAAAATAATGAACGTTACGTCTAAAAGTAATTCCAAGAATTTTAAAGTTTTATCCTATACAAGAGGCATTCTTGGAGCATTAGAAAGAATACTCTAAATGGTCATTCATGTTTTTTTTACATCATGTATGTACTAGAGGCATTCCATAAGCAATAAAAAAATCTCTCTAAGGGGTCCTTCCATAAGCATTAGATATAAGATATAAGAGCGTGTTAGGAATAGAAGATGTAATCATTTAATTTAACACTATTTGATAAATGAGAATGGAGAATATTAATCATAAGTGAGAGAAAAATTCGTTCTGTATGAAAGGGGGTATGAGAAGGAAAGTTTCAAAAATTGGTCAATTTCATGGATATGTACAAAAAATTTAAATAAGATTTCCATGGAAAAAAGTTGGTAGAGAGTATTATTGAAAATGGTGGTGAGACATATTTTCATTTAGATAAATGAGTTAGGGGGAGCAATTATAGGACAAATAGTTATCAACCTTCAAAAAGAGTTAGTTATCCCATTAAAAATGTATAATATACAAAAAATTCTTTGACAAACTACAAAAATGAATAATAGTTCCTTTTTTAAAAATATGCTTTTGAAAGTTTTAGAATGTTTAGATAATCATTTTTTTGAAAAATATTATGTAATCAATAAATTAAAATAATTTTAAAAGTTACTATAGTTTATAACTTCTTTTATAGATATAATTTTAAATAGGATTTAACGGATATACACGGACAATATAAAAAAGTTTACATGTTGAGGTGGAATAAAGGAAAAAGGGAAGTAACTTGAGTTTGTTAGGATATATTGTGCAAATGAAAAATTGAGGTAGGGATAAGAATAAAAGATTAATAGAGAAAAATAACTATTCATGTTAATATGTAATTTTTTAACTTTCATATATTATTAATTCTATTTATTAGAAAATTATTATATGTCTTTTTTTTGTCAAATAATTATTGTATGTCTAATACGATTAAAATGCCCCTAGTATATATATAAGTAAAGGGGTGATATGAACCTTAAGGTTCTATTTTTCATGGACCTTAGAAATTTCTGAATAAAACAACACTTTTCTTGACAAATACTTTTTCTGTTCTTGCAATATTTTCTTTTTCTTTTCTTTTGCTATTTTCTTTCTTTTTCTTTGATTTTCTAATTCTCCAATAAAATAAGAAATGATGAATTAAGATAGACGAATAACAAATAATAGCCTTGTCAAAACAATATTCACCCTTTGATAACTTGATAAATAAATCACTCATAAACCAAGTATGACGTATAGGAGAAATATGGGTTTTGAACACAAAAAGTAAAAACGTAGAAGAAGAAGAAGAAGAAGAAGAGATATGGTTGGACGTCACACTTTCAAAGACTTGAAAGATAAGTCCCTGAGAACATACACACAAAGGAATGATCCTTTGATAAATTCTCAACTCTTGACTAGCAAGAAAACTTAGAGAAACACTCTCAAAGTATAGGTAATTTTCTGCATAAACATTCTAACCTTTCTTGCATGCATAAAGCATGAATTTATAAGAGTTACAAGTGGTTCATTAGTCATGCTACCAGCTAGGGTTACACGCCTCAAACTTCCCAAAAATGCCCCTCAAATAATTCCCATGCATACATAATTTTACTACAAAAATAAATAAGGAAAGTAGTAAACTAATTAACTAGAAACTAGGTCTTTTCCTAGCTTGTGTAGCCGCAAAAACCAGCCAGCTTTTCTTGCACATGTAGCTGAATTATTCTTTGATTTGTAACCACCAAAACATGAAATAATTGGCCATTTGATTCAGCCATGATGTAGCCGCCCAAAACAGCCCATTGTGATTAAGTTTGGCTTCAATTTGTAACTCCCAACTCATGAATGTTGGCCGCCACTTTGATGATCATTCATGCAGCCATTTACAACCTTGTTGGCCCTTCTTGATGACTCTTTATTCAGCCAAAATCACACACATGTGGCCGCACAATTTGATGAGACTTTAGGCTTCCATGTAGCTCAAAATATGGCTAGGTTCATGCACACCTTGCAAGCTTCCTTCCAACGGCTAGCAGACATGTTTTTAATGCAATTATCATCATGTTTTGTAACCATCAGAATAGGAAACATAACCACCAAAAAAATAAAACCTTGTGTCTTGTAACTCCTACAAGCTTATTGAAAGCAAATAAAAACTAAAATTCAGCAAAATAAAACATGAAGTGGCCGCCCACAATTGCCATATGTGGCCGCCCACAATGCCACTTCACTTGCTTGAAAGTGCTTCAACTGGTAGTTGCATTAAATGCAACTGTCTCTCCATCAATTGGTCTATCCTCTTCAACCTGAGTGCAATTAATGAACTGAGGACTTTCATTAATGCTTTACATGTTTTGAGACTGGACTTCTTTGATGATAAGTTGTAGTGCCTCCTTAGCCTTCCTAGCCTGCTCCCTTGTCATGGGTCCACCTAATTTGTTGACTGTTTGACTGATGTCCACATCAAGGGGTGATTGGCGGCAGGCGCATCGCCTGGCCTCCCACCACCAGAGACCTAAATTTGCTACAGTTAAAATTTAGTGCAGGCGGTGCAATCATTGAATGTGGATCATTTGATCTATGATTGGAAGATTTAGATGTCAAGATGCTTTTTAAATGCCAATTAAATGTCAATTTAACATCTAAGTCGTCTTATCAAAGATTAAACAACCCAGATTCAGTGAATGCACTAACTGCAGCAAATTCCAACGGCACCAAATCCAATTTCCACTGTCGGAGTAGCCTCGCCACTGGCTCAGAGGCATAAAAAAATGGATTTAAACAATTTAAAAAAAAATGTGAATTACAGAAAGATCTACTGTGTAAAATACCGAATTTCAAGTCCCGTGTTATAATAAGAATATTATTTTTCTTTAAGAGGTTGTTAGCATGAGAAAAAACACTAGCAACAAAAATCAACAAAACCTAGTTGAATGCATGAGCACATTTCTGCTCATATTTTGATAACTAAATATATTCCAATATCAGGTTATATAAATTGATTGAAAATTAACTTTATTTGCAATGGATCAAGAAACAAGAATGTTAATTCATAGTAATGATTTTAATTTCATTTTAATTTAAGATACAGCAATGAGGGATGTAATCACACAACAATCTCTTCCAAGAGTTTCCCACATTGTTGGTGCCTTAATGGGCAGGCCCAGGTTCAATTCCCAGTCCCCCAAAATTACAAGCTTCATTTGAACCTTGAAGCTCCAAACTTATTATTTTGCAGGAGACTTTGTACAAGTCTTCAGACTTCAGAGCAACATATACATTTGGTTGTACTGGTACAACATGCACGACTGTTTCTAAACCTTTCCATTGAGATCAAATAGATGTAAAACAATGTCAAATTCATTGAATAGATGGTCTAGAAACTGCCACTCACATGTTGCGCCAGTACAGCAGTTGAACACAAACTTTCCCGGGACTTCATACTAATAAGTTATATACCACTGGGATTTTTATCAAGAAAGCTCCCCAAAGAAGGCACGAAAAATTCTATTTCAACGCTGTAATATTGACAACATTAATTCTTATTTTTAGGAACAGTGGCCCATTACAGTCTACACTTCTCATTCCCTTTTCACAAATCGTCCCTGCAAAATGTGCCAAACATAAGAAAATCAGTTCAAAACAGAGTTCTGGAATGTATGATAACAAATTTCAGATGTTTTGAACAATTCTTAATAGACAAGAATGCGCAGACATGTATAGCACAAATTTTTTTATAGTCTGATACCGTATAATTTGCTATGCCTGTAATATACAATGACATTTGATTGAATTGTATTAAAATGCCAGATGGAAATGTAACCTATGATAACTATTAGCGTGTTTGGTTTACACTAAAACCATGTTTGTATATACCATGTGAGTTGGGAGTGCGCTCACTATGAACATTGTATCCATACACAAATATATGAACACTGGCATGAGACACTACAACATGGAACATGATATCTGGTAATTTATTGGTAAGGTGTGGTATCAATACTTGCAGGGACTACTAGACTAACAAATAGAAGATTAAGATGTTTGGAAAGCTAAAAAGGATAGAGAAGGGATTTTTTTTTCGGTAAAAGGAAAAGGGAATGTTTAGTTAAAAGTTAAACCAATTTTACTGAAAATATTTTTTTATTGGTCTTTCCGAAAATATTCTTGTCATGGACTACGATTGGGCATTGGACCTAGGTACCCGCAGGCCCACCACACATAGACAGCCCAACTGGGCCCCAAACACATGAAAGCACCACAATACCCTGTCCCATGGGGTCCTGCTATGAATCTGGACAGACACAGGTATCTATCCAATCCCAAAATACACATTCTATTAGTAATGTATATCATTGTTTTCAACGGTGCCATTGCAGGCACAGCACTTGGAGCTCTCAACCTCTAGCTTCATTAGGGATGGCAATGGGTAGGGTTTGGGTAGGGTAGTATAGTACCCGTCCCCATACCCGCATTTTTAAAAAATACTCATACCCGGACCCATACTCGCGTGGGTAGTGATCCTAATACCCGTACCCTTACCCGCTGGGTACTCAAGTACCCGTACCCATTACTCGCACTTTTGTTAACTATAAAAATAATAAATTGATTATAAAATGAAAATTAATTAAAAAATAAATGAAAAATAATCCACAGATCATCTGAGTTTAACCTATAAAACAAATATGGTATGTGGAAGTGGATGAGAGATTAAAACAATGGAAGGGAAAATAAAAATTAATTCATAAAATAGTAATTAATAATATAAACATTTATATATATATATATATATATATTAAATTAATCATATGTATATAAATTACATTAATTATATATACTATACAAGTGCGGGTATGGGTAGGGTAGGGTACCATAGTACCCGGACCCGGACCCAGACCCATTTGGTGGGTAAATTACCCTACCCATTGTGGGTAATTTGTGCGAGTACCCACTGTGTCTGGGTCCAATTGCTATCCCTAAGCTTCATTTACCCAAGGACCAGGGGAGCCTAAATCCCAGGAGTTTCGACAGAACAGAACAATTTTTATATTTAAAACCTTCCCCCTCCTCCCCTTTCCCACCTATATCCTCCATGGCCCCATCTAGTCATATACAAAGTTAGTATTTGATACATTTGCCTTTTTTCTATTGTTTAATAGCAACTAACTAGCTTTAGAACATTAGTAATCTATAGGATAGGAAAGTTGGCACGTATTACAGAATAAGTTTATTTTAGGTAAGTTCTTGAATGTAGAATATATTGCAATTTCTATCTATGATTTGGGTATTTTAAGATTTTTTTTACTTTCATTTAAAGATAAACTCAAATGAATTGTCTTTTACTTTTTTGGAATAGAATTCATCGAAGTTAGGCAACTCATAAATGATTAGTAAATCATCATTTTAATCTCCGAAAAATAAGGGGGTTGGTTAAATTAATATATGGAAGGTGTCCCTAAAAGATGGCTCCGGTGATGTGGGTCTCATATGGGGTGTATCTCTTTCTTTCCCCTACTGGAGAATTCTAGTTACTGAGAGGATTTTTTTCCCTAATAGGAGAGGGTTAACGCTCATGAAGATGCTTATGTGACACATAACATGTATGTAAGATTCTTATGTAGCAAGATTTAACTAACCCCCTATCTTTTCAAGAAAATGAATTTTCAGCTTACCTTCAAGGGACTAAGACAAATATTAGGTGCATCGTCCTGTTATTATATTTGTGATTTTTTTTCCATCTTTCAATAGTTGTACCATATGAATGTTTGGTGCATTATACTCAATTCTATTATTTTACACATTTAGACCCTAAACAAATTTGTCCTAGTCCCAATTGTATGTAATTGGGTTATGAGCCTCTAGTGTGACCTCGTGGTTTATGTCACAAGAGGCTTATAACCCAATTATGGAATAGGAACTTATGATGCATCTCAATAACTAATTCGGATCATGAAAATTGTTTAAGTGTCCAAATGTTTAGAATAATAGAATTGAGTATGATACACCAACCATTTGTATTAGTACATAAAAAGTAAACATAACTAATTCATTTTAGTGCCTGAAAAATGGGGTTAGTTAGGAAATGGGATCTCTCCAGTACTACACACATTTAGAGGAAGAGAGAAAGACACATACAATATGTTGGCCTCACACATTACATGTGTCTTTCTCTCTCCCACTAAATATGTTTAGTACGGGAGAGGAAATGGGTTCATTAGTTAGGTCTTGCTATATATGAATCTTACATAGCATTTAACATGGCACATAAGTATCTCCGTAAATGTTAACTCACTCCTACTAACTTCAAGACCGATTTGACCAACAGAGACATCTTTTGGGCGATGAGGGCAATTTTCACCTTCTAGAGACAAAAATGACAATTAACTCTACAAAAAATTATATCAAAATTTTATCTCACATAATATGCATTATTTTATATCTTTAATAAATTAAGAGTATCTTAAAGATTAATATAGTTTGTGTCATTAAAAATATAAGTCTGTTTTATGAAGCATATTTGATAAAATATAAACATTGACAATGTCTTACCCAAGGCCAAAAAGGAATTACTAAAGGACAACTTAAATATTTCTTTGTTTTTGGGGAGGGGCCAACAGCCTCCCTCATTAGCAACCCTACAACAGATTGACACACCAGTTAAATCTAATTATAAACTCCCACACCCTCTGGCAGTGTGAGAGCCCATTTACCCTCTTACCCTCACGAAACACATCAGAAAGTCTTAACCTCCCACTTCTTGCCATTCACCATAGATCTAATGGCCCACACATGGCTTCTTTTTCCAATTTTGAATAACCAAATTGAGAATATGTTGTTGAATTATAGAACTATTCAAATCATTATTTGATTTAACAACTTGATGATAAGATCATATAAAGAACGTAATCTAAGTTAATTTTGTCCATTATTAAATTCTTCAACAAAACACAAACCATGTTTAATTTGTGCACATTACCTACATGAAGTTATATAGTAATGGAATAGAAATTGTGGTATAGTAGCAATACAAGATAGAAGTTAAGAGTAGTACCTTCATCCTGGGTCGCTTCTCAGCATTCAGCTTTCGAACTTCATAACGGATCCTCTTAGCAAAGAGCCTGCTTTGCCTCTTCTCCTTGTATCTCAGCACACTAGCCTCTCTCTGCCCCAACTTCCAACCCATTTCTTCTTTCACCTTCGTCTTGTTAGCTCCACAATCTTCAGGAACTTTCCATGTGTTCCCAACAGCATCACTCCCCCAACCATCCCATGTGACCTGCCCAAAAGCAATTAACTTCAATAAAACACTTTCAATTACAGAATACGGAGTGAGAGTGGGTCCATGACATATTTCTTTATTCATTCATTATTTCTGCCCCACACCTAAAAGAAGTTCTCTAGTCTTACCCTGCCTCTACCACTTTTTTAATCTAATAACAGTTGACAATCCTGTTCAAGAAAACATCTAATAGCTCTCAGTCTCACATTACAGTTTTTTTCTCCCTACGGGGTATTTTTCATTATTTTTCATTCAAATATTCAAATTCGACACCTTAGTTAAGAGAAATGAGGCTTGTTAGTTAGTCCAGTCTCTATCTTTTTGTGATCGTTCATTATTTATTCAGTAATAATGAATAATAAAAATCTTAACAATTTCCAACCCCTCCAACTTACTTGGGTCATACACGGTTATCTATCCTACCCCAAGGGCCCCCAAATCAGGTAAAAGATAAACTAGATCCTATTCAGAGTCCCAAAAAGTTAACTAAAAAAACAAGTTATCAATAACCCCACCCCTACTCACTGCAAATTCAAATCAACACAGACAAAATCCGAGAACCCAAATAAACTAATGAATTAACTCTCTCTCACAAACAAACATATGACGTAATCTAATTAAGACCCATTCCCACAGTCCATAAAGTATTCATACAAGTGAACAATTTTATTAAAAAAAAAAAAAAATTAGATTTGGCCCCTCCTGAAACAGGGATCCAAAAAAGTGAACAATTATACTCATTGATTAAAAAAATCAAAAAGTGCAACTGTAATCATACATGTGCACATGCACATGTATAACAACATCCTATAAAGGTATTCACATAATTACTCAATTTTCAGAACCAACCATGCTGAATTCGCAACCACAATTGCAACCAAAATATCAAGGTTTTCTCATATGTTTATGTATTGTAATCATAATTATAGCTGCATCAACTGTGACCACATCCCCAATTTGAAAATGATATACATGCATATGCACAAGTATAACAAACAAACAATGATCTATAAAGGCATTCATTCATATAATTACTTAATTTTTTGTGTGTAAACCATGTATCCCCTATTAGCAGGCAATCCTGTTCTGTTATCAGGCAATCATATTCCGGGCTTAATTTTTGTTCTAATGCGAATCCCTCCCGATCCAAACAACCAAATGTAAAAGAAGTTAGAGTGGAAAGAAAATGCTTACATGATTGGGAGGAAATGCATTATGAAGAAGGTGAGCATTGAACAAATCAGGAACAATCTGTGGGGCCTCATCCTCTGCTACATAAAGAGAGCCTTTATCAGACCAAGCATTCAATATCCCCTCGTGATCCAGCTTCAACGACAACGACCCAAACGACGTCGTTCTCCTCAACGGATCCTCCCTTGTGGCACAACAATAACTCGTAACTTCCTCCATAAGCTCCTTCTTCTCCTCCACCACTTCCGAGTAACAAACCCACCTCTCTTCAACTTCCCTCTCTTTGCTACTCTTCCTCATCGCTTTCCTCACAAGCCAGTTCCCATCCAACACAGGACACGTCAGCGCCGACATCGATCCTTCCTCTGACGTGGCAGCGGTTGTGGTGGATTCGTCTTCGAGGAGGCCGTTGAGCGTGGCGCCACCGTCGGAACTGAAGAGTAGCGCCACGTTGTTCTCTTCGTGCATGTCCTTTTCCTCCATCAGGTTTTCAGGGTGGAGGGGGAAGAGATTCAGTTGAGGCTGTTGTTGTTGTTGGGGTTTGTTTGGTGGTTGTTGGTTGGTTGTTTTTTTGGGTTGGTTTTGGTTTTGGGATAATTGAAGGCGGAGACTTAAATACTTGGGCTTTCTGGTTTTGGTTCTGTTTCTGCGTTTAAGAGAAGAAGAGGAAGAGGAAGATGAGGAAGAGAAATGTTGCTTGGTTTTCTTCATATTAGAGTTTTGTGAAGGAGTTGGAGTTGGAATTGGAGGAGGATTGTTTTTGTTGCACATCGATCCCTCACTCACTAATCACCATGCTAGTTTCGTTTCTGTTCTGTTCTGAGTGAATGCAAACACAGAGAGACACGGACATTGACACGGACCACTACGTTTTCTTTTATTAGTTCTCTCTCTCTCTCTCTCTCTCTCTAAGAGCATTGCAAGGGAAAGCCAGATAGGGAGAAAAGTGAGCAAAAAGGTTGAGACTTTTGTGGGGAAAGACACTGACCCATGAGGAGATGATGTGACGTGGTGCTTGTTTGACACGTGGAAGGTGGTGATTGGTTGAGAGAGTGGATTCTTATGTTATCTGGATTTCGTTTTTGGAAGAGATGAGGTGATAGATTGGGTAACTCCCTCAATGGCACTCCAGATTACTCCACTCTACTGTTAAGAGCGTTTACTATTTTTTATTTCAATAATTAGTACTGTTATTGTTTACGTCAAATTGATAGTGCGGAAATGGAGGGGAAAAATAATATCATATGAAAAATCTATATTTTTCAAAGCGTTTATTTTTTTTATTTGAATAATTAATTCTTATTGTATATGTCACGTTGCTGTGCGGAAATGGAGGGAATAGATGACATCATTTGAAAGTAAAAGAGAACTAAAAAAGTGAAGAACTAACACTTAATATTAAAAATATGACATAAGTATAAAAATTGAAATCAAAATAGATATAATAATGTGGTATCATTATTATTAAAAAAATTTATTTATTTAGTATAAATATTTAAAATATATATTACATGCGTTTTTAAAGTATCAGATATCAAATACCGACACAATAAATATTTTAAGAATTTAAATATTTTTTTTAGAAAATATAATGAAATTTAGTTTTAATCTCCTGTCTAATTTCTATTTGGTTTTAATTCTCCATTTTTTAAATTACATGTTTGAAATTCTTGCAGTTAATTAGACTCCATTAAGTCACATTTATACTTCTTTTTCCACTTTTCTCAAATAAAAAATCATATTTTTTACAATTTTTCACTAGAAAAATTCATAGTAAATTTAAAAAATATACAATTTTTGATGAAAAAATTGTTATGAAACTTTTTATTTTTCTAAAAAAATAAAATTATAAAAATTTATATAAATTTAAAAATCTATGAAAAAATTCTTATGAATTTTGAAACCTTCAAAAAATTCACATAAAAATCCATAGTAATATAATAAAAGTACATTTCCATGTCATTATTTAAGGGAAATATAATTAAAAAGACAAAAAATATGCGATTTTAAAAAAAGATTATTAAAATAAAAATTAAAGTCAATTTTTACTATATTTTATAAATGAAGAACATGTTTAACCCTATTTAAATTTATTAACTTACGTTGAAAAAAATAATCATCAATTTATTATGTCTACAATATTCACATGATGTTTGTGTTATAATTGATAATTGAATCGATTGAGATACTGGTTCACGATTCAATTATTTAACAGTGATCGAACTGATATAAATATATATTTTTAATATTATGTAATATTTTAATTAATAAAATAATATAAAATTATAAGAAATTAAGATATATAAAATTTTAAATCAATATAAATAACATTATTATAAGTTTTATAAAATAAAAATTTAAAGATAATTGGTATAAATAATATATCTATGTTTAATTATTAAATATATGTCTTTATTTATCTTAACAATATTTTAGATTAAATAAAAATAAAAAAATAAATATTTTGAATATTTTGAAAAATGATTGGTTTTAACCAGTTTTTTTATATTGATTTCTTTACCAATTCTCACTAATTCTAAAGACCATCGATTTTTAAGAGTTAAATAAACTTGTTATCAGGTTGATTTTCGATTAGACAGATCCAACCGGCCAGTCTGATACTGTATTTATAACCATAGTAATAGTTGATTAAATATTTGTCGCTGAACTGTATCAAAAAAAAAATATATTTGTCGCTGAAACGAGTTGGCCATGATGATTACGTAAACGTAATTAGATTATTCTTTATTCTTTATTAGTAGGATTGAAAGTATTGTGTCAATTTATATGGAAACGTTAACTTAAACGGGAAGTTTATTGTAAAAAGTTGTTGAAAACTTGAAATGAGTTACATATTTGATAATTAATTACAAAATTATATTACTTTTTAATATCGTGATGTTATTTTGAGAATTTAAAATAAATGTTAAATAAAAATAAAAAAATAATTTAAAAGGCCATATTATCTTTTATTATTGATTTCGTTAATATTGGTGGAGGAAGGCAAGACTGGCATATGGATATAGAATATTGAATTATTGATAGATGAATTTATTTGCATGCAATTAGGAGAGAAAGATGGGATGCGGATCCCCTGCAGTTGAAAAAAACTGCATGGAGTCCAGTTTAATCTCTCACCATTAATATCTAATTTCATAAATATTTTATTTTATTAAAATTGAATTTTAATTCACCAGATTTCATCCAGTTCAATTTTGGACCGGAGAGAATCCTCGCCCGAAAGAAGAGGACTTGCACGAGAAAGTGCAGGCTGGGCCCCCACCATCCATCACTTTTTCGTTCGCTTATTTTGTCTGCCCTGTGAACACCGCAGCCCGTGCACAAACAACACCTTGCCATGTGTTGTAAACATCTTCCATCGGCTTTTCTTATCGTTAAACCATTGGTAAACAATTATTTACATGTGTAAAATATTCGTGTTTCATTTATTTTTAAAATTATTGAGAAAAAAATATGAATTCCAAATTTTTAAAAATAAATATTCTCTTTAAGTTTTTCTTTGAACGATAAATGGATATAAAAATATTTTAATTTATAACCTAATTTGAAATCTAATCAATTCTACTCAATAAAATTTTCTCCTAACATTATATTTTTTATGTGAAACAAAAATGAGAAAAAAATAGAAGAAAAAATTATAAAAAATTAAGTAAATTTTTGAATTTTTTGAATTGAGAGTAAACAATGAAATAAAGAAAATATATTTTTCTTTTCACTCATTTAGATGTTTAAAAGGGGTGTCAATTTGGGTGGGACCAAGTGACCAACCTCATTATAGATCAACACATTTTTAGTTGGTTTAGCCTAACTTGATTTGTTGGTAGGCTGATATTTTACTAGTTGAGTCCCCCTGGGTTACTCACTTTTAAAATATAATAAATTACATTAAAATAAATCCACTCATGCAATAAGTAGGGGTGGGAACAGGTCAGGCCACTCGTCAGGAGCCTACTACCCGATCTATATCAGGCTCAGGCCAGCCCAGGCCAATGTTTTAAATATATCAGGCCAAGACTTTTTCAAAAGTCTATATAGCAAAACAGGTCAGGCTTCATGCCATCGAAAAAAGCCCTTTAAACCTATCAAGCCGGCCTATTTAACTAATTATAAAAAAAATACTAATATTTTTTATATTGCTATTATTATTATAAAGAGTTTTTATTACTTTTCCATATAATTATATACTTATTAGCTTGTATAAACATTTAAGTATGTTAAAAACTTGAGCCTATAAGTCTATTCATACATATGCTTATGATATATTCAAGTACCTTACTATAAAACAAGCTTTTAAACAGGCTTTCAGGCCATGTCAGGCTTTAAATAGGTCAGGCTCAGGCCATAAAATAAAGCCTATGTCAGGTAAACAGGCCAGGCTCAGGCCATGGATTTAAGGTGTAGGTCAGGCTCATGCCTTGGAAAGCCTAGCTCGGCTCGACCTATTCCCACCCCTAGCAATAAGTTAATAAGTTTTTTTAATTGTCACAAACTAAAATTAAAATATAGAAGTAATATATTATATATTATAATATTCTATATAATTTTACTAAGATAATAAAATATAATAACTTTTCATCTTCTATTATTATAAAATAACAAAAGATGATACAATATTGAAAATGAAATAAAGTGTGTTAATTGTAATAATCAACACATGTTAGAAATAAAAAGAGTTTGATATACATGGAATATTAATCTTAAATGGACTTAAAAAAACACATGTAGTGTTAGATTTATCACCTATAATTTTACTAATTATAAAAAATTGAATAATAAAAAATATAGTTGGGACAATGGGCTGCCCAACTCATCACGGGTCAGCCCGCATCAGGCCAATCAAAAATTGGTTTGGGATGGATTTGGGCAAAATAAATTTGATTTTGAAATTACATAGTCCAATCCAGCCCAAATAGAGGTTGTGGTTGAATGGGAGAGGCCCAAATCAATCAATGAGCGAGTAAGAGGAGAGCCTTAGGATGAGAAATTAATATTTCAAGTCTTAGTATTCTCGCTCAAGTGAGAATGGCTCACTTGAGAAAGTATATCAGCAAAAGTTGCAAAATCATTTTCTGGTTTTCTCGCTTGAGCGAGAAGGCTCTCACTCAAGCGAGAAACAGGGGGCATTTGGAGTGCTCTCTAGAAGAATTTCGCTTGAGCGAGAATGGTCTCGCCCAAGCGAAATTCAACCAGAATCGGGGGCTATCTGGACGTTTTTCACTTGAGCGAGAAGGGGCTCGCTCAAGCAAGAAGCTTCTCGCTTGAGCAAGAACGCGAAGAAAAGTTTTTCCCCAACCCTCTCGCTCAAGCGAGAACCCCTCGCTCATTAATTAGGGCACATAACTAATTCGTTCCTTCTCTTCCCTACTTCTTCTTAGAGAGAGAGTGGTCCCTAGAGAGAGAAGCGATCATGGAAGCTCAAGAGAGGTCCTTCATCCCTCAAGTTCATCATCAAGCTATTGGATTCACCCCCTCCACCGTTCCTTGTCCTTGTTTTCTCTACTATTAAGGTGAGTATGGTCACCTACTCACTCTCATCCTTGAATGTGTTCCTTTAAATGTTCCCCTTTCTTACTCTGATCCCCTTGCTTTATGATTGTTTGTAGTTGAGTAGAAGTAGATGTATGATGGTTAGGTTGATGTATACCATGGAATGATTGTTATATTTTTTCCCTAGATGGTAGTTTAGAGTTTATGGAATGATTCTCATGATATATATTGATTTTATCTTGAGGAATTGTATGCTCATATTAACACTCATACTCATGTGATTATTGTGGTTTGTTCATGTCCTTAACCATAATCATGTAAGAGGAATATTGGGTCCTAAGACCTCATGTAAATGACGAAATTAAGGGTCCTTGGGCCTCATTTATAATGTGAATGGGGTCTCTATACCACATGTTAAATCATAAGATTTGGGTCCTTGGACTTCATGTTTAAAGACAAGATATTTGGTCCTTGGACTTCATGTTTAAAAGAAAAAATTCATGTGTGAATCTATAATGTTTAAGGGTAAGGTCTTGATGGCCTTCAGGAACGACGATTCCTGTTAGTCTGAGCTCAGTCTAGCCTCATGTAAAGTGGAAAGACCTCTAGGGTGTTGGGTAAACACTTCATGACTAACATTGCATTATTGATATGTTGGATGTTTTATGTGTTGATTGAATCTCAGTATAATTGTTGCATATCATTTGCTTGTTCCTCCTACAATTCATGTTTTATCACGCTCACTGGGACGTTAGTCTCACCCCACTCTGTGGAAAATATCTTCAGATGTGCAGGGTCCCTGTTCAGAGCCTTGATGCATGATAGGAGCTGCTGTTGGGCCTTGTGCTGACCCACTCTTTTGAGAAGATTATAGTTTATTTTGTATAGGCATATGTTGATTTATTTTTATTGGATAGAACTGTACAGGTGGGGCCTTAAGGATTTATTTTATATTCCAGGACAAATGTACAGTTATATCCTATTACGCCTATTGATTGAATATTGTATACTGAACCATTGATGGCAACTATGATGATATTATTTTGATGTATTGAAATTCTTGCTTAAGTAAGTGTTGGGTTACCTAAGCAGTATTGTATTGTGTTGTATGTCGATACTATTAATGCACGAAATAATTTCATGAATTTGGCAATAGTGCTCCCAACATGCATTTTTTTTGAATAAAAAAGTTAGGACGTTACATTATGGTACCAAAGCAGTTCAATCCAATTGGACTGTGGAATTGAGTTGTTCCTAAAGTTAGTTGTTGTCTTTTATACATTATTATAAAATTGAGAGACTGATCACCTCAATGTTTTATTAATGATGTGTAGAGGACTATGGCTGGCGGAAGGAGTAGTCGTCCTCGGGATAATCCCCCTCCACCACCTCCGGATTCTGTGGCGGTAACTCTCCAAATGCTCACTCAAATGATGGGGGAGCAAGTTATTACCAATGCCGCCATGCTACAAGAATTGAGTAGGCGTGGTGCTGGTACCCCACCATCGGTTGTGATGGGGATCCTTTTGTCCAAGGTTTGGCGGAGTTCAGGAAGCACCATCCTCCAGCCTTTTCCGGAGCTTATGATCCGGCGGCAGCATACGCATGCCTCAATGCCATGAACAAGATATTTGAGGTTATGGTGTGCACCGATGAGTTCAAGGTGAGGTTCGCCGCATACATGTTGTAGGGTGAGGCAAAAAACTGGTGGAAGGGAGCTCAGACTGGTCTAGCTTCCCTGGGAGTCCAACTCACTTGGGACATGTTCCAAGTCATAATATTGAGCAAATACAAAATGACAGACTCCCACTAACCCAAAACACCAAAAGACTTAAACAAACACACATGAGTTATGAAAAATCTAATAATCAAGTCTTTGGTTAGTGGATCTGTTAAAATGCTCAACATACATGGAAGTTGCTGCAAATGTCTGTTTGACACTAATCCAAGAAACAACTCCTTTCACCATCACAATAGGCCACAAATCTGACATAATCCACATAAGCTTAAGTGCTCACAATAGCACAGTAACAAAAGTTATCACATAAGAGGAAAACCCAATAACAAAAGTAATTACGCATGGGCTAAATCAAGAATGCTCTAAAATAATTGACATTTAATTAATCTGAGTTTTACTAAATAAGTGACTATGCATGTTCTCATAGAATAAACAAATTTAAAAAATCTCCCACTAGAACAACATAGACACTTAGTTTAAACAAATAAAAACTCAACATTAATATGGACAAAAAAATGTCAACAATGAGCAAGCACTTATAGAAATTGGTTCAAACAAAAGAATATAAGTACCTCAACAATGCAGAAAATCATACTCGATAGGAGTACTCATATTATACATGAAAGATACCCATACATCTATAACCTTATGAAATGTGGAATGTCGGTTAAAGAAAAACACAACAAAATTGCATACTCAAATAATCAAAGTGTCTTTCACAACACAATGGCCCTAATAATAATAATAATAATAATAATAATAATAATAATAATAATAATAATAATAATAATAATCCACATAAACTCAAGTTCTTATAATAGCCCAATAACAAATAACGAAAGTAATTACATAAGGACATAACCCAATAACCAAAGTAATTACAAAATTAGCTAAATCAATAAATGCTCTATAGCATTTGACATTTTAATTAATTCAATATTTTCTAAAAAAGTGATTACATTACTCAAATGAGATTAAAATCTAAAATTTTAATGGGATAATGTAAACACTTAATTTAAGAAGAAAAATCTTAAACTAATGAGATTATAAAATGTCTTTAGTGAGCAAGCACTTTATTGGTCCAAATACTAAGATTTACAAACACCTTATCGATCCAAAAAAATCATACTCGATAGGAGTATTAATTTCATATAAGATACTTATAAGTCCGTGACGTTATAAAATGTGGAATGTTGGTCAAAAGAGAAGCACAATAAAATTGCAAGTCAAATGTGCAATACCAATAAAATAGCCTTAGTGTTCACTTAATGTGTGATAGCACCACCTTTCCTAGATCTAGAATTGGAGTCAAGGACTGTAAAACACAAGCAAAACAATCGGTAAAAATGGGCAGCAAGGTCGCGGCCTTCAAGGAACCAAAAGAGAGAAATTAAAAGAGAAAATGGAAGAGAAAGAGACGGTGTGAACGCCACTAGTGCAAGTAACCCCCAAAGCAGATAAGTTCAGGTGCTAGATGCCACTGATTCAGGAGAATCAGATAAGTCTCTGGTTGGTTTGAGCAAGAACCACCAAGCCTTCTCTACTCACAAGATGAGGAGGAAATTTGGCATAATGCATTTACTATTCAAAATCAAAGATACAAAATGAATAGAGGTCACTCCTATTTATAAGAGGAGGGGGCGGCCAAAATGGGGAAGGAAAATACAAGAAGACTAAATTCTACTCCTAATGGGATTTGAACCCATGACCTCTTAGACATATAGCTAAACTATCTCCCAACCATTAATTCCACTAAAAGTAGCGCCCCACTTAAGCTAATCCTAATTAGGAAAATTACAATTAATCAAATTACAAGGAAATCCCAATTACAATGAAAATTAACTAAAATTAATTCTTATTATGATGATAGGCTTCATGTTGACTTGACTAAGGTTGACGATGAGGAGAGTTGACCAAGGCTTGGTCCAGCTCCATGCGCCCAAGTCAGGCCCAGGCTCCCCTTCAGCTCAAAGTCTCCAGCTGCCAGCCCAGAGTTCCACTGGCAGTTGCCATCAATGTGCCTTACTGAGATTTAATAAATTTGCACATAATAATATATATTAGAAATTTGTGCATAAGAATATATCTCAATATGATGGAAAGAGACGACTACTTCCCAAAATCTCTAAGAGCATGCCATATGATTAAGCATGCATAAGAACATATTGTAAACATCCCTGCATGCATCATTGGATGATGGTGCACGAATTAGAATTAGTGAAGGAATTTAGAGACTTAAGCTTAGATATGAGTATTGGGACCGAGAGTCTGAGGTTGCATAGGATAGAGATTTCTAGTGGGTGAGGACCCAGATTAGAGAAAACCCAAAACTTAGATGTGGACCTCCAGGATAGAAAGGGGTAACCAGGGTTTTTCTGAGTCAGAGGGTGGGATGATTCTCTTCCAAGGGAGAGTTTGTGTCACTAAGGGGGGTAGTCTGCGTCAGCAGACTCTGGAGGAAGCCCATAAGAGCAAATTTACGGTACATCTTGGCACCACCAAGATGTATCACAGACTGAAGAGGATGTTTTTTTTGGTGGGCAGGCATGAAGAGAGAAATAGTTGAGTTGTCTCTAAGTATCTGACTTTCCAACAGGTTAAAATTGAGCACCAGAAGCCCTCAAATACCCTTAAGCCTCTAGAGATCCCTGAGTGGAAATGGGAAGGAATAGCCATGGACTTTGTCATGGGACTACCTCGAACCCAACAGGATTTGATGTCATTTGGGTCATTGTGGATCGACATTGACTAAGTCGGCCCATTCCTACCAATCATGGGCCACCTACCCTTTGAGTATGTTAGCAAACTTGTACATCAAGGAGATCGTCAGAGAAACCATGGTGTACCCTGAACTATTGTATCTGATAAGGACCCTAGGTTTACCTCTAGATTTTGGAATGTGTTGCACTTAGCCTTTGGTACTAAAATGAAGTTTAGTACTACTTACCATCCTCAGACTGATGGATAGTCCTGAGCAGACCATCAAACCCTAGAGGATATGCTTAGGGCATGTGTTTTGGAGGAGAATGGTAGTTGGGATAGGTACCTACCCCTCATAGAGTTTGCCTACAACAACAGTTTTCATAGCAGTATAGGTATGACACCCCTATGAGGCCTTGTATGGTAGGAAGTGTAGGCCCTCACTTTGTTGATGTGAGGTGGGGGGGAGAGTACCCTGTTAGGTCTGGAGTTGGCCCAAGAGACCACAGAGAAAATTCAGATGATTAGGGAGAAAATTGGGACGGCCCAAAGCCGACAAAAGAGTTATGCCGATAAGAGGAGAAGGGACTTAGGTTTGAGGAAGGTGAAATTGTTTTCTTAAAGGTCACTCCCGTCACAAGTATCAGAAGGGAGATTAAAGTAAAAAGCTCGATCCTAGATTTGTTGGCCCTTTCCAAATCATGCAGAGAGTTGGTTTCCTAGCCTACAAAATAGCCTTACCTCCACATTTTTTCCAACATCCATGATGTATTCCATGTTTCCCAACTCGAAAATACGTTCACGACTCTTCACACATCATAAGTTCTGAGTCGGTATAGTTTAGGGATGATTTGACCATCCCTACTCAACCCGCACGGATAAGTACATTTACCGGGAGTGTCAAAACCCTGAGGAACAAGACCATCCCATTGGTGAAGGTGCTTTGGGAGGGACGACTTTTGAGGAGGCCTACTTAGGAGAAGGAGGAGGACGTTCGTACCCCAGTTTCCATAGCTTTTCAGTTGAGGTAAATATGTTAATAACTTACCAATTTTGAGGACACAATTGTTTAAAGGGGGTAGAATTGTAACATCTCCAATTTTCATAAACCATTTATAAACTAAATAGGAATTACAAAGGGTGTTATATAAAAGAAGTAGGAAAAAGGGGAAGAAAAACAAGTTAAAAGGAAGAAGAGTGAAAATCAGGAAAATTGAATCCTGACATCTCACTTAGGCTCGCTTGAGCGCACCTGAGTGAAGGTATCAGTAGAAATGGGGATTTTCACTCTGGTTTCCTCGCTCAGGCTCGCTTGGAGCGAAGATTGAGCGAGGAAACAAAGTGTAAAATGGGGGCTCTCTGGTTGAAATTCTGCTCGCCTCAGCGCTCGCTTGAGCGAGAAAAGAGCAAATCTCGCTCGAGTGCGCTTGGGCGAGAGCGCCGCGAGGCAGAAAGCTTTAAAAAATACGTTAGTAGGTCATTTTTCTCACACTTTTCATTTCATCCCACTTCTAGATAGAGATTCCTAGTGAGAAAAAGAAGGAAGAGGGGCTGCGATTGAAGCCTCATACCATTCAAGGAGCTTGGAATCACCATCACCATCCCCATCCCTTCATTTTCCCTATTTCCTTGCTTTGAGGTGAGTGTGGTTCACCCACTCACTCCATCCTTGTATGTATCCTCCTTAAATGCTCCCTCCTCTCTCTTCCCCTTCTTTATTGTGTGTATTTGCATTGAATGAAATGTGCATTGATTGAATGGTTGATTAGGTTGGACATTTAGGGTTTCAAGATAGCTAAGGTTTGAGGTAAAGAATAGAATCTCGTATGCCATTGCATATTTTCCTTCCCTCTATGTTAGAGCCTTGAGGAATGTATTTAACTGTGACTACCCTTACCTTATGAACTAAATATGTATAACTGTATAAGAGGAAAATTCATGGGTCTCCAGACCAAGAGGAAAAACTAGATGAGACTTCGGTCCAAAGAGAAAAATGGGTCTTGGACCCAAGAGGATTATGAAAGTTTGAATGCAAATGTGAATGTTGAATTAAAACAGAAGGTTAAAAGGCCACAAGACGTTCCTTGTATGGATACTGAGCTCAGTCTAGGTCAGAAGATTAAGTGTTAAGACCCCACCGGTGTTGGGTAATACACCATGAGGTTGAATGAAATGACTATTGTTTAAATTGTTACGAGTTAGATATATGAATTTCCGTTGTGCATTTCATTTGCCTGTACACCTATACTGCTTGCATGATCACACTCACTAGGACTTTAGTCTCACCACACGTTTTATGGATTCTTTAGATGTTCAGGGTTCTCAGCCCGGAGCTTGACTGGATTGTGCAAGACTTTTGTTGGGTCATGTTGACCCCTTTTGATTATGTATTTAGATTTCATTTTGTATAGGCATTTCCCTGTATTCTTTTGACGGGTATCCTAGTACATGTGATGCCCAAGGGGGATGCTTTTAGTTATTCCGGGACACATGTACAATGGTATCTCATCATGCCTATAGAAACTGATTAAGTTGTATGGAGCCATTATTGACATACTTATTGACTGGATGAATGTTTTTATGTTAAGCTTAAGTAATGGTTAGAGTACCTAAGCTATTATGTGTTGTTTATCGATATTCATAATGTGTAAAATAATTTCTGAAATTCAAGAATATGCTCCCAACAGGCATAATTCTTGGATTTAGGAATTAGAACGTTACACATATGACAACAAAAAAGCTCAAAAATAATATTTTAATACAAAAGTGCAGACAAGAATATATAGCAATATTATTGTCTCAAGACAAACAATTGTGTACACGCTCCCACTAATCCAAATTAATATGATATTATTTGGATTCTCATTAGAGTAAAATAATATTAAATACTCTAATGTTATAATATTTAATAGTGGGATTGAAATTTTGCTAAGTTACTCATTATGAGTCAAAAACTCACAATTTTTCTCTCTTCAAAACTTGATATTAGAGAGAAATATATTAAAACAAAGTCAACAAAAAATGGTTACAAAATAGAATATGAAACCAAACATAGAACCTTAATAATGGTTTTAGAAATGAGTTTCATAGTTAACCATATACTTTACGTACAAAATGAAGGAAATTATAAATGTCCACTTGACATTTTAAAATAGAAAATCTCCTTAAAAAATATTGTAACATGCAATTTTATAAAATATGATGGCTATTTGAAAAAATTGCCAACATATGAGTGATATTATAATCTCCAACATATTTAAAAAATGAGATCATAAAAAAATTCAACAACTCACTCCTATAACTCAAGTGTTACGATTTAAATAATAGCAAAACACACTTTAGCGGAAGCGGAAATGTATAAGACCTATATTGAGGATATAATAAAAAATTTAAGAAGTCTCTAACTCCCGATGTTCTAATAATTACAAAATTACAGGATAACAATATTGTATTGTATACGAAGTTTATCCAAATATCTCAAAATGTTAAGAATGATACTTGCTATTTTAGAATAACTTTAACAAGTCTATAGTTTGGCATGTACCATTGATGATAAGGAAGATTAATGGTATGTAATAGAGAAATTACTCTCTTCAAACAATAACAAGGTAATTTTGGAACATCAATATATTGTCTTGACAAGTATAATTAATATAAATAATATAAGACAATCATAATGAGTTTGACTATAATATTCTCAAAGAGACTTAACAAAAATGTTCTCAATATAAAGTCTTGACAATAAAGGGATAACGAGTAATATTTAAAGAGAAAAAATACTACAGAATAAGAGATATTTATTTTCTCATATTCAATTAATTGAACAAAATTACTACAATCTTGCTTAATAAAATCATAGCATAATATATATAGATTTCTCCCACTTGATAGAGAAAAGTAGTTAAATAGATAATACAATATGAAAATCATATACAAATATTTCAAATAAATATACAAATTATTTTCTCTATCACACAATGATCACATCAAGCAATACCATACTAATAGGGTATGTCCATCACCTACACAATTCATTTCAACTTGTTTCGATAAAATAATTTTATTTAACAACAAATGATTATGTCAAGTAATGCCATATCGATAGGATATGTTCATTACCTACACAATCCAATATTAATGGCAACTTGTACAAATGAAATAATTTAATTTAACATCAAAGTATTATTAGGTTGCAAAAGTTATGCCCAATTAACTTGTCAAATTTGACAAAACAATGTTTGTAAACAAAATGTACAATATCCTATACCACAGCTAAATTCTAATACCAATAGGATATTATGTACCATAATTGACATAAGTTCAAAACAAAAGTACATTATATCAATCACCAATTATATTAATGATAACATGTAGATAATGTATTGTTATCATTAATGAAAATTTATATACAAAAATCCATACAATTTTTTATATATATAAATTTAAATATGCATTTATTTTTTCACAAAATTTTGCATGACCATTCTCACGACAGGTGAGATAATAATCAAACAAAATTACAATAAGAATTTAAACATAAATAATAAAAACATGGTTACGAAAATCGGACCGAACCGGCCGGTCGAACCGGAAAACCGGTGAACCGGAAAACCGGTCATGTGTCCGGTCCAAATAAATCACTGAACCGCTCAGGAAAAAATCGGTTAAACCGGTGTAAAAAAAACCGGTACGTTGAATCGATTTTTTTTTTAAAAAAATTATTTTTTATTCATTCTAAAATATTTTAAGATAAATAAAAACATATATTTAAGAATTACACATAGATATATATATTATTTTACCAATCATTATTAATTTTTGTCTTATAAAACTTATAATAAGGTTATTTATACTAATTTAAAAATTTATATATCTTAATTTCTTATATTGTTATATTATTTTATTAATAAAAATATTATATAATATTAAAAATATATATTAATTTATACCGGTTCGACCACGGTTCAATCACGGTTGAACCATTGAACTGTGAACCAGTGTCTTCTCCGGTTCAATCACTGGTCCAGTTTTTAAAACATTGATAAAAAAATACACATACCAATATATATATATAATATAAAATTTTAACCAAAAATCACTAGCTTTGAATCTATAAGGACCCATAGATAAATTCCCGAATAGAACAAGCCATTAATTATAGTGTACTTATAAGTATAAATGGGGGAAAAAATCACTAAATTTAGGTCCTATTCAAAGTATTGACAGAAGTGGGCATAAAGGCTAACACAAAAATAACAAAGAAACATTTAATATGCCTAATATTTTATGCTATATAAAATTAAATGAATCTGTGTCTAGCCAGAATAATAAGATGTCCATTAACCAAAATTTCTTACTTACAATGATTCCGCCTAAGGGTCTTGAATCATAATAAATAATAAATAATAAATAACACAATATGCAATTCTCATGTCTCAAAAAAATATTCTAATACAGATAGGGTACTAAAATAAAAATGACACAAGTCAAACACACAATATATTGCATCAAAACCATAAAATTTTGCATAATTGTACCCACGATAGGTGAACTCACAATTATACAAAATATAAAAATAATGTCAAACATAATTTATTAGATAAATAAATTGCATGATTAACATATTAAATATATTATAAATACATAATATATATAACTTCCAAATGGGCCAGAATTAATTTCATAACATTGGCTCACAAACAGGGAGAGTGAAATATACTAAAAACTCTCTAATAACATGTGAAACATTCACAAAACAATTAATTAAAATAAATTACTCTCAAAATAATTAAAATAAAATACTTTCAGGCATCTAAAAATCACAAAAAAATATCAAATAATCATAAAATTAATTATTTAATTTTTGGTATAAAAATTAAAAATTTCCTGATTATAGAAATTGTCCCACGCACCTGTGCCGAGAGTGGGCAAGCGCTGCACAACGAACTGGGTCTTCTTTACTCGCTGCAAGCAAAACGGGTCGCGTCTGACCCGCGAAAAGCACTCGTTCGGTGCGGCATTTTCTGGCGATGTGGGAGCCACGATTTCCCGGCCACATGGCCGCCTCTTCATGGCAGTTCATAGCCCCCTATCAATTTTTGAATTAATCGGTTCAATTGGGTGCAATTCCAGATATAAGAAATTGGGTTTTCGAAACCGCGAAAAAGAAGAATAGTTCAATTCTCACATATTACTCAATGAAATTGCACCAAAATTGCACAAAATACATGTAAAAGTAAAACCCATTTGTCAATTTGTTTAATTAACGTGTAAGGATTGATTTTCCATTTTCAACACAGGTTAGGTTTTGAAAAAATGAAGAACATTTATTTCTCTCCAATTGCCCGATAAAATCACACCAAAATTTGGCTCATAATTCGAAATTCTGTGGTTAATAAAACCCCTAAATCAGTTTTATGTTTCAAAGAAAAAAATGAGAATCAAAATTTTGAACGTTTCGTATTTGTTCTTCAAAAAGTTCGTTCTTCACAAACAAGTTCAATTAAAATTTTCCTCATTTGAAATTTACACAATATCACAGATATCCAACGATTAAAATCCCTAATTTTTCATACACAATTTGCGAATAATTTTATCAGACTAATTTTAGGATTCATAGGATATTAATTCTCTAATCCAAAACGACCATAATATGTATCTATCGTGAGCTCTGATACTAATGGTTAAAAATAAGAGAATGATAATCCAAGATATAATCAATAAGATACAATATTATAGTATGTTCATAAAATTCAATATAATAGTAGAATTAGAGTTGTGTACCTGGAATAAGGGAATCAATGGTGTCACTGTAAGAAATGAGAGAATCTGCCCTCTTCCTGATAAGAGTTGGGAAGCGTGATGCGTATTATTAACTGCCTAATGGGATAACAGTTCTATACTTACCCGTAGAGACCAGGGACCTCTCAACAGGCTACTAAACTGAACAACACAACCCATCACAAGCTATTAACAATAAAAGCCCAATATATCATCCATCTTTATATTATGTGCTATAATTAAATAATTAATCTATAATTGATATTAATAATTCAAATAGATATAATTTTAAATAATTGATTAATGCTAATCCATAAAATATAAATAGGAAATAATCTATCAGATGGAACCTAGAAATATCTAATTGCTAAAATATAGTTGCGTATGATTCAATAGCTTTTAAACCGATACACCTAAGAAAAATCCTAAATAAAAATAGAGTTTAATTACTATATACTGACAATGTAAAAAAATTTTACACTATCATCCAATGATGTGCTGCCACATCAATAAATGAGTATTGTCATGAACCAACTATCCCAAAAGCTTAAGTTGTTCAGTGAATGACACGATAATGGTATTATATATTTCTAACACGCCCCCTCACGCAAGAGCCCTTTGGGCTTGAAACGTGGACAAGGACAATGTACATGCCCACCTACCTTATGCTGAAATTAAACCCTTTTTTAGGGGAATAATGGGCGCGACAAAGATCGAACTCTTGACTGCTTGGTCGTAGAGACTCTGATACCATGTCATGTACCAATTATTCCAAAATTTAAGTTGTTGGGTGAAGGACACATTAATAGTATTATATATTTCTAATAAGTATGTCACCTCATGTGTTATTAAATCAATAAATAATATGAGAGCACATCATTATATGATAATATAAATTTTTTTATAGTATCGATATATACTTATTAAATCCATAAAAAATATACATTAAAATTAAATTGACTATCATTGTTATATTTTTTTTAAGGAAAAATGTTAACTACAATAGATGGGGCATTCCGAGAATTGAACTCGGGACCTCTCGCACCCTAAGCGAGAATCATACCACTAGACCAAATGCCCTTTATACTTTTCAATTCTAATAAATAAAAATCATTGAAACGCAATTGTCGCACACTAATATTAATATTTTAATAACATTACTGTCTCAACTCTCAAGTAGCTGAAAATTTTGCCAAAAAGTGTCGGTGACGGTTAGGCCGTGCGGTACGCTCTTTGGGCAATGTCAGTGGGTCCCGTTACACATGTGCTTCATGCATTGGGTATAAAAGTTGAAAGTTGACACGTAGCGGTGGAAATAGGTAAATAGGTTAAACCCCATTTAAGGGTCTATGATTTATCCTATATAAGAGTTAATTTGAGTTGATTTGCTTAACAAAAACATGATGTGCAATTTTTTTTTTATCTTTTTTTAAAAAATTATTAAACTTGAATGATAACATATTTATAAATAATATTATTTTAAATAAAAAATATAAATTTATTATAAGTAGTAAATAGTATAATAATATATAACTTTTTAATTTATTCTGTCGGTCTATTTAGAAATAGGTCAGTTGGCCTATTTTAAGGCCTATGTCAGTTACATATTTACATTATTAAAAAGTAAGTATATTAGTCCATAAGCATACTAGCATATTTAGAGATAAATCTATTGGTCTATTTAAAGGTCATAAGGGCAACTCTATCGTAGTGCTTATTGAGCATTTGCTTGCTCAATAAGCACTAGTGCTTATTGAGCATTTGCTTGCTCAATAAGCACTAGTGCTGTATGGAATAAACCGTTAGAGACCTTTTTGTAAATGGTGCTTATCCAAGCACAAGTGCTCAGTTGAGCATTAGTGCTTAAAATTTTTTTTTGCCATTCCTGACGGTTTAAACCCCGGATAATGCCAATAAAAAGCTGCTACTCTGCAGGCACAATGGTGCAACTTTTCATAGCATTCTTATTTTTTTTTTACATTCCCGGGGGTTTACACCCCAATAATGTTTTTTTTTCTGTCTTACATTCCCTGGGGTTTAAACCCCCGGTAATGTTTTTTTTTTTTTTGCCTTGTCATTTCCTAGGGTTGAAAACCGCCAAAAATGCAAAGTTTTTATTTTTAAATTTAAATTGTGAATAATAAAATATTATTAGTGAGAGTCATTGTCTCATATTTGATATTATTTTATTTATTAATTAAGATATTTGTGAATAATAAAAATAAAAAATGGGTGATGTGTATTAATTGGACCAATTTAAGATATGTAAATAATAAAAAGTGAGGTGAATATATGAGATATGCTTAATAAGAACTTGTTGATATGTACTGGTGGGACCCATTTAAGATATGTGAATAGTGAAAAAAGGGAGTGGTGGGATAAAGATGACCTAATATGAAATAAGCTTTTAAATAGACTAGTAGGAGAGAATAAACTTTCAAACAGGCCCTACCTGAAAAAATGGCCTATAACATGTAAAAGATCATGCATGAGTTACAAAAAATATAAAGCATAGTCGACTTAGGCCTTACAAAACGTGGCTTGGCTCGACTTAGAGTTGGAAAAATGAGCTAGTCTGACCGGCCCCGGTCTATAGAATCCCGTTAAAATGTAGGGCTCAGACGCTTATTTTAGAAGCCCAAATAACTCACGAGCTTTTTAGCCTAGTCCAATAAAACTCGTTATATGCAAAAACCTGTAAAATTATAGGGCTTAAACACTTATTTTAAAAATTCGAATAACTTTCGAGTTTTTTAAATAAATCCGATAAAATCCCACTACTTGCATTGGATTGGACTGAGTCAGTTACCCCAAATTGCTGGTTCTAACTTGACCTATTTTTAATCCTCGACACAAGCCACATTATGCCCATATTATTTTCTTTTTCTTTTTTTAAAGAGCAGATTATGTTCTATATTCGTACAATACGTATCATATAATGTGAATTCATTAATTTTTTTTTATGGAGAATTCATTAAATTTCAATTACCTCACTTAATGTGGTTGGTTCAACTAAATTTCAACGGGGGTTGGTTAAGTGGTACATGCTTGATTCCCCTTATGCGGATGTTCCCGGCTCGAACAGGATTGCATCACGTGGAGGATACATGTGGTTAAACAAAAAAAATTAACTCACTTAATGTGATTTATTAGTATTTAAAAATAGCTGCGTTACAGTGGAACATAAAGTGGAAATATATAATTTTAAGCAATGTCCTCTTACAGAAAACTTTTATAATCTTTTAAAAATTGACGGAATAAGGATTTAATATATATTGATAAAACTAACAAATCATAAAGAAGACGAAACGTCTTTTCCGGCTTTCTTTTTACTCATTTTACAAATTTGATTACGTGGGGATCCTTTACGGCTTTACGCACAGACAGCGTCGGTGACATTATGTAATGGGGCAAAATTTACGGTGCAAGGGAAAAAAACTTGCACCGGTACAAGAGGGATCTGAGCCGTTGATTTAATATTTAATTAATTGTGTGGTTGTGATTGAAGAAAGATAACGAGTGAAGCACAAATTATTGTTATTTGCTAAACAAGTCCTCTTGAAAGGTAGTATTTACGGGTGCAGTGAGAGGGTTTAAATAGCTACCCTGGATGAACAATAATGGTGGGACAATAGTGCTTGGTGAAGAGAATGTCGACTAGACTCAAATTTTGAACAATAACGGCGTTTGTAGTGTGTGGTTCGTGAATTGATAGCAAGGCATGTTCGCTCATATTGTGCAGCAATGGGGAGTCCTTTTGCGGTTGTTTGTACCGTTGGACTCCTTTAGTGTGCGGGCATTGGGTCAGTGTGCGGCTGTTATGAGTTTGGTGTGCGGCTGATAATTGGAAGAATGAAATCTTGTGATGTATCATTGGATTTGAATTTTTAATCCTGATTTACGTGATTAATGTTGATGAGTGTGAACGAGATTCTCAGAGGAAGAAATGGAAGGAGACGATGGTTCGTGATGGAGATGTTGCTGCCGACAAGAGCATGGATGCGCAGTGTAGTTGCATAAGGTAGGAGAAGATGTGTTTTTTTTCTTGTGCCTAATGGGTTAAATGTCTGGTTCGACCCAATGATTAGGTAAAGTGGGTGATATTGTGGGCTTGTCTAATGTGAAAAGAAATTTAATGATGTGGTATATAAAACCCCACGGACCATTGGGCTTGGGTATGATGATTGTTTGATATTGTGTAAGAAAAATTTTTATTTAGAATAAGTAAGGGTCAACAACCCAATATTTAATTTTGAAGTTATTGGGCCTGTTGGGAACAAAAGGAAAATAGGCTGACCAATGGTTGGTATTGTGATACAAATCGATAGAGTATCCTTGTATTGGGTCATATTTTATTTAAGTTTAAGTGATTGAAATGAAGAAAATAAAGGTAATATCTTAATCGTGATATTAAATTTAAATGGGCCAATGTTTTAACACACCACAATAATTACGTAAAAAAATTGTAATGAAAATTAATTAAGTTTTTCGTGTTTTTTTGTTATATGTGGTAATTACTGTGAATTAATTACATTTAAAATAAGATAATTAAATTAAAAATATTGGGTAATGACAAAAAATTGTGGAAAAATATTGTTGGAGTCCCATTGAGCATGTTGAAGTATGTGGTGGAAGGTTGAGTTGAAACGAAGTGGTCGGTTAGTTGATCGTGGTGAGTAGATGGTGGCAGTATACAAACCCTAACCCTAAGTACACTTTCCATGGATAGTGTGAGGGGTTGCTTGGTTGCACGGTGTTATAAACCTTGTGATAAATTTTGGTGATTTTTTGAGAAAGAATTTATTTATTTTGAATTAAATTTATTAAATTAATGGAAATTGATATTAATTATCCTAAATTGCTAAAAAATATGAAAAATTCATTTTAGTGCACTCTTACAGGGGGCTTTTGTGATTGTGGGTTTCGAGGGTGTTGCGGAGTTGCCAGGTATGTGGGTGGTAAGGGCAACCTCATGCAAGCAATCAGAGCCTATCCCTAAGCCATGAGTTTCAAGTACGTAGAAGCGGAGGCAATGAAGGAGGTTGAATTTTGGCATGATACTTCGGGGGGATGTTGGCCACGGTCTTATGAACCCTGTGATATATTTTGGTGATTTTTTGAGAAAGTATTTATTTAGTGTGAATTAAATTGTATTTAATTAATGAAAATTGATATTAATTATCCTAAATTGCCAAAAAATATGGAAAATTTATTATTATTAGTATTATAATTTTAATTATTATTATTATTATGTAATTATATATTTGTATTTATATTTTTTAATGTTTTTAACTTAAAATATTATAATTATTTAATTAATTTGGTGATATTTTGCATAAAATGGGATTAATTATGATTTAATTCATCTACACCGTTGGATGAAGCTTGTTAGTGAGTTATGTGTTGAACTGATGGGGCAAAAAAATTATTTGTTCACACATGCAAGAAATGTCAAGTTTGTACTCATTAAGGGGCCTTAGTGAAATGACAAGTGACCGCTCTGCAGACAAGAAGGGGCTCTGATGGGAGGATAGGCGGTCTGGTCCAGGAGTTGTTCCTTGTGTAAGACTCCTTGCTAATTGAATAGTACAAATGTATGTTACCAATTGATATGGCACAGGGGTTATTTTGCAACAGTCTTTCCACGGCCTTCTTGGCAATTTATGTGGTCAAAGCACCTATTTGCAATGTGCCTCATAACTTAAACCAACTTACAGCAATCGGTATTTTTGCCTTGTACCGGTACAAGGATTTCAATCCATGTACCGTAAAAGGCACCTATGTAAAGGTTTCTCTATCAATTCTACCAATTACTTATTAATTATGAGTTTAATTACAACTCAATTATGTGTTAAAACCTCGTTGCTTTTATTGTAAAAAAAAAAATTATGTGTTGGCAAATGATAAATATGATACTTCATGTTTTCTTATAAATTAATATTTTGAAAATAGGTTTGGTGATTTAACGGGTCTATAGTTCAAGCTTCAATAATTAAATCGTGATGGAACCAATTTTAATTAAATAATAATTTTTAGTAAAATATATGTAATACGTTACTCCATTTATTTTTTTAATTGTCATTTTAGAGTCTCAAATTTGTTTATAAATAAGTGTTGTTTTCATATATTAATGTAATAATAAATGTTATTTTTTCAATTTTACCCTTATCATAATCTTATTTTTTTTATTTTAAATATTTATTATAAAACTATATGATAAATGTTTTAAAAATTAAAAGTTTTAATAAATGTATTTTTTATATTTCAAAAAAAAATTATGGTAAGAGGTAAACCATGTGAACATAAACACATGGTGTTTATGCATAGTTATTGAGAAAAGAGAAATATTAATTGAATGAATGAGAGAAAGAGAAAAGGTATCTTTGAAAGAAAAAAATGAGACTTAAAAGACACACTTGAGAAGAAAAACTAGCATAAGCTAAGTGTATTCAAAATCTTGATTAAAGAGCTACACAAGTGGGAGGCTCCCTATTTATAGAAAAGGGAGGATGCCTCGTGGGAAGGAAAATGCCATGAAAATAAAAATTATCCTATGGGTACTTTGAGAGCACATCCTAAGGCTCCCTAACACTAAAAGTAGTGCCCCCAATTAAAGGAAATACAAGGAAAGAAAATAAAACTATAAACTATCAAATAGGAGATTTGAGGCCATAAACATTTAGAGAATTAAAAACAACCCAATTAAAATCTAATGTTAAAATCCAATTAAAATATAATGTGGTAGGAATTAATCAATAGGGCATAGTCCTTTAATTTCCATGCATTTTCTATCATAAGTGAGAAAAAATTTTAGTTGTCATGAACCTAGATCCTCTCCTTCACTCCAATGTGATTAAATTGCTAGTACGATAGGTTATTTTCTGAGGTCTATTACTTACAGTCATAAAGAGAAGGCTAATGGTAAGCCAATAAAAGGAAAAGGAAATTATACAATTGTCTAGCATTATTAAAGGATACAAAATATTAAAATAAGTAACCACCATGGCCTTCACCATCAACTTCATTAAGATTATGACAAGGACTACTTTTCTCCTTGAGAGTTGATGCTCCAAAGCAACCACAACTCATAATGATCCTGGGATATGACGACTTCTCTAATCTGCAGTCTGCATTATATACCATATTACTACATAAGTGAAGTTCCATTTACACATTTTACTTGCGAACACCAAACAATACATGCAGAGACATGGGAATTCAAGCATGGATTTCGGTAACTTTAGACCCAAAAATATTGTTAATTGTTCATTTTCTCTGTTTAAAAGTGAAAAATAGAATATGTTAATTAATTGCTAGGTAGAACTAACAGTCAATATTTTACTCTTGAAAAAAATAGATTCTTTCTGTTACCATGACTCTCTCTTAAAAGATAGATCATTTTTCTTTTTGGTAACATTAAAAGGTAGATCCTTTCTAATGTGTTCCGCAGTCAGTGGAAAAAAGTAAGATGCATTATATTATAAGATTGAAGGGGCTCAGCTCACATAGCTGCTACCTGGCCTGGAACAGGTGATTCATTCAAAGAAACCACAGAAGAAAAACCATCAAGATAAAAAGTGGATGAGTAATGACTTAATTATAACTGATTTGTACTGTAAATTAGGCAAAGAAGTCAACAACAGCCATCATGTTAAAGTAGGGGTTGAGAAAATATGTCCCAATTATAGGAACTGGCAAAAATAATAGGGATCGGTTGTTCATTTGGTCCAATAATAAAGCAATGCTACCCAACAAACACATATCAAGGATAAAGTTATGCTTGTTTATATGTACTATCAGTACTTCCAAATGAGTAGAATATTATTTACTAGCAGAGAGTTACAACAGCAAAACTCTTTAACTCCTTTATGGCCTATTTTGCATGTAGTTTTGGCAGTAATTAATATTGCTAAACAAACTTTCACTTGCTAAAGGAAGCATTACCCCTTATGCAAGGTATCGGGTTCGAGTTTTGTGAATGGAATAAATCCCGCTGGGAGAGCTAGCCCTACCATGATATAGATGTTTCCGGCTCGAACAGAATTGCTTTCTATGGAGGATACATGTGGTTCAAACCAAAAATTACCATATCATCAATTCCTATACAAGGATATATCCTTATAGTATGCAGGGTAAGTTAAGAAATCAATCTCTGTAACTGGAAAGGCCTTAGTGGTGTAAGGAAGAAAAATGCATGTCTCTGAATATATATACACTCATCCATTATTAATCCATCAGGTGGTCTGAATCACATTTAAATATAACATGGCATAATTTAAGGGCTGAGAAGGAGGGGATCATGTGGTAGAACAACACTTTATAGACATAACACAAACCAAATGATAACAGAGGTCAACCAGTTTGACTTGGGGGTTTGAATTTCAAACTACCAAGAAGACAAATACCAGTGCAATGAACCAAAAATTATTATAACAAATTTTGTCAAAAAAAAAAAAGATAGAAATTTAGAAATTACAATAACATGGACCCCAGTTTGATATCATAATCACGCCATTACTCTCGGCTTTTGCTCCTTAAAAGACCCTCTATTCACCCCAATGCTCCCCACTTTCCCCCACCTCTTGAGAAAGAGAATAGCAAAAATGGCTCACCTTTCATGCTTCCTTCTTTTAGTACTCTCTCTTCTGACACCCAACATTGTTTCCTCTTCAGCAGTTCAAGACCCTGAACTAGTTATACAAGATGTACACAGGTACTTACTTAATCATAGTCTACATTAATTATGCATTACATAAAGCCTTATTAGGAGGGAGAAACTACTATTAAGCTAGGAAAAAAAATGTGTGTCACATTTAATTTAGTTTTCTTATTGCAGAAGCATCAATGCCTCCAGAAGAAACTTGGGTTATTTATCATGTGGAACAGGTAACCCCATTGATGATTGCTGGCGCTGTGACCCAAATTGGGAAATCAACCGTCAGAGACTAGCAGATTGTGCCATTGGGTTTGGCAAAGATGCCATTGGAGGAAGAAATGGTCAAATCTACATTGTCACTGATTCTGGTGATGATGACCCAGTGAACCCCAAGCCAGGAACTTTGAGGCATGCTGTTATACAGGATGAGCCATTGTGGATAATTTTCAAGAGGGACATGGTGATTACCCTTAAACAAGAGCTTGTGATGAACTCTTTCAAGACAATTGATGGAAGGGGTGCTAGTGTTCACATTGCTGGTGGGGGTTGCATTACCATACATTATGTGAGTAACATCATCATCCATGGCATTCACATCCATGATTGTAAGCCTACGGGACATGGGTATATAAGAGACTCCCCTCGCCATTATGGATGGTGGACTATTTCGGATGGTGATGGTGTGTCTATCTTTAATTCAAGGCATATATGGGTTGACCATTGCTCCTTGTCTAACTGCCATGATGGTCTCATTGATGCCATCCATGGATCCACAGCTATCACCATCTCTAACAATTACATGACCCATCATAACAAGGTCATGCTTTTGGGTCACAGTAACTCTTACACACAAGACAAGGACATGCAGGTCACAATAGCCTTCAATCATTTTGGAGAAGGCCTTGTCCAAAGAATGCCAAGGTAAGTAACCTAATCTTATAATGTTGGCCACCAAGCACGTGGATCTGTTAAGGGGTTGTTTCAACTTAACTAGCGGTTTTGTGAAAAATTACATATAAATAAGGTTGCAGTCATAATGTGATCACAGAGATCTCAAAAAAACCATGATATTGTGGCTATATTCATAGTAACTGTTGGACATAACTACAATTCTAATTGCAATATGGCATTAGAAAGAATGTGATGAAGAATAATATATGTTTAAATAATATCATGCAGGTGTAGACATGGGTATTTTCATGTGGTGAACAATGACTATACACATTGGGAAATGTATGCCATTGGTGGGAGTGCTAACCCAACCATTAATAGTCAAGGGAACAGGTTTCTTGCACCAGATAACAGGTTTAGCAAGGAGGTAACAAAGCATGAGAATGCTCCACAGAATGAATGGATGCACTGGAACTGGAGGTCAGAAGGGGACATGTTCTTGAATGGAGCATACTTCACACAATCGGGTGCAGGTGCTACTTTTGCTTATGCCAGAGCAACAAGTCTGAGTGTAAGACCATCTTCTCTTGTTGGTTCCATGACAGTGACTGCAGGTGCACTCAACTGCAGGAAAGGCACCCGTTGCTGATAGAACCCCAGGATAAGGAAGCATGAAGAAAGTAAGCTGAGAAAAGCACTTTGTCCCTTCTGTTTCCTTTATGTATTTGTAGCAGTTAAGTTGTATGTATCTAATTGTTTATTTTCCTTAGAGAGTTTTGTTAAAACCTCTCAGTATTTTGGTTTTTAAATGGCCATGATGTACTGTGAGTGTGTTATTGACTATATATCTTGCTTGTGCAATGGAAAGCAAGTGCAGAAAGTGTGCTAATTGAGAAGTGTTGGTACTTGGTCTGATTCAATGATTCCCACTTTTCATTATTTGTTACCAATTGCGTGCAGCTACTCTAGGCATCAGAATGAAAGTAAAATGGCATTGGGTAATTTGCACACAAAACAGAAAGAGACAAAATTAATAAAACATTTTATTCCATTAAAAAAAATGTGACGAAAGAGAATAGAACATATCAAAAGATCTCACCGTACTCTGTTCATGTGGAAAATACTATCTAAACTAGAATTATACCCGCGGGTTGCGCGGTTAACAAAAGAATTTATAATTAAATTTTAAAAAACTATTAAATGATAATTATAATAATAATATATAATTAATTTGTACAATTTAATTTAAAAAAACAATTATTTTAAAGAAAATATATGTTTCTTTTTTACGAGTAAGAAAATATTAGCTTGAGACATTGGAAGTTAGTAGAAGACAATTTTAAATTTAATTAATTAAAATGTTTGTAATAATTGAGTTTGTGTCAATAATAGAGTTTTTTTGAACTATCAATAGTAGAGTTTATGGCCATAGTAGGTGAAGAAGAGGAATGATGTTTGTCAATTATTAATATTTAATACAATAGTGGATGAAAAAAAAAATAAGGATGGATTTGGAAGGAGTAGTGAGGGTGAAAAAACCATAATCAAGTTACCATGAGTTACAAACTTACACGGTGAAAAGAGTCACTATATTTGGGAAACTTACAAGTTGGATTATGAGTGTGTTTGGCTTGCCATTTCAGCTAGCTGAAAGTTGAAAATAGTAGCTGAAATCATTTCAACAGTGTTTGGGAATGTAACTTTCTTGGGTAGCTACAAGCTTTTCTTAAAAAGCTACTTGGGTTAGCTTTTTTAAAAAAGCTCCAACTAGCTGAAAATTAATTACAAGTTTAGCCCTCAACAACTCCAACTTATCATTATTTAATAATTAATGTTGTCCTTAAATGTCATTTTACCATTTTCAACTAGTTTTACCAAACACATTCAATAGCTTTTCAGCTTTCAGCGAGCTTTTTAGCTTTCAGCTAGCTTTTCAGCTAGTTTTACCAAACACACTCTATGTTTAACATGGCAAAAATAGAGATGAGGTGACAACATTTAAATTTGTGATTCAGTTTTTATATAGATTATATAGATAATGATAAAGATGTAAGTAGTCATTTAATGAATAATATTCCTTCTTTGTTCGTGTTTACAAATTATCGGTAGAAAAAGTCTTATGTAGTAATGAGAATATAATTCAAACATTTTGTTAAGTGATATAATAAGATTATATAGCAAGCAAAAGTTCAGCCTTGTAATCCTTCACCAATTAATGCATTGCAAACAAACATTCACCATCACATTGCAAGCATTCACTATTGTATTCAATTAATAATTAGGAGAAGAAGGATTTTGGAGAGAAATGGTGTAAAGCCAAAAATAATGATCTTTTAAATTTGGTGTGTTGTTTCTATCTCTATATTGTAAGGAAAGGCAAAATGTAGATGTATCACACACCAACTTTTTTAATTACAGGCAGACCCAGTTCATAAATCTCTCCGTAAATGTCCATGGCAAGTAGGGGTGGGAATAGGACATGCCGCTTGTCAGGGGCCTACTACCCGACCTACATCAGGCCCAGGCCAGGCCAGGTCAGACCAATTTATTAAATAGATCAGGCCAAGACTTTTTCAAAAGCCTATATAACAAAACATGTCAGACTTCAGGCCATCGAAAAAACCTTTTGAGCCTATCAGACTATTTAACTAAATATAAATAAAATACTAATATTTTTTATATTACTATTATTATTATAAAATTTTTTTTATTACTTTTCCTTATAGTTATATACTTATTAGCATGTATAAACATAAGTATGTTAAAAACTTGAGCCTATAAGTCTATTCATATATATATATGCTTATGATATATTCAAGTACCTTACTATAAAACAGACTTTTAAACAGGCTTTCAGGCCATGTCAGGCTTTAAATAGGCCAGACTCAGACCATAAAATAAAGTCTATATCAGGTAAACAGGACAGACTCAGGCCATAGATTTAAGGTGTAGGCTAGACTCGAGCCTTAAAAAGTCTGGGTCAACTCCGCCTATTCCCATCCCTAATGGCAAGGATTTGTGACAAGTCCAAGTAGAAATTCAGGCCCTTGTTTTTAAACACATGATACCAAAATTAATGTGTTTTAGTCTTTCGGACTTGATCTAAAGTCTAAGAACCCTCTTTCCTAAATGCAAAAAGATGAAAGTTCTAGAAGGGGGAAATGGTTTTGTTGAAAAAAATCATTTTTTATTAGAAAAAGGCTTAATTCTTCTGGGTCTCTTAATCTCTGCTGTTGATAGTTGATATATACCTTTCCATCTTCAGGAAGAGCGAGGGCAGTGGCAAGCAGGGAGTACCCAGTGTAGACACCAATTTCCATGGTATTCTTGGCATTGATAAGCTTAAGGAGCATGTTCAAGAATTGCCCTTCGTCTGCAGAGGTTGTCATGATGTTCCACTACAACAAAAATCATCTTTATCGGCAATTATTTAGTGGCTATAAGATAATTGCCAGCATATCATTGTTAATTCAAATCTTTAGTGGCTAATAAAATTTAACCGATAAAAGCTCATTTATAAGGGCAAAGGAATTGCATTTGGGTCCATGCTTTTTGTTTTTTTAAAATTTCCTCTCACTCCTCACTCCTAATACATGTCACGAATCCAGTAATACTAAATTTGATTTCAAACTCTCTCTACCTCACTCCTCCCTGTCGCATCTCATTCTCGCTCTCTCCCACAATCAAGCTCATCGTCCTTCTTTCTCTTGCGCAATGTTAAGCTTCAACGGCTCATGCTTCTGCTCCAACTCGTTCAGCTTTTGAGTCCTCAAATCGATAACATCTCTTGTGTTTTTGCTTCAATTCCATGCTTCAATTCCAACCTTAGGGTTTGTTTTGTATGATTCATCTTTTTTCTTTTACATTTCAATCTCTCTCTCTTTAATGAATGTTTTGATTTGATTGTTTCTTTTGCCTTCTACTAATTGTGTCATTGTTATCTTTAGCTGGAGTTTGATGGTGTAGGTAGAAGTTGACAATCCAGAAATCCGGAATTATATAGTATTCAATTTCAGATCCAAAGATCCAGAATTACTAGCTGAGGTGATGATTGAGCTTGATTTTTTTTCATATCGTAGCTTATTAATGCCAACTCTGATGCATACAAGTATTTTCTTTGATTTTCTATTGTAATTTTTGGAACTAAAATTAGACGCTTGAGTTACTAATATGTTAAAATTAGACTACCGGAATTCACGCCACTGGAAGCATGATTTATTTTGGTTTTGGTGGATTATTTTGGTTCATTTTGCAGTCAGGGACATTCAAGATATCTAGGGAAGGTTATGTTCTGCTTCAATTTGCGCCAGCTGTTGGTTCACGCCAATATGATTGGAACAAAAAGCAGGCGAGTTATGTGTGTCCTGTAATTTGGGGTTACTTCTATTCTGATGTTGTGTCAAAACTGGGAAGTTATTTATGTGCTCTCTACTCTGAGAGTATTAAACCAGTCTGCTAAAAACATAACATGGGAACATAGCACAACATAGGCATGTATGACATTTTTAACCGTGCTCTAAGGCATACTCAACTGTCAGCATACTTAAATATTAATTGTTAACTCTACAAAATAGAAGCTGTCATTCTGTCATTCATATTACTGTGCTTTCATTCATTTTAGATTATTGGCATTAAGGATTGTTGAAAAAAGCATAAGGAGCAACACATATATCTAAAGCTATCATATTGTTCCACCACTTGCATTCTTATGTATATGGCATATGCTTTTTTCTATACACATAACATGCAAAAATTCATTTCTATTTGTATAATCATATAGAACAAGGCATATAAAAACTCTAAAAATGGTAGAGAAGAATTTCTTGCACCTGTTGATCACTTGATGGAGTAAATATATAGTAATTAATATGGCACTCTTTGATCTCTCTTTCCATTTGAAGTTTGACAGTGTTTCATTAATATAGTACTCCCAAACTGAGGCTCTCTCCTCAAATTAAAGTATGTGACGATATTATCATGGGACATAGATCCATAAAGAAAACAGAACAACTACAATAGATAAACAATTAAATTTTGGATTCTATTGTAATGACCTCTGTCTCATGAGCTTAGTGTTCTGATCTCTTTAATTTGAAAGTTTTGGTGTACATTGGAGTTAGGTGGTTTCTTTAGTAATTTAAAATGTGAGGTCATTGTCCAGTTTACTTGAATGCAGGTGTTCTCATTATCAGTGAATGAAATGTGAAGTGTGATTAGCCTTGGTGCAAGGGAGTCTTGTGAAATTTTTCATGATCCTTTGAAGGGCAAAAGGTAGTTTCTACACTATTGACTATACCTTCAAATTATTGTAAAATGTAAATTTGTAATGGGATTAGCATATTATAATATTTCCGACCATTGCTTGATTTCTCTGTATCTGTAACGGAATTAGCATATTACAAAATTTGTAATGGGCTTAATTCCAACTTTTTTTTTATAAAATCTGTATCGTTTATTGAGCTTTAATAAAATCCAATTTTGATTTTTGAAAATGAAATGAAATAAAAGCAAACAGAGCAAGAAATGTATAGTTTAGACAGCTCTACAATTTATGAAGCTGCCTGGTGGTATCCTGTATAGTTTAGAGAGAAAGGTTGATAGGAATAAAAGACCAAAATATAATTACAGCAGCCAAGAATTGAACTCAGGTCTGTGTAGTGGTATGATACTACTCTGCCGCTAGACCACTGGCACTTGACAGTTCACTGTGCGTTTAAATATTATAAACCTTATTCCAACAACAGTTGGTTAAATGGTTTTCTAGATCCATAATGATTAATTTATTGATAATGATTTGAAATTGAAATGGTTTTCTAAATTAAAACCATTATCAAGTTGGCCTGCAATGCTGATCCATCTCTAGAGGTGCTTCCAAATCTCTCTCTTTCAGACTCCAGCATCCTGAGTTTAAAAGGTGCTTCCAAATCTCTCTCTTCCTTCTACTCTATTATGATAATTATGGTTATTTGTACGATTCCTATTATTGTTATTATCCCCAATTGTCAAGCTAGAAAAAGGGGCGTTCTCATTAGACCTGTGAAATGATAAATGTGTTGAGAACACAGTTTAATAACCTTCAACAATTCAAAGCTCTCCTCCACTGTTCTGACAGAACCCATCTCCCTTGGATTGATTCATTTTTTATTTTTATTAAATTGTGTTAATTTTTGTCTTTCACCAATCTAATATTTTACTTGGAATTGTTATCCTTAGTTTTGCTTGAGCTTTGATGTGAGTACTTATGTGCTTGTGGATGACTCCTATTTCTATATTTGATTATAAGCATTTGTGTTGCTTCATTTCTGTTGTAAGCCTTTTAATTTACACCTGTCAATGTTGGTATCAATTAGCTCTTTGAATGTTATGTGTGATTTATACCATATTTACCACTATTATTCTGTTTTTCAGCAGTTAAGAATCTCATTTTGTAATATATCATGATTGATGCCTGGAGATTTTGTAATTCAACACCATGTAATATATATTTTTTGTTATAATTGTGTATTAAATAAGTTTATTCATTCAATTGAGTTTCTTTTGTATGAGCCCCATGCATGTCTTTTGTCTTCATGTTTTACTGTTTAACCGAATTATATAACTTGTTTTTACTATGCAGGAGTGGTATATGCTCTTACAATTGGATGTCTATGTGTGTGTGCACACTTTCACATTGGTGCATGCTTATTTGCAATTTTTCCTCCAAAGCCATCATGCTGGACCTGTTTCCATTAAACATTAAACATATTTTTTTTAATTTGTTTCCATTCCCCAGTTTTGATTTTTTTAAATCAGGATTTTGAAGAGTTTCAAGCAGTGGCAGCCTTAGACTAATCCTCATTGGTAATTAAATTTGAAAACAACAGCCAGCTTTTAGATAATTCATGATATAGTATATTAGGATGCAAATATCATTATTATTAGATATATATATAAGTTATTAAATTTCTGTTCATGTGATTTTTAAAGAGCCTTTGTGAGCAAAGTTGATGTTTAATAATTTATAATTTTCTGTTTTGTAGAATTTAGAAATGTGAGATAAATATTGACAATTGACATTGCAGTGGTTTTTAATGATATTATAGTTCAACTAGGGATTAACTACGAATTTGCTATGGAATTGTTTATAGCTGCTTCACCAATTTCACCGGGTATTAAAATTGTTGCTAAAAATTGCCACTAAAAGTCTTGTATTTTTCCCGGCCTTTAAAAACATCTTTACCGACACTAGATACACTAGCCATTAATTAATTGCCGGTAAAAATGTTAGTGACCGTTTTTATTGCCGCTAAAGAGTAAAATAATTGCCACTAAAAATAAGTTTTGTAGTAGTGTTCCTGTTTTTTTGTTTTGTTCAATCAATCAGTAACCATTCAAATACCTAAAACCATGAGCAAAGAAGATAGATCACATATGAATTATATACCATGGGTGCTTTGCTGTCAATTCTCTCAACTTTTTCATAGCTTCATGTTCAAGAATTGCCCTTCATCTCCAGAATTGGGTGCGGTGGATGAGTTACAAGGGGTGTGGGAGAAGAGGAAGGGAAATGGTGGGGAGTCATAATTTCTAAATCGCTAGAAATATAAGAGTTAACGCTCGAAAAGAGAAAAAAAAATGTGTCACATTAACATCTAATTAGGGGTGGGAATAGGCTAGACCAGACTAGACTTTGATTAAATAGGCCTGACCTATTACCTATGATAGGCTTTTTATTAGGCCTGACATGTCCTTTTTGAAAACCTGACCTGACCTGTTAGCCTATTTAAAGACCTTTATATAAAAAAGGACAAAAAATCGATTTCTAAGCTCAAAAACTGAATGTAACCTAATTTTTCTTATCTAACATCTTAGTCAATACTCAATACTAAAATACATGATATTGGGCCTGCAAAATTCTTAACCTAAACCAATACAAACAAATAAAATATAAAAACAATTTACAAATTATACATATATACTAATATAATAATATTAAGTGTATTCAAATTCGTTATAACTTATAAGTTATAAGTAATTAATATTTATATAATTTTAATATATTTACTAATTTTTAAATATAAATAGGTCGGCCTATTAGGCTTTGTAGGCTTGTGAGTCGGCCTAAGCCTAGACTCTTTATTTAAATAGGCTTTTTAAAATGCGTGAACCTGACCTTTTTATTAAATAGGCTAGGCCAGACTAGGCTTTAATTAGGCCAGGCCATAGGCCCCTGTCGGCAGCCTGGCCTATTCCCACCCCTAATCTTAACCACGACATTTGAAGCGAAAAAAATAATTTTAAAAAGATGCTTTAAAAAAAATCTATAAAGTCTAAAAATAAAAGTCGCTAATTTTAGCGAACAAAAACTTATTTTACCTTTTAATCTATAATTTCTTAATCATGGTAATTTGTCAGACCACTTTTGCATGAGTAAACTAGCACTTAGGTCCCTGACTTTAGAAAATTGCTCCCGTAGTCCCTGACTTTAACTTCCGTCATGCAGTTTAGTCCAAACGTTAAACTTCTGTTAATTCCTGCTGTTAAACTGTTGACTAGGATTCCAGTCTGGCACAAACGTTGTCGTTTAGGGTGTAAACCCTTGTATTAGAGACATTGAGTAACGGTCAAAGTTGAAATTACATTTCTCTTTCCTCATCATTCCTCTTTCTTCTTCGTTCCTCTTCCTCTTTGCCATTGATGAGGTGTTGAACCTTGCTTCTGCGTTCGTTATTATTTCTTCATCTTCTATTAATTTCTGTGATCTGCAAACCATTCATAAGCCATGAACAACGATGGATCCAAATCGTTTCATGGTGTTCAGAGGGGCAGAGGTGAAAGGAATTGTATGTGTAATCACAAAGCAGTAATTAGGGTTTCAAAAACCGAAAAGAACCCAGGGAGGCTATTTTATGGATGCCCTAAACTGAAAAGGTCAGATTTTAACATCCCACGTCAGGAGAAATTAACAAAAGTTTAGCGTTTGGACTAAACTGCATGACGAGGGTTAAAGTCAGGGACTACGGGAGCAATTTTCTAAAGTCAGGGACCTAAGTGCACGACGCCCCAAAAGTCAGGGACCTAAGTGCTAGTTTACTCACTTTTGCACTGTTTATTTACTGTTCATCCCTCTTTTTTTTTTCAACACGGCAACAACCGTTGCTCTTTTTTTTTCCTTTTTTAATTTTTCTCTCAGACGATGTTCTTTTCTTTTTTTTTTAATTTACTTTTTTTAATTCTTTTTGTAACACCTTAAATTCCAAGGTAAGAACCTAGTCCGTTGGAAACTAAATTCTTAACTTAGAATTTGGAGCGCAACGTTTTGAATATCCAAAAGTATCACGAAATTGTAAGAAATCCAACGAAAATCCAACAATTTAATGAACATACTAACTAATACATAGCAGTCCAGTATTAGGTACAACCTTCATATAGAACACTTTTCCAAATCCACTAAGATATACAAAGTACACATACTACATGACACCAAGTTCTACTAATCCATATATACAACTAAGCATGTCGATTCAGTCAAAACAAACAGGGAATAAGACAAATATCTATCCCCCATGATCTTCACTTCCCGGATTGGGAATCCGACGACGGAGGTACCTGTTCAGCTAAATAAAATCCACATAACACGTGGTGAGATAAAAATCTCAGTGAATATAACTCATATGCATGTATACAGGGAAAAGATAGTTATGTCAATTTAGAAGCTATAGAAATTCAACACAATTATAAAATGAGTATAATGCAACATGATGCACTCACTGCTGTGCCCAACAGGCATGATATTATCACTTTCTAGAGTTAGACCTGAGCTCAGACTACGGGAACCGGCTTTCCCGGGGGTAAATCCCACCCAAACTGGACCGAAGCCATGTTTTCAATAACATTAATCTTTTACTTACGACATTAAGCCGCCTTGAATTCACTTTAATCATATAATTTGATATCATAATTACACTATGCCTCATTCCTAGCAATTACAAACAATTAAACTATTTCGACGTTTCGACCCCTATAAGTCAACATTCAATTTTTGAGTTCAAACATCGAATTAGCCTTTCCAATCCATAATAGTACTAAATAAAGGGATATAATCGATTAGAATGTTCATACGAGTTAAAATCAAGGGTTTCGATAGTTTCGTAATTAAAGAATTCAACGCTCGATTCTAAACTCCTATGCTCAATCTATCAATAACCACTCCAAACAAACAAACATTTATCAATCTATAAATCAACTAGCCAGCATCAAGAAAGGGAAGAGAAAGGGGTGGGAGCATGCATTGAGACCAAAAGATTCTACCATAAATGTGAGTTATACTCACCAATCTATGAAATTAAGGGAGGAATTGAGAGCTTGAAGTAATCCAATTGTCGATTCTAGCTTCAATCTCCTTCAAAGGCTCCAAAATTAACTTCCTCTCTCTAGAACTCTCACTTTCTCTCTCTAGGGTTGAAAGAGGGAAGAAGAAAAATGATGCGTTCTGAATTTTTCATGTTCGATCTTTTATATAGAACAACTGGTAATCGATTACGGTAATGTTGTAATCGATTACCAGAGGTAGAATTTTACACTAGAAAGCGTTTCTGGAAAACTGGTAATCGATTACCAAAAACTCAGTCCTCAGGTAATCGATTACAACCCTGTAAGTAATCGATTACACAAAATCTGCTCTCAGGTAATCGATGACTACCCTGTGAGTAATAGATTACACAAAAACTGCTCTCAGGTAATCGATGACGTAATCGATTACCACAGGTTCAGCTCTCTGGTAATCGATTACCAACAGGGTTGTAATCGATTACCAATAACAAAATTTCTTAGATTTGCTTAAGTGAAAATATTAACTTAGTTTTTAAAACTTACATCGTGATTCCTTAATTCTTCTACTTCCCTTTCCTCAATTATTCACTAGTATTCTTAGTTAAAATCTTATGACTTATAAAGTCTAATATGCGAGCTGTTACACTTTTGTTATTTAAACTTTTTTTTTATAAAATGATTGTGGCTCAGTTGGCAACGCAGACTGATATTGTGGGAAGAACACTCGGGTTCGATCCCCACTAAACACACTCTTTGGGAGGGGTGATGAGCCTTAACTGTGACCAGTAATAGGGAATATCTGTGGTTAACACAACAAAAATGTTAATTTTTTTTCACTTTTCCAATATATCATCTGTCTCATTATTTTATTCATTAATAATTTAATTTATTATCTCTCTTATCTATTCAATCTATATTAAAATTGTTTCCCATGTGTCATGTTTTCTCACTTACATTCTTTTAGTTTTTTCATTATCATTTTAATAAAATGATTTTTTATGAACCACATACATATACTCCACGGGACACATTCCTCCTTCTACCATTTTTCTTTTGTTTTCTTCTCACATATTCGTTTTCTTTTTATCATTTTTATATTAAAATATTTCTTCTCATTATTCGTTCTTACTAATTTATTTAATTACAAGAGTGTTGTTTTTATAAATCATGAGTATCCTCCACTGGGGCAGTTGTGCTCTTACCAACCGTTTTCTTTTCCCCTTTTTATCACAGTTTAATTTTCTTTTTTTATTATTATATTAAAACAGTTTATCTCATTATTAATTCATACTTTTTTGTTTCATTACATAATTTATCTCTCTATTTTATTTATTAATGTCTTCATTTATTGTCTCTCTTCTATATTCTATTTATCTATTTATTCTATCCTAAAATTGTTCTCCCAACACACGTGTCACGCATTCTCAATTTCAGTAAAATGATTTTTTTTTTATGAAGCTCATGTATCTTCCACAAGAGGTAGTCATTTCTTGCCGTTTTCTTTTTTCCTTTTTGTTATCATACACTCATTTTCTTTTTTTAGTTTTATTATATAAAAATATTTTCTCTCATTATTTGTTCCTATTAAAATTGACTACCTCATTAAAATTGTTTCTCATGTGTCATGTTTTCTCATTTACATTCTATTAGTTTTTTCATTATCATTTTAATAAAGTGATTTTTTTATGAACCATAGGTATATACTCTACGGACACAGTCCTCCTTCTACCGTTTTCTTTCTTTTTTTTGTTTTTTTATCACACATTCATTTTTTTATCATTCTTATATTAAAATATTTCCTCTCATTATTCGTTCCATTAATATGTTTAATTACAAGAGTGTATTTTTATAAATCACGAGTATCCTCCACTTGGGCAGTTGTGCTCTTACCAACCATTTTCTTTCCCCCCTTTTTTATCACACTTTAACTTTACTTTTTCATTATTAAATTAAAACAGTTTATCTCATTATTCATTCATACTTTTTTGTTTCATTACATAATTTATCTCTCTATTTTATTCATTAATGTCTTCATTTATTATCTTTCTTATCTATTCTATTTATCTATTTATTCTTTATCTTAAAATTGTTCTCCCAATACACGTGTCTCGCATTCTCAGTTTCAGTAAAGTGATTTTTTTTATAAAGCCCATGTATCTTCCACAAGAGGTAGTCATTTCCTGCCGCTTTTTTTTATCATACATTCATTTTCTTTTTTTAGTTTTATTATATAAAAATATTTTCTCTCATTATTCGTTCCTATTAAAATTGACTACCTCATTAAAATTGTTTCCCATGTGTCATGTTTTTTCACTTATATTCTTTTAGTATTTTCATTATCATTTTAATAAAGTGATTTTTTTATGAACCATAGGTATATACGCCACGGGACACAATCCTCCTTGTACCTTTTTCTTTCTTTTTTTTTTATTTTCTTATCACACATTAGTTTTTTTTATCATTTTTATATTAAAATATTTCCTCTCATTATTCGTTCTTACTAATTTATTTAATTACAAGAGTGTTGTTTTTATAAATCATGAGTATCCTCCACTGGGGCAGTTGTGCTCTTACCAACCGTTTTCTTTTCCCCTTTTTATCACAGTTTAATTTTCTTTTTTCATTATTATATTAAAACAGTTTATCTCATTATTCATTCATACTTTTTTGTTTCATTACATAATTTATCTCTCTATTTTATTTATTAATGTCTTCATTTATTGTCTCTCTTCTATATTCTATTTATCTATTTATTCTATCCTAAAATTGTTCTCCCAACACACGTGTCACGCATTCTCAATTTCAGTAAAATGATTTTTTTTATGAAGCTCATGTATCTTCCACAAGAGGTAGTCATTTCTTGCCGTTTTCTTTTTTCCTTTTTGTTATCATACACTCATTTTCTTTTTTTAGTTTTATTATATAAAAATATTTTCTCTCATTATTTGTTCCTATTAAAATTGACTACCTCATTAAAATTGTTTCCCATGTGTCATGTTTTCTCATTTACATTCTATTAGTTTTTTCATTATCATTTTAATAAAGTGATTTTTTTATGAACCATAGGTATATACTCTACGGACACAGTCCTCCTTCTACCGTTTTCTTTCTTTTTTTTTTTGTTTTTTTATCACACATTCATTTTTTTATCATTCTTATATTAAAATATTTCCTCTCATTATTCGTTCCTATTAATATGTTTAATTACAAGAGTGTATTTTTATAAATCACGAGTATCCTCCACTTGGGCAGTGTGCTCTTACCAACCATTTTCTTTCCCCCCTTTTTTATCACACTTTAACTTTACTTTTTCATTATTAAATTAAAACAGTTTATCTCATTATTCATTCATACTTTTTTGTTTCATTACATAATTTATCTCTCTATTTTATTAATTAATGTCTTCATTTATTATCTTTCTTATCTATTCTATTTATCTATTTATTCTCTATCCTAAAATTGTTCTCCCAATACACGTGTCTCGCATTCTCAGTTTCAGTAAAGTGATTTTTTTTATAAAGCCCATGTATCTTCCACAAGAGGTAGTCATTTCCTGCCGCTTTTTTTTATCATACATTCATTTTCTTTTTTTAGTTTTATTATATAAAAATATTTTCTCTCATTATTCGTTCCTATTAAAATTGACTACCTCATTAAAATTGTTTCCCATGTGTCATGTTTTTTCACTTATATTCTTTTAGTATTTTCATTATCATTTTAATAAAGTGATTTTTTTATGAACCATAGGTATATACGCCACGGGACACAGTCCTCCTTCTACCTTTTTCTTTCTTTTTTTTTTTATTTTCTTATCACACATTAGTTTTTTTATCATTCTTATATTAAAATATTTCCTCTCATTATTCGTTCCTATTAGTATGTTTAATTATAAGAGTGTTGTTTTTATAAATCACGAGTATCCTTCACGGGGGCAGTTGTGCTCTTACCAACCGTTTTCTTTCCCCCACTTTTTATCACACTTTAATTTTTTTTCATTATTATATTAAAACAGTTTATCTCATTATTCATTCATACTTTTTCATTTCATTACATCATTTATCTCTCCATTTTATTCATTAATGTCTTCATTTATTATCTTCTTATCTATTTTATTTATCTATTTATTCTCTGTCGTAAAATTGTTCTCTCAATACACGTGTCACGCATTCTCAGTTTCAGTGAAATTTTTTTATGAAGCTCATGTATCTTCCATAAGAGGTAGTCATTTTCTGACGTTTTCTTTTTTCTTTTTCTTTTTTTATAATACATTCATTTTCTTTTTTAGATTTATTATGTAAAAATATTTTTTCTCATTATTCGTTCCTATTACTATGTTTCATTACAAGAATGATTTATTTACGAATCACGAGTATCCTCCACGGGACTAATTGTGCTTTTACACTTTTCTTTTCTTTTTTCCCCATTTTTTTTATCACACTTTAATTTTTTTATTATTATATTAAAACAATTTCTCTAATTATTCATTCATATTTATTTGTTTCAAGTTTGTTACTTATTTATTGTAGAAATAATTTTTTTAAACCATTTATTTATTTAACAATATTTTTTGTTATTATTGGAAAAAAGTTGCATTTATGCATAACCTATATCTATACATTACCAATAAAATAACATATATCTATACATTAATAAAATCATTTATAAAACATTTTTTGTCGTCATTCATTCCTGATTTTTCATTACATAAAAACATACATTAAGAAATATAATGAATGTATTGATTTAAATTTAATTTGATTTTTCTATTATATCATTTATCTCTCTATTTTATTTATTGATGTTTTAAATTATTATCTCTCTTATTTATTCGATTTTTTATTATATTTGCTCTATATTATAATTGTTTCCATAATACATGTTTCGTGTGTTCAAACTTATATTTTTTTCTTTTTTAGTTTCATTATTCTCACTTTAGTAAAGTGTTTTTTTTTAATCACAGGTATCCTCCACGGGAGGTGGTCTTACTCTTATCGTTTTTTTTTTCTTTTGTTTTTTTATCACACTTTTATTTTTTTTATTATTATATTAAAACATTTTCTCTCATTATTCGTTTCTATTAATATGTTTCTTTATAAAGGTAATTTTTATGAACTGAGGGTATTCTCCATGGGAGGCAGTTGAGCTCCAACCGTTTTTTTTTCTCACACATTAAATTTGTTATTCTACTATTATATATTAAAACAATTTTTGTCTTCAAGACTTCAACCATTCCTAATTTTTCATTACATAAAAAACATACATTAAAAAATATAATAAATTTGTTGATTTATATTAAGTTTAATGTGATTTTTTTCAATATATTATTTATCACTCTATTTTATTTATTAATTTTTTAACTTATTATCTCTCTTATTTATTCGATTTATTTATTTTATTTACTCTATATTAAAATTGTTCCCACAGTACATTGGGGTAGTATTGCTCCTACCATTTTTCTTTCTCACACATTAGTTTTCTTCTTTTTATTATTATATTATTATATTAAAACAATTCTTGTCATAATCCATTGAAGTTTTTTTATTACATAAAATACAAATTAAGAAATATAATAATTATGTTGATTTAGTGATTTACATTAAATTTAATGTAATTTTTTAATATATCATTTATCTCACTATTTACTGTACTATGTAATGGTGCGTGGTTAATAGTTACTGAGCTCATCGTCAATGTCATTAGAGCATTCGTTGTTGGCGCTAATGGGTAAGGGGACAAGGTATATATTCATTGCATAAACCTGATTCCAACCGATAGTATGTCTTCAATAAAGTTTCAACGACGTCAGTTCCCTATTTGTGTCTGCTTTGGAATGACCATTAATAAGAGTCAGGGTCAAACTTTGTCTCGTGTGGGTTTATATTTTCCACGACCTGTATTCAAACATGGTTAAATATTATATGTTGCAATATCTAGGGTGAGAGTCAAAGACGGTCTAAGGGTTCTTATTGTTGATGACAGTTTATGTTGGGCATCCATGACGAATTACATGATATATACATAAGTCTTTGATAAGATATAGATCTTATGAAGTTTACAATAAATTCATTGAACCATGATAATTGTTAATTAATATAATAAAATATCAATGTATCAATTATATTGTCATCAAATTAAGTGAAGTATCAATTATGTTGGGCGGTCTATTAGAACCGTGCTAGTTCACACTAGTATATATAATAGATAGATAATAACCAAAGAAATCAATGAAACTTTAAACCATCTTAAATTCTAAAAGTTAATTGAAAATCATTTGAAACGCTCGATCCCGGTTTATCAATTCGTTAGTTCAGTACACATCAAACGTATAATTCCTCCAAATCCCGGTCCTCACCTATTCTAAATGCATTTTGAGCTTTTTAAACTCTGAATTATAATTTGAATAAAAAATTCGTAAACTAGAAGCTAACTTTTGCACAAATTGTTTACCAAAAATAAAACCACCTAATCGACTTATTGTTTCACACTCATTTACTTTGGGAGAAACTTAGTTAATATTAATCAATATTCTAACCGAATATTAATCAATATTCTAACCTGCTAATTTGTGTGTGTAATTTAACTTGATTGACATTAGTATTAGTCATGCACAGTTTTGCACTATTTTTATGAGATATTTTATGGTGAACCATATCATATCATGTATCTCATATCATATCATATTTTATTGGGTTGTGGTGGGTTTATCATAAATTTTACTACCTATGAAAATTTTCAAACAAATTTCCCTAAATAACATCAGGTCGACCCTAGAATTCCTCACTTTTGACATATACTAGTGGTGCACCCGTGGGACATTTTTATCGAATTAGACATACAATAATAATTTAATTGAAAAAAAAAGATATACAATAATATTTTAATAAATATAATTCATAATATATGAAAGTTAAAAATTACATATTAACGTGAATGATTATTTTTCTCTATTTATCTTTTATTTTTATACTTGCTTCAATTTTTTATTTGCACAATATATCCCAACCAAATCAAGCTACTTCTCTTTTTCCTTCTTTCCAACCCAACATGTAAACTTTTTTATATTATCAGTGTATATCCATTAAATCCCATTTTAAATTATACTTTTAAAAGAAGTTAAAAGCTATTATAACTTTTAAAATTTTTAACTTATTCATTACATAATGTTTTTAAAAAAATAATTATCTAAACATTCTAAAAGTTTTAAAATTAATTTTTTTTAAAAAGATACTATTATTCTTCAGTAGTTTGTCAAATAATTATTTATATATAACATTTTTAATGGACCACTAACTCTTTTATAAGGTTGATGACCATTTATCCTATAATTTCTCCCCCTAACCCGTTTATGTAACTGAAAATATGTCTCATCACCATTTTCAATCATAGTCTCTATCAACTCTCTTTTCATGGAAATCATATTTATTTATTTTTTGTACATGTCCATAAAATTGACCAATTTTTGAAACTTTCCCTCTCATATGATTAATATTCCCCATTTTTATTTTTCAAAAGTGATAAATTAAATGATTACACTTTTATTAATAGCACACTCTTATAGTCTTATAAAGTCTTTTATATCTTTTTATTTATTTTAAAAAAAATTTATTTTATTTGGTTTGTTATCTTATATTTAATAACAAATTCATACAATATAATATATAATTTGTTATCTCCAATGCTTATGGAATGACTCTTAGTGAGATTTTTTCTATTGCTTATGGAATGCCTCTAGTACATGATCTAAAAAAAATGAATGACCTTTTAGAGTATTCTTTCTAATGCTCTAAGAATGCCTCTTGTATAGGATAAGACTTTAAGATTCTTGGAATTGTCTTCAGATGTAAAGTTCATTATTTTATCTTAAAGTTTAAATTCAAATAGATCGATCTTTCTTTCTAAACACCAATAATTTTCTTACGAACTTATATATGACCGCTGTAACGCCCACGAGCCGCTTGCAGGAGTGATGAGGGTCCCCACAAACCAATACGAGTCTTTCCAGTATGCGTTGTCCTCACTTGCACACTTTTCGGAAAACTTCCCAAAAAGTCACCAATCCCAGAATTGCTCCAAGCCAAGCACGCGTAACTATGGAGTTCTTATGTTATGAGCTTCCGAAAAGAAGATGCACCTTGTTGGTATAGTTCTCCACAACAATTTCCTTTAAGTTATCCTCAACTGTACAGTCCCATACTTGCACAGCCTCTGGATCCCTCTCATTCGGGTGTGGGTTCGGTTCATCCATGTGTGCTCAAAAGCCTGCAAGGAGCCGCTCCTTGTCCGTGTCTCTTTGCACCGACGATCACTCCGCGCCCTCATCGGCTTCCGGTTCTCACAATTGCATTTGACACTGCAATTGAATAAAACTAACATTTTATGGGTTATAGGCATTGCTCAGTTGATCAACTACTTAAAAACTTTTGCTAGTAGTTTTACCCATAACCAAACCAAATTTTAATTTTCCTATCAAGTGAAATTTTGCAAAACAGCTAAGTTGTTGCAACACATACACAGATAAGTCACCAATTAAAGAAATTCAGCAACATTTTTAATGTTTCATTTATCACTATCAACAATAAAATTTAAAAAAATTAAGAAATCAAATGAAGATGATCATAGGCAATCACAATTTAATTTTTTCAAATATTTAGTTAGGACTTTGACATTTGCAAAGCATGAATTTAGAAAAGTTGTTCTTGATCAAAAATAGATCAAAAAGACCCTTTAAATAAAAATAGAAAACCCATAAAAAGCACTAATTAACTAATTATTATAATTACTATTCATGTAATCATAAAATATTTTCATATTATTTTAAATTTCATAATATATTTATATTTATCTTATAAACCTTTTTTAAAATATTTAAACTATTGAAATGGCCTTTAATTTTCATATTTTGATATAATAGTATTCTATAACTATTATAACAAAAGTTGTACATTTTTTAAATTAATTTATTATATTTTAAATTTTTAAATTGTTAAAATGGACTTTAATATTCATATTTGATATAATAAAGATAAATAAAATTAAATAATTACTATTAACATAAAAATAAAATAATTTTTTAAGTGTTTCAACATGTTTCAAATTTCATATTTTTTAAATTAAGTTTTACCTTTTATAAATTATTTTATCATTTTTTCAATTTTCTATTATATTTTTATTTATATTATAAACCTTTTTTCAATATTAAAATTGTTAAAATGGACTTTAATATTGATATAATAAAATTTACTATAGTTAAATAATAATTATAATTATAATTACTATTAACATAATTTTAAAATAATTTTTAAGTGTTTGAACTAGTTTTAAATATTGTATTATATTTTTAATTTTTTTAAAATCATTAGATATGTTTTAAATTAAAGGGGATAACTATAATTAAATAATTACTATAATTATCATTAATATAATTATAAAATAATTTTTTAAATATTTAAGCATGTTTCAAATTTCCCATTACATTTTTAATTTTATGAATTGATTTTTTTTAATTACGTTAATAAGTTTTAAGTTTCATATTATATTTTTATTTATGTTATAAACTATTTTTATTATTAATTGTTAAAATTGGGTTTAATATTGACGTTTGATATAATAAAGGTAATTATAATTAAATAATTAATACAATTTTTTATTATAACTATTAAATTATTTTGAAGTGTTTGACTATGTTTCAAATTTCATTGAATATTATTTTTAAGTTTTGTATTTTTTTGAATTATTTTATTATGTTTTAAAAACTGTATTATATTTTAATTTATGTTATAAATTTTTTTTAACATTGAAATTGTTAAAATGAGCTTTAAATAATATTGATATTTGATATAAAAAAGATAACTATAATTAAATAATTACTATAATTACTATCAACATAATTATAAAATTATTTTTTAAGTGTTTAAGAATATTTTAAATTTCATATTTTTTTAAAATTATTAGATATGTTTTAAATTATCATTATTTATATTATTATTATTATAGTTTTTTATTTTTATAGTGATATTCATTATAATATAATTACTATAGTTAATTAATGGTGATGCATAATATTAAACATTTAAAATGTAAAAGTTACTTTCTATTTTTAGAAGTTTTGCTTAAAAGAATTTACTATTGTGTCCCCACTTTAGATTCAATAAGCTACTTTCACTACCTTACTTTTATATATACTAGTCCGCTACCCGTGGGATGCACGGAGGACGCTCGTAATGGGAATGTTAGGCAAATAAATTTTAAAGTTAAATGTTATGATTATTTTAAAATATATTTTGGTTTAAATGTGTATAAATTTGTGTATGAGAAGAAATTATACATGGTAAAAGAGTTACTATGAAAATGGATTAAAACACACACACACACATATTGGATAAATATCTTGTAACAACCCGCAAATTAGGAGCTTCAATAATTCATTAGGTTTCAAACATATAATTATGTGTTAGTAATTAAGGAAAGGTAAGTTGAGGGATTAGGGGTTAAAACTTAGCTATAAAACCAAGTTTGGGACTTTGTTTAAGTAAAATTGGTAAGTTTGGGTTTCTGGTAATCGATTACAGAGAGTTTGTAATCGATTACCTGAGAGCAGGATTTGTGGTAATCGATTACCAGGAGTTAGTAATCGATTACTAGAGAGCTAATTTTTGGGTAATCGCCTGTCAGGAGAGTTGTAATCGATTACCTGAGAGCTGAAGTTTTAGTAATCGATTACCAGGGTTTGGTAATCGATTACCAGAAATTTGGGTTTCTAGTAATCGATTACCAGGAGCGGTAATCGATTACCAGATTACCAGAAGGGGTTTTTAGCGACTTTTTAGCCTATGGTAATCGATTACAGTAAGTCTGTAATCGATTACCATCACTTAATATAAATAGGCTGGTGCGAAAAATCAGAAAAACTCAACTTTCTTTCTTCCCCTTTCGACCTAAAATAGAGAGAGATAGAAAACCCAAAGAGAGAAACTCAAATTGAAGCTTGAAGAAGGGATTTTGGGCAAGGAAACACCAATTAAAGCATCCACTAACATCCTTTCCTCTTTAAATTGCTACATTTGGTGAGTACAACTCACCTTTAGAATAGAAACTATTGGTCTCATTGCATGTTCCCACCCCTTTCTCTTCCCTTTCTTGATGCTGGTTAAATGATTGTTTGAATTGTTAAATTCTTGTTGTTTGGATTGATTATCGATAGATTGAGCATATAAGTATAGAATCGAGCGTCGGAATCCTTAGTTTCGAAGTTATAGAAACTATCGAAACCTCTCGATTGTAACTCATATGAGCATTCTATTCAGTTATACTTCTTTGTTTAGTATTATTTATGAATTGAAATGGTTAGATTGGTGTTTGGATTGGAAAATTGAGATGTATGTTCGTAGAGTCGAAACTAGTGAAACTGTCGAAATGCTCATTGTATGAACCCCACTCCTTTAATTCCCTTTCTATAGAGTTTATTTGATTGAATTAGTAATGTTTGTATGGAATTGAGTGATTGATGTTAGGATTTGCCTGAAAAACCTATGAATGTCAAAGTTTTCGATAATTGCAAACTTACGAAAAGTGTTATATGTGCATTTGAATGATGTAAGCCGGTTTCGACCGTGAGTTAATTAAGCCAGCCTTTGCGCTGTGAGTTAAAAATCAAGTAATTAAGTAAAACATGACTTCGGTCCAGTTTGGGTGGGATTCGTCCCCGGGAAAGCCGGTTCCCGTAGTCTGAGCTCAGGTCTAACTCTAGAAAGTGATAAGGTCATGCCTGCTGGGCACAGTAGTGAGTGCATCATGGGCATCATATCTTGCATTACTCAACAAATCATGTTAAGTGAATTACTTATTGCTCCTAGTTTGTTATTAATCATTGGTAACCATGCTTTATGTAATTGGATTTATGAATGAGTAAGATATGAAGTTCGTTGAGTTGTGAAGTTGTCATTGATATCTGCTCCCTGCATTCATGCATGCGGTTGTATTCACTGAGATTATTATCTCACCCCATGTTTCGGGGACATATTTTAGTGGTGCAGGTACCCTCCGGTGAGGTTGAGGCAGTTCCGGTGTGGGTGGAGCTGAGTCTTATTTCAGCAGGGAGATTAGCTTAATAGGAGTAGTTATTGGAGTATTTGTATTTGTTAATTGGCTATTTACTGAAGTGTATTGATGTAAATTGTATAAGTGTAATTATTTCTGAGTTGGCCACTGAGGCCTAGTTGTACTCTTATAATATGTATGGTATTGAGTTGTACTGGGTTTTGCTGATTTTCAGATTAAGCTGAATTCGGTAATTGTCCGGTTTTTAGGGGAGACTCTGCCGGATTTCCGGTATGAGTTCATTGAATCACACTTGTCTAAGTGTGAATCTTTCCCTGAATTAAGTAGGTTTCATGCTTATTTAAGGTCTTTAATGTTTGTCTAGTTTTGGCTTAAGCTAATCATTGGGTAGTTTAAGCAAATGTATGACGATATCGAAAATTTAACGAAATGATTTCAAGGAATTCAGGAATAGTGTCTCCAACGGGCATTATTTCTAAGACCAGAAATTAGGGCGTTACATTTTGGTATCAGAGCAGTTCAATCCAATTGGACTGTGGTTAGGTTAGTTGCCCGTGACTTATTGCGATCTTCTAGTACGTGTACTCATTATAGGAACTGATCACTCTTATGATGTGCGACGTATATGGAGATCATGGTGTGTTATGTGAGTAGGATACCTTGGTCCGGAAGTTAGGATACTTCCCTAACAAGGTTAAAGCCACCCATCTTGTATTAGAAAGAGAGTAACCTAAGTTTATTCCTAAGAACAGTATACTCACCATAGAAGCTTCATAGAATGTACCCTAGAGCTCTAATGAACATTAGGCACCTTTGAGGTAGTTAGTTAAGATAGATTCTTTCCTTGTGGAGATTGGTTTGTTGTTTGATTTATATGTGGTCTTGATTGGTGTGTAACTTGTATAATTTGAATGTTTTGTGTTTCTTGCTATTGATTTGTAATGTTGTTTTGTTTGGATGGTTTTATGGCATGGTATATTAGAGTATGTGTGCTCGTTAGGAAGTAGTCCACATAGTTAAAAATTTCTTTTATGCGTACACTTGTTAAAGGTCACACTAGAGGGAATATGGGAATGTTAGTCAATATTGGGATAGCCACCCTACTTAGAGTGAACCAATGCTTTCTTAGGCACACGAGAGGAATATGAACCATTAGGAAGGTATGTAGAGATTGAAAAATTGTACAGGTCCAAGATATACCCTAAATTAACAACATAGTGCAAATATCATGGACGTTTAAAAACATAAGCTAGGAAGGACTAAGGAATGAGATTTCTTTTGAAATAATATAAGAATAGGTGTATCCCCTTAGTCATCTTGTGGTGGTCAGGAGTCTTGTCGTATGGGTAGTAAGTTTCAATTACCTAATACCTTTTGCCTTATCATGTCTTGCAATCAGCAAGGTCTTTCAGCCTTATCGAGTGGGTAGTTTTTCACAAGACAATTATACCTCAACTTTTTCTTTTCCTCTCTTAGAAAAACACTTGGTGACCTGTCAGGACAATGTCTTATAACTCTAAAAATCTAGAAATTATCAAATAAGAAAACTTTACCCATACCTTCAGTTTAACCATATAGGTTTTAACCGTGAGGACTCGGAGAAGTACTCAAGGAAAAGAGCAAGGTAAGGGTCACTGGTCAGGGTAGTGAAAACAAACCAGATTCTTCTTTGAAAACCAACTCAATAGGTATACCATCCATAGTCATATAGTTAAAAACCTTTTAGTACCAATGGAGAGAACCTTAGTCACAACTCTTTTAAGGGAGGAAGTTATAGTTGAGGTCCTAAAGGGAAATGAATATAACAAATAGATCAACAGAAAACTATAGAATTAGTCTAGGATTTGTTAAGTAGCTATAGATGTTTTCCCAGTCACTCAAATACTTAACCTTCTCCATGAATTACATGAGGGAAAAACATATTAGTCTAGGCATCTGGGTGTAGGTTTGGTATCTCCAAGAGAGAAATCAAGATTTTAAACACTGAGAAGTATTAGAAAGAGCCTGAATCCTTAAGGGGGGTAGTTTTATAGCCAAACCATGAGAATTCGTAGAAGGCACTCTTTACTTGAACCCAACTAAGTTGCACCTGACCTGATAGTTAATATTGATTGTGTATAGTAGGCTTAGCCAGAAAGTTAGGAAGGATTGAGACATTGTTAGACACACTCACTAGATTAGAACTCTAAAGCATTTAGAGATCCTTACTTCTAGAAGAACTAGGGTGTGGATGACATTACATCACTCTTCTTTCCAATGAAACATAGAACCAAATTAGGTACAAGCCCTGACCAGTAGAGTGAGATAGAAATAGGGAAAGATCCCATTAGGGGAAGTTAGTAAATTAGTGAGTTTACCACGATCATGCCGTGAACCGTAGGTATTTTAACTACGTTCTTGGCATGAGTGTATTGCTATAATTTTCAATGATTTCTTAGAAGAGTGTGTACCATCCGTCACACTTTAGTTTGATGTTACTTGTGTAACTGTGTGAACTTGATTCCTCGAACATGACTTGAGTGTTGGATTATTTCGCCAACACAAACTTAGTAATTCGAGGGATTGAGTAATTATGTGTGCATGACTTATAGTTAGTAATATAGTAGAACTTAGAAGGTAAACATGCAAATCACTTGGAATTTCTCAAACCTAGCTAGATTAGTAAGAATAAGACTTGAAACCAACCGGTAGTTAATGGGTTTGGGTATGGAATTAGGATCCTTAATTAGTTGTTGTGTGAAATCTTTTCCTATGATTAGATTTTATCAAGGGTGTTGTATAACCAAGCCAGTCTAGTATACTCAAATAGAGTAGAAAGTCTTTTCATGTGTCTTTCGTGATGATACATGAAAGGAGTTTGTTAGAGAAGTTTAAGAACCTAAGTTTAGGTGTAGCAACTGGAGAGCATAGTATCAACTTCGTTTTAATGAGATCATTAGTGAGCTAAGAGCTCTAATCAGGGCGGCTCAGAGTTTGGACTCAAGCCTCCAAGAGAGAAGTCAACAGTTAGGGTTTCTGAATCAGGAGATGGGATGATTCTCTTCCAAGGGAGAGTCTGTGTCCCTAAGGGGGGTAGCTTCAGGCAACAGGTGTTAGAGGAAGCCAATAGAGGTAAGTTCTCTGTGCATCCTGGCTCTACCAAGATGTGTCAGAATTTGAAGAGAGATATAACAGATTATGTTTCTAAGTGTTTAGTGTGTCAGCAGGTCAAAATAGAGCATCAAAACCATTAGGAACCCTTTCACCGTTAGAAATCTATGAGTGGGAAAGTATAATTATGAATGTTGTGGTAGGATTGCCTCTAATCCAAACTGGGTTTGACGCCATCTGGGTGATGGAGGATCGACTGACCAAGTCAGCTCACCTCCTATTAGTTAGGAGTACCTTTTCCTTTAGCAAGCTAGCAGGTTTGTATGTTAGGGAGATTGTCAGACTCCATGGCATTCCCTCTAACATCATATTAGATAGAGACCCTAGGTTCACTTCTAGGTTCTGGAATGCACTTCACCAGGCTTACGGGAATGACTTCCAAAACCTTTTAGTTGAGGTAATCTTTAAGTTTTATTTTCTTAAATAATTTTGAGGACAAAATTGCTTGAAGGGGGGTAGAATGTAACATCCCGCAAATTAGGAGCTTCAATATTCATTAGGTTTCAAACATATAATTATGTGTTAGTAATTAAGGAAAGGTAAGTTGAGGGATTAGGGGTTAAAACTTAGCTATAAAACCAAGTTTGGGACTTTGTTTAAGTAAAATTGGTAAGTTTGGGTTTCTGGTAATCGATTACAGAGAGTTTGTAATCGATTACCTGAGAGCAGGATTTGTGGTAATCGATTACCAGAGAGCTGATTTTTGGGTAATCGCCTGTCAGGAGAGTTGTAATCGATTACCTGAGAGCTGAAGTTTTAGTAATCGATTACCAGGGTTTGGTAATCGATTACCAGGAGTGGTAATCGATTACCAGAAGGGATTTTAGCGACTTTTTAGCCTATGGTAATCGATTATAGTAAGTCTGTAATCGATTACCATCACTTAATATAAATAGGCTGGTGCGAAAAATCAGAAAAAACTCTACTTTCTTTCTTCCCCTTTCGACCTAAAATAGAGAGAGATAGAAAACCCAGAGAGAGAAACTCAAATTGAAGCTTGAAGAAGGGATTTTGGGCAAGGAAACACCAATTAAAGCATCCACTAACATCCTTTCCTCTTTAAATTGCTACATTTGGTGAGTACAACTCACCTTTAGAATAGAAACTATTGGTCTCATTGCATGTTCCCACCCCTTTCTCTTCCCTTTCTTGATGCTGGTTAAATGATTGTTTGAATTGTTAAATTATTGTTGTTTGGATTGATTATCGATAGATTGAGCATATAAGTATAGAATCGAGCGTCGGAATCCTTAGTTTCAAAGTTATCGAAACTATCGAAACTATCGAAACCTCTCGATTGTAACTCATATGAGCATTCTATTCGGTTATACTTCTTTGTTTAGTATTATTTATGAATTGAAATGGTTAGATTGGTGTTTGGATTGAAAAATTGAGATGTATGTTCGTAGAGTCGAAACTAGTGAAACTGTCGAAATGCTCATTGTATGAACCCCACTCCTTTAATTCCCTTTCTATAGAGTTTATTTGATTGAATTAGTAATGTTTGTATGGAATTGAGTGATTGAAGTTAGGATTTGCCTGAAAAACCTATGAATGTCAAAGTTTACGATAATTGCAAACTTACGAAAAGTGTTATCATGTGCATTTGAATGATGTAAGCCGGTTTCGACCGTGACTTAATTAAGCCAGCCTTTGCGTTGTGAGTTAAAAATCAAGTAATTAAGTAAAACACGACTTCGGTCCAGTTTGGGTGGGATTCGTCCCCGGGAAAGCCGGTTCCCGTAGTCTGAGCTTAGGTCTAACTCTAGAAAGTGATAAGATCATGCCTGCTGGGCACAACAGTGAGTGCATCATGAGCATCATATCTTGCATTACTCAACAAATCATGTTAAGTGAATTACTTATTGCTCCTAGTTTGTTATTAATCATTGGTAACCATGCTTTATGTAATTGGATTTATGAATGAGTAAGATATGAAGTTCGTTGAGTTGTGAAGTTGTCATTGATATCTGCTCCCTGCATTCATGCATGCGGTTGTATTCACTGAGATTATTATCTCACCCCACGTTTCGGGGACATATTTTAGTGGTGCAGGTACCTCCAGTGAGGTTGAGGCAGTTCCGGTGTGGGTGGAGTTGAGTCTTATTTCAGCAGGGAGATTAGCTTAATAGGAGTAGTTATTGGAGTATTTGTATTTGTTAATTGGCTATTTACTGAAGTGTATTGATGTAAATTGTATAAGTGTAATTATTTCTGAGTTGGCCACTGAGGCCTAGTTGTACTCTTATAATATGTATGGTATTAAGTTGTACTGGGTTTTGCTGTTTTTCAGGTTAAGCTGAATTCGGTAATTGTCCAATTTTTAGGGGAGACTCTGCCGGATTTCCGGTATGAGTTCATTGAATCACACTTATCTAAGTGTGAATCTTTCCCTGAATTAAGTAGGTTTCATGCTTATTTAAGGTCTTTAATGTTTGTCTTGTTTTGACTTAAGCTAATCATTGGGAAGTTTAAGCAAATGTATGACGATATCGAAAATTTAACCAAATGATTTCAAGGAATTCAGGAATAGTGTCTCCAACGGGCATTATTTCTGAGACCAGAAATTAGGGCGTTACATATCTAACTTATGAAGATAAACTCTGTTTATTAGAGATAGGGAGGTGGATGTAATCCCTGTAATGGAGAAGTTAATGTTAAAATAAGATAGAAGTTAATATAAAGCATATGTATATGAAAAGAAGAAAAGAGAAGGCCACTTATCTAAATTAAATTTTGGAAGACTTCTTTGAAAACACATATTTAATGTATTATTAGTTGAATTTCCATCTTCACCACATATAAGAATTTTAAGTCCATTACATGATGTTATTCTTGAGAGTGCAACATACAACTGATCGTGAGAAAAAATCGGTCTTGAAAGGAAAAATCCAACATGTTTAAGAGATTGTCCGTGACTTTTATTGATTGTCATTGCAAATTAGACTACAATTGGAAATTGTCTTCGTTGAAATTTGAAAGGGATCTTTTTATCTTATGGAATTAGTGAGAGTCTTGGAATGAAAACATTTTCTTTAACATTGCTGCCTAATATGACTCTTGCTTCTAAAACATATGTGCCCATTTGAGTAATGATAAGTTTAACATTGCTGCCTGATATGACTCTTGTTTCTAAAACATATGTGCCCATTTGAGTAATGATAAGTTTTATCCCATTGAACAATCTAGAAGACTGATCTATATTTCTCAACATGGTAGGGACACCTACATTTACTTTAACCTCATGATTTGGAAGTTCTGATGAAGTTACTGTATTGATGAATTTGGGAGTATGAAGATCAAGGTTATTAAAGTGGGTATCTACCGGACATGAGCTGTCAAAACTAAGAAAAGATTTTGTCTCACGAAGAATGAATGAAACATGTAATCATTCAAATTCTCAACAATATAAAATGTGGGTAGGGATGACAAAAAAAAAATAATCGTACCTGTGGATACCCAAGGATATACCGACAGTACCCGCATATTTATAAAATAAGTAGGAACGAATATATTACCCGCCTCATGGGTATCCGCATACTCATTAAAATAAATTTTTCTATTAAATATATTAGATTATTAGAATTTTTTATTATTTTATGATGAGATATAGTTTATTTAGATTATTTTATAATAATATTTTAAATATATTAACACGTAATTGTATTATATAATGATAATTTATATTTGTAATATTAATATAATATGATATTATATAACATTTTATCTCTTTCTTTTAAAAAATTTAAATTTTTAAATATTAATGGATACCCGTGAATACCCACTACCCGCATGGGTATTCGTTAATTTTAACGGTTATGGATACAGGTAGTGTTCTACTCGCCCCTGTCCCGCCCTATTGACATATCTATTTGTGGGTGCTAAAATAGCCCGATCTTAAAAGTAGCTTGTTAAAATATTTTTTTATATTTTAAATTTTATATTATATTTTTTATTTATGTTATAAACATTTTTTAATATTAAAATTGTTAAGATGTGTTTTTATATTAATATTTAATATAATAATGATAACTATAACTAAATAATTACCATAACTACTATGAACATAATTATAAAATAATTTTTAAGTATTTGAGCATATTTTAAATTCCATATTATATTTTTTAAAATTATGTATTATATTATTTTATTATTTATTTTTTAAAATTATTAGATATTTTCTTAATTATTATTATTATTATTTGTTATTATTGTGATATTCACATTAATATAATTACTACGATTAATTAATGGTGATTCATAATATTAATCATTTCTAATATTTACAATGTAAAAGATACTTTCTATTTTTAGAAGTTTTGTTGAAAGGAATTTACTATTATGTCCTCCTTTTAGATTTCATAGGCTACTTTCCCTACCTTACGTTTATATAAATAAAGATAAAGATTCCATCCGGGCTCGAATATAAGCAACAAAAAATTCACGACTAAACTGTCAATTTGGTCCCTGAAAGATTGGAGGACATTCATTTTAGTCTCTGAAAGAAGGAAACAGTCAAATTAGTCTCTGAATGTACTTTCCATCTTTCAATTTAATCCTCTATTACCATCTGTTAGTTAACCTCAACGGAAACGATGACGTGGCACGTTAAGTGCCACGTGTACACAATGACATGTTAATAAAATAGTTCATTTTTATCCCTCACGAATAAAATAGTTCATTTTAGTCCCTGTGAATCAATTTAGAGTATTTTTATCCCCTATTTCCCTCTTTCCCTTTTCTCATTAATAAGGGTGTTCAAGATCCAGTCTGTCATTTTGACTCGTCCAACTCGTCCTATTCGGGTTGTATCTGTTTCCGTCATACAAAAAAGAACAATACCAAACCGAGCCTCATCGGGTCTCATTTCATGACTTAACATCGGGTTGAGGACGAGTTCAAGTCAACCTTCAACTTACCCAACCCGTCCTTTATATTAAAATATAATATTTATTACTTATAATTTTCTATTATCTAAAGACATAACATCATTCAAGGCCACCACTAAAATAAACTTTAGTAACTTCATTCAAGGACTAATATGAACTTTAGTAACTTTTAACTGATATGTTCTATGCATTTTAATGAACATGTGGAGGAACTTTATCAAGCAGTTTAAGGAACCAAAATTAACGAATGTTACTTGGGATTGTGCCAAATTAACCATTGTTGCAGAATTCAATGCTAAAATGGAAATGATTAAGAGACAAAATGAGTAGGGGTGGGAACAGGCCAGGCCGCTCGTCAGGGGCCTACTGCCTGACCTACATCAGGCCCAGGCCAGGCCAATTTACTAAATAGATCAGGCCAAGGCTTTTTCAAAAGCCTATATAGCAAAACAAGTCAGGCCTCAGGCCATCGAAAAAGCATTTTGAGCCTATCAGGCCGACCTATTTAACTAAATATAAATGAAATACTTATATTTTATATATTGTTATTATTATTATTATAAAGATTTTTATTATATTACCATATAACTATATACTTATTAGCTTGTGTAAATATATAAGTATGTTGTCTTCCATAAAACATTTGAGCTTATAAGTCTATTCAAATACATGCTTATAATATATTTAAGTACCTTACTATAAAACAGACTTTTAAGTAGGCTTTTAGGCCAAGTCATACTTTAAATAGGCCAGACCCAGGCCATAAAATAAAGCCTATATCAGGCAAACAGGCTAGGCTCAGGCCATAAATTTAAAGTGCAGGTCAGGCTCAGGCCTTGAAAAGCCTAACTCGGCTCGGCCTATTCCCATCCCTAAAAATGAGAATGCTTAGGCTTACTTGGAAAAATGGTTTGTGCATGATTTAAAGCATGTTACAGTGAATAGCCAAAGGTAGTTTGATAATGAAATGACATGCCTAATTATAGAATATATTTTACTTCACATTTATAACATAGTTTTTTCAATCTTTCACATGTAGACAGTATTTGCGACAACATTTGTGAAGTGTTTAAATCTAAGATTTTAAAGTATTGAGGAAGCCTATTCTCACAATGGCTTAAGAAATTAGATGTTATATTATGAGGTCAATTCTTTCTCACAAGCTCAAGCTAGCTACACACATAGGTCCATTGCCTTCTATCCAACAAAGTAGACTGGTCAGAAACTATAAGAAAATCGCAATTTAGTGACAGCCAAAAGCCATCGCTATAATCCACTTAGCGACGGCTTAACAACGACCTCATGGATGTCGCTAAAATGCTTGTCGTTAATACAATAACGACGAGCAAAATAAGCCATCGTTACGTAGCGTCTGCCAGACCGTCGCTTAAGTCATCGCTAAGCTAAAGGTCGTCGCTAAGTGAATGGATCAATGACCCTTGCTCAGCCGTCACAACCTAGCGATGGCCATGGCTGTCGCAACATATATTATATTTGTTAGGTATATGCACTAGAGACTTATATGTTTTTGAAACATCCATCACATGTATCATATTATTTTATAATGGCAATTCATTCTTTTAAGAATACAATTAATGTCTTTAGAATAGTAAGCTCAAATTTAATAAGAAATCAAGTAGATGACTTGATCGTGAGATCTTATGAAGAACTATTCTTAAAATAGTCCCTGGTCAAGTATCATCTTAGGACAAAGATGCATTTAGACTAGTATGTGAGTTCATTGATGATCACATCTCACGGATCATGGATATGAGATATCATGTGCTCACATAGGTACATATTAAGAGTAATGAATAATGATGTACTGGACTGACCCACCATAAGAACGTTGCATGAATTGTTACATAAGTGTCATGAACGTTTCTTATATTGAAAAATAATATTATATGAAGTCCTTCGATCTGAAATCACTACGATTCCTACATAAGGAATTATATGTTTTAATTATCATCAAATGTTGCCTGTAACAGGGTAATCATAAAGTTGGTTTTTGGACATATAATGAATTATGTGGTGGGATGTGAGTGACCTAGATGAGATTTGTCCCTCCTATGTAACAGGAGTTATATCTGTAGGCCTCTTGATAAAGTGAGACTGCAAAATGCATGGCCATGCTCAGGAGGATAAACATGAGATGTTTATTTTCTGTACAGTCTACTTGGGGATCAAGAAAAACATAAATTGAACTATACAAGGTTGACACATTCCATGCCCTTGTGTTCAATTAGATATTTGGACAAAGGGACAGATCATATAAATTATCATAAAATAGGATTCGTCAAATTTGTTGACAATCTCAATATTTGGGTAGTGATGTATTGCTAGATACCGCTCATTATTTATGATATTAAATATAAAAGGGTTTTATTTTAATATCATAACCAAATATTAAAAACCTATTGGGTCACACGCATACAACAAGCCACTAGGAAAGGATAATAATTCTAATTTGATTAGAATTATAACATAATGGGCCAGGCCCATATATGTTAGGGTTAATAGAATGAGGGGTTAAACCCTAGCCACCACTCTATAAATATAGCATAAGATGCACTACCCTATACACATGAGCAGTCGCTCTTAGTCTCAGAACACTACTAGCAGAGTTGAGGAGGGTTTCCTAGTTCGACTGTTGGCGTGGACACCACTAGAGACGTGGTTGTTATTGCCTCGTTTGCAATCCTTAAAAGGTTCGACCTTTTGTTTTATGGCTTTTATGACTTAATTCATGTTTTCGCATTAACGACCATAACAAGGGAGGAAATCCATTTATTCCGCTGCACCCTGACCACATGCTTGATTCCCTTCAATATTTGTTTTTATATTTTTTACTAGTGACGACCATGGCCATCTCTAGTGATAATTCTTTTTAAAATTAAATTTATTATTATTTATTTTATTTTAATATTTTTTAATTTTAAAATTATAAAGAAAATACTAAATACTATATAAACACACCGCTAGAGGAAAAATATATATATATATAAAGTATATATACAAAGAATGTTCAAACATAATACAATAAATGTATAAAAAACATAATAAAAAAAAAACATGGGTGGCGGCGACGACGCTGTTGTGGTGGGCGACGATCCTCATCCTCATCCTCCCTCAATGGCTAGTCATCCAAGTGGCCATCGTAGGGCAGGTGCGGTTGATCCGGAGCCTGAGCCTGATTGAAGCTGGTAGAACCACCTGCACTTTGGGCCTCTAGCAACATTTGCATTTATTAAAGGAGTCATGTGAAGTCCTCCTCCGACCGTGCAACCTTCTCTTCAGCTCGAGAGGCCTTCAAGTTGGATTCAAGTATCTCTTGCCTTAGTGCCTCCTTATACGAATGACGTGACCCGTCGCTCCCACTGGTATGGGCCCGGGACTCTTGAGTGAAGCTAGTCACACTAGGACGAATGTTGGTTTACAAGTCCCCGGTGCCATAACAGCGGCCTCGGGTCTTGCTACCCGCAACATCCTTCCAGATCTGTAGTTTGGTGGACCCATCAAAGCTGGAGTTGTCCCCTATCTATGACTCCACATCCCTCAGGCGATCCTGGTAATTTGCCTGTTGAGTATAGATAAACGTATAATTAATTAGTTATATATTCGATTGCAAATATATGAAATAATGTAAAAAAACACTAATAAGCACAATGTTGGACTTACATATGTGGACCGCGCCTGGTCATCTACCCAACCACCACCCTTTTTTATGTGGGTGGCAACAAAGAACTCATCAAGCTCTACCTTCCGCCCTAATTTTCCAGCCTACACAGAATAATTACACAAATTAATTATTTTAATAACAAATACAAAAATAATACATAATGGTGCTTGTTTATACGTACCATATCCAACGCCACCTCAAGGTGGGCCTTGTGGCCCGTGGTGTGTACTGCTTCCCCGCGAAGAGAAGACCGATTGCTCTTGTTACGAGCGGACTTCCCCTTGAATTCATCAGAGGCCCAAGCCAAATGACCCTCCCATGCCTCCTCACCACACCAAGTGGGCCTCCTCCCAGCCCTTTGGGCCTTTTTCATCATATCTCGAAGGCGACGAGCAATCCTCTGCTCGTACACCTTCTTAATTTTGGCCTCATTAGAAGGGTCCTAAGTAACTTTTCTCTGCAAAAAAAATAGGGTAAGTTAATAGAAAATGACATAACATAAGAAAAAAAATATAAAGTGAAGACATTTTATTTACCGTAAACTCGGCCCACCACTTGTCCTTTACATCCTGCGGGGTGACCTCCCATAGGTAGTGAGGACCCCGGAACTGTGATCGAATCGCATGACCAATAGCTGAGATGGGTGGGTTATTAGGCACCCAACTGTAAAATAAACAAATTCAATATTAACTGTTAAAACAAATAAAGAGAAAATATTATCAATTCAAAAGAAGTAAAAATAAATAAACAAACTCACCATTTGCCAAAAGGTCGGATAATAACCTTATCGTGAGGGTCTACCTCATGAGGTCTACTGGAGCTGCAGGCACCCTGGAACCGAATAGGCTCCTCATCAGACTCAGGGTCAAAATCCTCATCAATTGTAGCCTGAGCGTCCACCTCGGGCTCAGATATATATATGGAAGCTCCTGCTGCACCTCGGAAGGGATCTCATGATATCCCGGTGTAGGGATGAACCTCATTCCATCGAATGTTGACTGGTCAGATGCAACAGCTTGGCCAACAGGTGGAGGGGAGGAAGAAGAAGATTGGACGTATGCCGCTAGAGGCGCTGAAGCAGATGGCTGCTCTGCCAGCTGATCAGTGTGAGGGAGGTTGGTCCCTCCCGAGCTGCACGTAAGCGAGCTGCCTGTGCAGCAAGCTCGCCCGGAGGGATGGAACTCCCTCTAATAGGTAGGACCTTCTGTCCACCTCTACCACGCATACGTATTTGCCTAAATTTTATAGTGTTAAATTAAATATTAAACAACAAACCTATAAATTACTAATTAATTACTACTAAGAATGACTAAGAATGTATGGGGGAATAATCAATGACGACGAAGAAGGACGAAAGAACGACCTAGAGAAGGAAAGACCGAGAGAGAAAGAAGGAGAACGAAGCAGAGAAACAAGTAAAACGGAGTATAACGAAGCATAGAAAGAAGTAAAACGAAGGAGAACGAAGCAGAGAAACAATTAAAACTAATGAGAACGAAGCAGTAGAACGAATTAAAACTAATTATAACTAATCATATAAACAATTAAATACCATTATAACTAATCATATAACCAATTAAAACTAATTATAACTAACCATATAACCAATTAAAACCAATTGTAACTAATTAAAACTGTAAAACTTACTTGTAGCTGACAAAAGAGGACGTCAGAGGAGGAAGAAGGAAGGCAATGCATAGGGATCTAGGGGAAACTATTTCAGATTCTGATCGGTTCAAAATGAACCTATAAAGGAGGGCTAGTGTTTAATCAGTGAGATTTTGAAAATTAAAGAGAGAGAGGGAAAGAAACAAGGATGGCCGAAGAGGAGGAAAAGAGAGGAAGGAGGAGGAGGAGGAGGAAGAAGAGGGGAGGGGGAAGGTTTTGTGCGTAAATGTTTTATACGTAGCGACGGCCAAGCCATCGCTATGTTAAAAAATTTGGCGCGTCAACCCTAATTAAAAACGTAGCGACAACTAAGTCGTCACTATGTTTATTTTTTAAATTTTCAGAAAAAAAATAGTTTTTAGTGTAGCGACGACTTGGCCGTTGCTACAGTGCGAAACGTAGCGATGGTCAGGCCGTCACAGAGTATTAATAGCACCGCTACGCCTTGAGTTGCGCATTTAATGCTGTAGCTACGCTTTAGCGACGGCTCATGGGCTTCTCTATGCTTTCGCGTCTAATTCAGCACTTTCTTGTGGTGAGAGGATGCAGAGGGAAATCGATTTGAGGTGGAATCATGGCTAAGGAGAGTTTATGTTAACTTAGGTATATACACATACTTGCAGTTGCAAATTTTGGCAACTAACAGGTATAGTATCTTTGCTTTTGGCCACTAGTCAGGTTTGTATTTACGTAGCCTTTATTCTTAAATGTTGAAATTTTACCAATAAGATTCTTATTAGTTTTGTAAATGAAAAGAATTTGTTGACATTGTTTAACAGTTTCAACCTAATAATGCGCTTGTTACTTCTACACCTGGGATAACTACACCTAATGTAGTTGCACAACCTAATACGATACTTATTTAAAGGTACATTTAATTAAATAATCCGCCCTATAAACCACTAAGATTGTTGCCTTACCCAAATCAACTTTGCGATTAACTGGACATAGACATAAATTAATACCCAATTGTGAGGCCAGATGATTTAAGGCCACCACTAATTTTACGGGCACCACCATCAATTTCAAGGGTACCATCAACAGTTATAGAAGTGACAAAAAGACAAACTGAAAGTTCATCCAACACGCTTACAGATGATCCACTTGGCCAATTTCACTTTCCACCACCCCTTCTTCCTAATTGTCTAAATACTGAAAAATCTTCCTCATGGCACCCTATGCTTTTTATTCAAAACCCAAGGTTGCCAACACCTAGGAACCCATGAAATGGAGAGAAATGCATTGGGAGTTTAAGTTTGCAAGTCATTTTGTAAAGAGGACAATAATATTCTTAGTAATTCCTATTATTATGTGCTTATTTTGTAATTGCACATGACAAAAATGTTTATTTTGATTGTAATGACATGTTATAGTTATGGTCTAACCTGGACAGAACCTTACCTTTTCAATTAAAGACAATGTTTGTTGTCTTAATTTTTTTCCTTGTGTTGTTTTTCTGAATGATTTGACACGATCCTATCCGATCTCAACCAGGATGCCTCAGATTCATTGCAAGGGATTGAAGATCCAATGACCGGGGCCAGATCTGAGCGGTTTAAAGAGAGCTTTGCAACTCTTGATCACTGAAATCCAAAGGAAAGTAGACCACCGAGCAGAAGAAGAACCAAAGAAGTGGTTTAACTTAGCTCGGATTGAAGTACAAAAGTGCTATCCGATCTGACAATCGGTTATATCTGTTATCCGAATCATAGGATAACCTATTTCAGAAAAGTGCATCTAATCAGATCATAATTGATTTATTTAGGATGAGATCTGTTAGGAATCAATATCATGATCTCTTAGGATTATATTTACATCTTTTAGGATTATATTTTATCTTATTTAGGATTAAATCTTTTAGGATTATATTTTATCTTATCTAGAATTAAATCTATTTAATTTAGGATTGTATCTTTTAGATAGCTTATTTTAGGAAATTCCTTAGCTATATATTAGCATTGAGAATCAGTTTTTAGAAGTTATTTTTATCAATAAAATTTGAGTTTTCTCATTGTGAGAGCTTATCCTTTGTTCTTGGATTAAAGAACTACTTGATAACTTAGGTTCTACCAGCAGGTCTTGGTTAGGGTCTAGTTGCTTATATCTTGATAACTTTGGTGCTTCTGGCAGGTCACGGATTGTGTCAAGTTCCTATATTTGATAACTTTGGTGCTTCCAGCAGGTCTTGGATTGTGTCAAGCTCCTTACAGTTATTTATCGTTATTTACCGTTAATTGATCTTCAAGACGTTCCTATCTTTACGCTTCCGGTTCGTATCATTTGGTATCAGAGCTTCGGCTCTTGAGATCAATTGGTAACATCTATCCTTATCTTTAGTCTTTATCTTATTAAAAAAACTGCATTAGTTAAAAAAAGGTGCAGACAATACAAAAAAAAGGGAGATCTGCAGAAAAAAAATTGCAGTATTAAATTTTCTGAACAGCAAATCCAGTTCTGTTGTCCACAATATTTACTCCAAGCGGAAGATTTCATCCGAGGTGACGAATCCATCTGAAGTTAAGAGTTGTAATCGGCTACACATTTTCATTACTTTCTAGGCTAGTGTTTTGTCACCAAAAGTTGTCAAGTTATCATCAACACCTTCTCTATTACTTGTTAGTAGAATCTATCCCAAAGTTCCTTATTCCAAGAGCTTGTAAGGATAAGTTGAGTGGAAAAAGGCAAGAGTGGTGAGTACAATATAGTGAGAAAACGCCAAAAATTAGAGTGATACACGAGAGAATCAAAACTTTTGAGTGAAAACACGTAAGGGAGTGTTGTGCGGATTCTTTTAATCACTAACATTATTTGATTTGAAGCCAAATTTCTTTTCATTAATCATGAGTACAGTAAACCAACGTGAGGAGGATGCTGGAGAAATAGACCTCAAATCATTCATCAAGACACTACAAAGTGAATTTATGAGAATGAGTGCAAGAATTGATGAGATAGAAGATCGATTCCCAAGGAGAAGAAGTAGAACGTCTCCTAACCGAACTGAGGAAGAGGAAGAGGAAGAAGAGGACAGGGGAAGTAGTTCTAGAAGAGAAAGCAACAGGGATAATCATCTTGTAAACATCAAGATGAACATTCCTTCTTTCCAAGGGAAGAATGATCCTGCGTTATATTTGGAGTGGGAAAGAAAGGTGGAGCATTTTTTTTTGCCATAATTATTCTGAGGAGAAAAAGGTAAAATTAGCTGTGGTAGAATTCACTGATTATGCAAGTATATGGTGGGATCAATATGTGTTGAGCAAACGAAGGTGTGGAGAAAGACCGATTCAATCTTGGGAGGAGATGAAGGCCATGGTGAGAAGGAGATTTGTACCAAGTCATTACCACAGAGACTTGTACAGAAAATTGCAGGACCTATGTCAAGGTTCTATGAGTGTAGATGATTACTACAAGGAGATGGAAATAGCCATGATGAGAGCCAATGTGCAAGAAGACCGAGAAACAACAATGGCTAGATTTATTGGAGGGTTAAAAAAAGAAATTGCAAATGTGGTGGAACTCCATCATTATGTGGAGATGGAGGATTTATTACACAAAGAAATCCAAGTGGAGAGACAACTCAAGTCCAGAGTTGTAAGATTTCCAGAAACTCCTAGTACCTCTTGGAAATCCTGACCAACCAACAAATCAACAACTCAGCCAAAAGAAGAGGCAAAGATGGGACATCCGACCTCAACCAGTAAAGGTAAGTCTGAATTAAATTCATCTTCTAAAGCACGTGAAATTAAATGTTTCAGGTGTCAAGATCTTGGACATATTGCTTCTGATTGTTCGAACAAGAGGGTCATACTCATGCGTGACAATGGTGAAGTGGAAAGTGCAAGTGAAGAAGATCATGAAATACCCGAGTTGGAGGATTGCAGTGATGTGGAATACACCGAGCCAGACCACGGTAATGCATTAGTCACCAGGAGGGTGTTGAATGCACAACCAAAGATGGGAGGAGTTGAGGAGCAACGTGAGCACATATTCCATACAAGGTGTCGCGTAAGTGATAAGGTTTGTAGTCTTTTAATTGATAGTGGTAGTTGTACCAATGTTGCTAGTATTTTGATGGTTGAGAAATTAAAATTATCTACCATAAAATATCCTAATCCTTATAGACTGCAGTGGCTAAATGATTGTGGGGACATAAGGGTAACAAAACAAGTTTTGCTTTCATTTTCCATTGGAAAATATGAAGACAAAGTCTTGTGTGATGTTGCACCTATGCATGCTGGACACATTCTACTTGGTCGACCATGGAAATTTGATAGGCGAGTAACTCATGATGGGCATCACAACAGGTATAGTTTTAAATTAAATAATAAAACCTTTGTGCTAACCCTCTTCAACCTTCTGAAGCATATGCAGATCAAATAAGAATTGCTAGGGAGAGAAAGGAGTTTAAAGAACAGTTTTCTGTTCAAGAAAAAGAAAGAAAAGAGAACAAGAGAGAAGTGGGCATGGGATCGAATCCGACTTCAAGATTGGATATCTGTTCGACGTTACAACCGAGCCAAGGCAGAAGCAAATTGAACGCTTTTGCAAGAAAAAGGGAAGTTGAAATTGTATTGTTAGATAAAGGGCAATTATTGATTCTTGTTTTTAAAGACATATACTTCTCTGATAATTCTAACAATTCTTTACCTTCTAAAATTCAAAACTTGTTGCAGGAGTTTGGAGAAGTCTTTCCGGATGAGCTACCTCAAGGATTACCGCCTTCAAGAGGTATAGGACACCAGATTGATTTTGTACCCGATTGTGCTCTACCAAATCGTCCAGCGTACAAAACCAACCCGGATGAGACCAAGGAGATCCAAAAACAAGTCAATGAGCTAATGGAAAAAGGGTATGTAAGGAAGAGCCTTAGTCCATGTGTTTGTACCGGTAATATTGGTACCAAAGAAAGAAGGTTATTGGTGTATGTGCACTGATTGTCGAGCCGTTAAAAGATTACGGTAAAGTATCGTTATCCAATTCCTAGATTGGATAATATGCTTGATGAGTTGCATGGTGCTTGTTTGTTCTCTAAAATTGATTTGAAAAGTGGTTACTATCAAATTCGAATGAAAGAGGGTAATGAGTGAAAAACTGCTTTTAAAACAAAGTATGGTTTGTATGAGTTGTTAGTGATGCCCTTCGGCTTAACTAATGCACTCAATACCTTTATGAGGTTAATGAACCATGTGTTGCGCTCTTCCATAGGAAAATTTGTGGTAGTTTACTTTGATAACATTTTGGTTTACAACAAATCTTATAATGCACATGTTGAACACTTACATGTTGTTTTTAAGGTATTAAGGGAAAAATGTTTGCCACATGTTGAGTTTGCATATAACCGGACGGTACACTATACTACTTCTTTTTCACCATTTGAGGTTGTATATGGTTTGAATCCACTAACTCCTTTGGATATTTTGCCATTACCTATTTCTGAATTTTCCAGCTTAGATCGTAAAAGGAAAGCAGGTTATGTTAGTGAGTTACATGCAAAGGTCCAAGCTAATATTGAAAGGAAGAATGAGCAGTATGTAAAACAAGCCAATAAACGGCGGAGGAAGGTAATATTTGAACCAGGAGACTGGGTTTGGATTCACATGAGGAAAGAGAGGTTTCCAGCTCAAAGGAAGAACAAGCTTCAACCAAGAGTAGATGGTCCATTCCAAGTTCTAGAGAGGATCAATGACAATGCCTACAAGATAGATCTTCCAAGTGAATATGGTAATGTTAGTGCAACATTCAATGTAATTGATTTATCCTTATTTGATGTAGGTGATGAATCAGATTTGAGGACAAATCCTTTCAAAGAACGGGGAATGACACGATCCCATCCGACCTCAACCAGGATGCCTCAGATGCATTGCAAGGGATTGAAGATCCAATGACCGGGGCTAGATCTGAGCGGTTAAAGAGAGCTTTGCAACTCTTGATCACTGAAGTCCAAAGGAAAGTAGACCACCGAGCAGAAGAAGAACCAAAGAAGAGGTTTAACTTAGATCGGATTGAAGTACAAGAGTGATATCCGATTTGACAATCGGTCATGTCTGTTATCCGAATCTTAGGAGAACCTATTTCAGGAAAGTGTATCTAATCAGATCATAACTAATTTATTTAGGATGAGATCTGTTAGGAATCAATATCATGATCTCTTAGGATTATATTTACATCTTTTAGGATTATATTTTATCTTATTTAGGATTAAATCTTTTAGGATTATATTTTATCTTATCTAGAATTAAATCTATTTAATTTATGATTGTATCTTTTAGATAGCTTATTTTAGGAAATTCCTTAGCTATATATTAGCATTGAGAATCAGTTTGTAGAAGTTATTTTTATCAATAAAATTTGATTTTTCTCATTGTGAGAACTTATCCTTTGTTCTTGGATTAAAGAACTACTTGATAACTTAGGTTCTACCAGCAGGTCTTGGTTAGGCTCTAGTTGCTTATATCTTGATAACTTTGGTGCTTCCGGCAGGTCACGGATTGTGTCAAGTTCTTATATTTGATAGCTTTGGTGCTTCCAGCAGGTCTTGGATTGTGTCAAGCTCCTTACAGTTATTTACCGTTAATTGATCTTCAAGACGTTCCTATCTTTACGCTTCCGGTTCGTATCATGATTACAAATGTTGCACTATAAAAATTGCAAGTAAAACCTCAATTTTATCCCTCAAAGATTTGGGGTCAGTTACATTAGTTCCTGAAATATGAAAATTGCATTTTCATCCTTGAAAGATGACGAAATCATTCAGTTTAGTCCTTTTTAGGGAATAAATTAACACTTAAAAAATCTTTCAAGGACTAAATTGATCGACATTTCATTTTTCAATGACTAAATTGAATAATTTTTCACCTTTCAGGATGAAAAAATGCAATTTTCTTCTTTCAGGGACTAATATAAACTTTCAAGGAACCAAAATGAGGGTTTAGTCCAAAAATTGCATTTTAAATTCTTTTTGGTCTAAAAATTCTATTGTAATTTGGGGGTTAGGCTTTCTTGTATTTGAAATGGGAGGAATATGTTGTTAAAGACAAATGTATAAGGAGGGATGAAAATTAAATTATTAACATTAATGAGGGACTAAAATGAACTAATTTAATCATGGGGGATTAAAATGAACTATTTTATTCATAAGGGACTATAATGAAATATATTTTTTTGACACGTCATTGTGTACACGTGGCACTTCAGTGTCTCCGTTAGAGTTAACTGACGCATGGTAACAGAGGGACTAAATTGAAAAATAAAAAAAGTAAATTCATGGACTAATTTGACAGTTTCATTCTTTCAAGGACTAAAATGAAGGTCCTCCAATCTTTCAGGTACCCAATTGAAAGTTTAGTAAAAAATCAAGATATGGTGGCCCAAAATATAACCAAATTTCAACTAATTTTACCCTATTTAATGACCTCGTACCAAAATACCCATTTATTTTAAATTCTTCTTTTATTTTCCAAAGAACTATTTAATGAGCCATGTAGAGAGAGTATTTCCACTTGGAATAAGTTTCAATAAAATTGAAGTTTTCCATGAAGGGAAATTTAGAGAATACAATCCATTTTTAGATGACATTAAGAAAATTTAATGAGGTTAACTAACATTCTTAATTAGCGTGGGTTATTTTTTTTACTTATATTCGAGTCCAGAATAGTATATAATTTTCTTTGTACAAATCTCCATGCTGGCTAAAGGGCTTTGCGATATGAATTTCCTATGAAAAGGAAAAGCACAATTTAATTCTTATATAGAAAAATAAAAAATATACCAAAATAAAAGGGCTTTTACACCAATACAATATTTAAAAAAAATATAATTTACAAAAATAATATTTTTAAAAATAATTTACCTTTGTAGGGTTATTTTTGCCAACTCAGATCCGAGTTGGACGGACGTTTATTTTATTTTTGGTATAAAACTAGTGGCGCTAACTGTGTTAGCACCTCTAGTTCCTAGCAGGAATCTAATATACTGTGTGCAGGTGCGTGAGTGAGTGAGTGATTGAGTGTGTGCAGGTGCGTGAGTGAATAGTGTGTGACCCGTGAAATGTGGAGGTGACAAGTGATTGGGTGTGTGTGCATGTGCGTGAGTGAGTTGTTGAGTGCATAGTGTGTGCAGGTGCAACAGAGTGCAATGTATGAGTGAGTGGGTGAAACTTTGAGAGAGTGACACATGAGAGAGAGGGAGAGAGGGAGGCACGCGTACGGGAATTGGTACCTCATGGTGGCGTTGTTTGCCCTAGTGCCACATGCGTGAGCAGGCTGGTGGCGCGGGTTACTTTAACACCATGTGTGTCAGCCTTTTATATAAGGCGCTGACTGAGACAACGTCACATGCTGTCTCCTATATGCGAGTGCAACATCCTGTCTAGTCACCAGGTGAGTGACATGCAAAGATTCCTACGTAGGGAAAGCGCGAGGCAGAGATTTGATTGTGGGCAATACGCAAGACATTCACTCCAAAAGTAAAAAATGCAGATATACGTGCATGAATGAGCAAAGAAAACTCCATGCATGATTCTGCTCCGGTTTTTTAATGAAAAATAATAAAAAAATAATTTACTAAGTGATTGTATATACCTATGCTCATTAGATACCTCAGTTGAGCATTGTTATTTCATAACTTCTCTCTTTTATTAGATTTCAGTATACATCTTTCCTTTTAAAATTCTCATAATGGCTTTCGAGAAAATTATTCATCCTAGTCCAATAGATAAATCTTTATTGGACCTTCAAGAAACACATGTTTCAGAGTGTATATGGAACGGTGAGTCGGACAGAGTCCATGTCAATATTGGGCTCATTATCATTTTCATTACCTTCATCTTTAGATTCGCCACTTTAACTATAATGCATGTCCATGCTAATATTGGGCTCATTACCATTGTCATTAGCTGCAAGTGGATCATTGTTGACATCAACCTCAACTGTTGTTGCTCCAAATTGATCTGCACGTTGATTATGAATCCCTATTGACAATTGAGTATCAAACTGATATGATTGCACAGGTAATGATGAACTCCCAACATCATCAACGTCAGCATATAATTCAAGCATTGTCATTAATGACTATTGTTTAAAAGCATGGATCATACAGTACTGTCAATATCTTCATCACCACATATTTAAAGACCTGTATATGTGAATGGGTTTTGAGAAAATAAAAACCCACAAGTCAAACCAGAAACAATTTGGTTGGATGAAAGATTCAATTTGTTATGAATCTTTCTCTTCAAAGAACTAAAACCAATGCGTCGTTTTATTCAAATAAGTCTTTTGTCACCTTCAAATATCATACCTCGTAAACCCTCATATTTTCTACCATTCGAATTAATAAAAACAATAATTTGACTTATTTTATAAATAAATAACATAAGATGAAACAAATAACACGACGAAAGAAAGTGAGGAGCTTGAAGAAAAGCAAGACGTGAAGAAAAGCGGGCAAATGAGCTAAAAGAAAGGTGGTAAAGAAAAACAGGAGAACTGAGCAGCGGACGATGTGAGGGATTTATTTATAAGTGTTTAAGTCGCTCTTTGGAACAACACCATTTGGAAAAGCGACTCATGAAGCACTAGTTCTTTTAGCGCCATTGGCAAAGTTTATTGTTTTTACTATATGGCTCTAACTCAGTTGGCGCCATATAATAAGACAAAACATATGACTCTAACTGAGTTAGCGCCACATAGTAAATACAAAACTTTGTTAGTGCCGCTAAATCATAAAACGGCATGCACGATTTGCAGATCCACAAAGCGCTACCTCATAAAGCGTCATCCAATCCAACGTGTGCGCCCTTTCTCTTACATGACCAAAAATACCCTAGAAAAATAAATAGTTTTTTAATATTATTTTAGTAAATTTTTATTTTTTAATATTATTTGGGTCAAAAAGCCAAATAAAACACTCATTAGTGGTTAACTATCTGCCACCGGTTAACATACTTGAAAAGAAATGAAATATTGAAGTCTTTGGAGATCACATTTTCTCCGGACAATCGTGCTGGAAAATTTTGCGAGCAGGATGAATCATAATGTATAAGGCGATGACAACGGAGTCCAAAAACCATAATCATATTATGATTATTGTAAAACTAACTGATAAGCCAGCCATTAGCCGATAAGCTCCTAGCTAATATGTTCCGAGCTTATAAGTTATAGTTTATTGAATTAAAAGTGTGGTAAAACTAACCGATAAATTAGTTAATAAATGTAAAATGACATATAAAGACGTAAAAAGAAGATAAATAAAAAAGTGCATTAAAATATGAGGGATAAAAATAAATAAGCTTCAAGCTAAAAGCTATAAGCTAGCTAAAGTAGCTTGTATTTTTTGTTATCCCAGCATTCTTAGGTCTGTCTTTGGATGCTGATGCTAGAGGGACTTGGTTCCCTAGAGGTCTTTAGTTTTTTTTTTGTCTTTTTGTTGTTTTGTTTTGTTGTTCTCTTGCTGGGGCTTAGCCCCCTTGTTCACAAAAAAAAGCTAAATTAGCTTGTAGTTTATAAGCTAGAAGCTCCTAAAATAAGTTAAAAGTTTTTCTTACCAAACACTTTTATGTTGGTCAAATTAGCTTATAAGCTATTCAAATAAGGTATAAGTTAGCTTATTGTCCTTACCAAAGTGATTCTAGCAACTCCTATGAAAATATTATAAACAAGATGACAGAGAGTCACCACTAATTTTTTTAAGGGAAAAATTAGAAAAACCCAAAATGATTATGGTATGAGCAAACCTTAGCTAGGATCGGGAGTTGGTTATTCACATGGAACGATGGAGACTGAATCCCATAGCATCTCTAATACATTCACTTAAAAAGTGGTTACCAAAGTTTCAATTGCGCAAATTATTATTGAGTTTCTAAATATTTATTTACCCCTAAATTAAAATATTAAAATATTATTTAAATAAAAATATATTATTTAAAATTAGTAATTTTGTTACAAATTTTTTATAGGGGAAATTATGAAAAATTATTAATTTTGACTTGACAGGGGACTGTCCATGCTCCTACGTATCCGCTGGTGCAATAGGAAATTAAAGGTCACATAATTCTTTTAAAAAACTTTTTGATTGATTTTAATTAATTTTTATTTTATTCATATTTAATATTTTTTATTTTAATTTTTATTATAAAAAAGATTAAAAACAAAGTCCATCCGAACTCATCACTTGGGTTCAAAAAAATGAAAAAGAAACACAATTGAGCTCATTTGAGTCATTTCTTATCATGATTAAAATATGTAATTAAGTTCAGTGATATATTTAGAAGTAAACCCTCAAAATGGTCCCTGAAAGATATGGGGTGGGTCGGTCACATTAGTCGCTGAAAGATAATAAATTGTAAAAACGTCCCTGAGAGATAGTAACGTCAGTCGATTAGGCCCTTCTGTTAACTCCCCTCTGTTAAAGTTAACAGAACTGCAAGTAAATCCTCAAAATGGTCCCTGAAAGATATGGGGTTGGTCACATTGGTCCCTGAAAGATAATAAATTGTAAAAACGTCCCTGAGAAATAATAACATCATTTATAAACTCTCAAAATGGTCCTTGAAAGATATGGGTCGATCACATTGGTCCCTGAAAGATAATAAATTATAAAAGCGTCCCTGAGAAATAATAACATCATTTATTATGCTTTCTTTTTCCTAGTTGATTTCGTTTCATTCCCAAATGCGAGTCGTGCCTCACAATTTCTGGAAAGGCTGGACTAATGACATTTACCCCGCTATCATGGTCCTATCGATTGAAAATCATGAAAGGAACTGCAAAAGGATTGGCCTATCTGCATGAATTTAGCCCCAAAAAAGTATGTCACTAGAGATCTCAAGCCAAGTAACATACTTGTTGGACATAACATGACACCCTACATCTCTGATTTTGGATTTGGGCGCCTTGCAAATATTGTTGGGGTAACCCCAACCTTGCAATCCAACTGAGTGGCTGTAGAGAAACTCCAAGAGAGACAAAAGAACTTGTCCACTGAAGTCACAACTAATATTTTGGGAAATGGTTATCAGGCTCCAGAAGCACAAAAAGTGGTGAAGCCATCACAGAAGTGGGATGTTTATTCATTTGGTGTGATTTTGTTAGAAATGATCACAGGGTGATTACCCATTATCCAAGTGCGTAACTCAGAAATGGACCTTGTTCAATGGATTCAATTCTGCATTGAGGAGAAGAAGCCACTCTCAGACGAATTAGACCCATAATTGGTTGAAGATGCAGATAAGGAATAAGAGAAAATTGCAGTTTTGAAAATTGTGATGGCTTGTGTCCATAACAGCCTTGATAAGAGACCTACAATGATACATGTGCTTGATGCTTTGGATAGATTGTCCATTTCCTCTGATTGAGAAATTTCAAGGAGTTGTGAATTGTGAATCCAGCTCATGTGTGAAGCTTTTGCTTTTACTCTTTCTTGCCATATCATTTTTACTTCTATTTCTTTATGCTTTCTAAAGTATTCCCCTCCTTCAATGGAATATTATTTCAGGCTTCATTTGATGGTGGACTTCCTCAAAGTCATCTTCAACAAGAAGATGATGATTTGGCTCATGCACTTTCTTTGTCCTTAAAGGTTTTGGAGTTTCTATTTATTCTTGGACTACAGAGGAAGAGGATGAAATACGTGAGCTTATAGTGAAAGAGGAAACCAAAGGACTTGGAGTTCATAATACATTAGTCAAGAGAGAGAAAACCAACAATAGAAGACACGGACCAGAGGTGTGTAGAGCATTATAGTAGAAACATATGCATGTATTGGGTGGTCGATCAACAATATTTGGGAATGAAACGAAATCAACGAGGAAAAAGAAAGCATAATAAATGATGTTATTATTTCTTAGGGACGTTTTTTTTTTAATTTATTATCTTTCAAGGACCAATGTGATCAACACATATCTTTCAGGGACCACTTTGAGGGTTTATAAATGATGTTATTATTTCTCAGGGACGTTTTTACAATTTATTATATTTCAGAGACCAATGTGACCAACCCCATATTTTTCAGGGACCATTTTGAGGATTTACTTGCAGTTCTGTTAACTTTAACAAAGGGGAGTTAACATAAGGACCTAATTGACTGACATTACTATCTCTCAGGGACGTTTTTGCAATTTATTATCTTTCAGGGACCCATGTGACCGACCCTATATCTTTCAGGGACCATTTTGAGGGTTTACTCGATATATTAGAGTTTAATTAATATACACTGCCAATGTAAAACAGTTTTACATTGTCATCCAATTATATATTGTCACATCTTTTAATGAGTATAACATCTCATATTATGTAAAACTTTTTTATAGAGTTAGTGTATATCAATTAAATCCTTATATTTATAGTATTATGTTGAATTTATTACATTTAATTTTATTTGAGTTTCTAAAAAGGTTTTCATACATACATTTTAACCAAAATTGATTAAATAATATAAGTTAATTTTTCAATATATAGATTATATTAAAGGCTTTATTTGCACCATTGAGCGCATGGATAAGTTGGTAAGGGGTTGTTCCAGTTTAATCAGCGGTCTCGAGTTCGAGCCCTAGGTGTGTATCTGTGTTAAATACTCTGAGGTATGGATGACAATTTCCTACAGTAAATAGGGATCCCCAGAGGACTACCCAACTCAGGGCTTAAAAAATGAGGATTTTTCCCCGTAGGGACGGGGACTAAAATCCCCCGAGGTAGATTTAGGGATGGGACCCCATGTCCCGTGGGGTTCCGCTCCGCCTATTATATTATTAAAAAATATTTATATATATAATATAACATTAGATATACATTTTCATCATTTTATAAATAAATAATATATTAATTTTAAAATAAATTTATATTTGTTCTATTTTTTATTTTTTGGACTTGTTTAGTGTCATTTGGAGATCCCTGTGGATATTGATGGGGAGTCGGGGAACGGAGACAAGGGGAAAATACACCCCATGACGAGGATTGGGGCGGGGACGAGGAGAAGGGAAAAAATCGGGGATGGGGAGCATGAGGTTACTCCCCGCTCGGGTGTCATCTCTAAGCAGAATTGCCTCCCGTGGAGGATAACCTCTATGGTCTTGCATTAACAAAGACTTTATTTGCAGTTAGTTAGACATTATTTTATTAGCTCATCACCAACAATTTTTTGTTGGGGTACCTATAAATATATTAGATGCATTGCTCAGCATTATTTGTTGACAATCGAGTGCTTAAATGATACTAGGTGCTCTAAACTTCTTAAACAAGGGTTGGTGTTAGAAAAAGGTGTATCAATGATGTTAATGAGAAATCTTGATGTTTCTGTAGGTATTTGCAATGGAACCACATTTATAGTCAATGAGTTAGGTTCCAACGTAATTGGAGCAACTGTTATTAGTGGAACACATTTTGGTGCCAAGGTTATTATTCCTCAAATGAATTTAATTTCGTATGATCACCTAACTCCTAGTTTCAATGAGACAATTTCCATTGTCTGTTTTGGTATGAACATTAATAAAAGTCAAGGTCAAACATTGTTGGTGTATATATACCAAAACCAGTTTTCTTGCATGGTCAACTATGTGTGTGTGTGTGTTGGAGTGCCTGTTATGCTAATGGGGAATCTTGATATATCTTCTGGACTTTACAATGGAACAAGATTAACAGTTGATCAGTTAGGTTCTAATGTCATTGGAGCAACTGTTATTACAAGAACACATTTGGGAACAAATGTTTCATTCCTCAAATGAATTTAATTCCATCTGATAATCTCACCCCATTAAAGTTTCAACGAAGATAGTTTCCATTGTGTCTTTGTTTTGCTATGACCTTAAATAAAAGTCAAGGCCAGACATTGTCACATGTTGGTGTGTATTTACCAAGGCCTGTTTTCTCGCATGGTCAATTATATGTTGTTGTATCTAGGGTTAAGTCTCGAAAAGGACTTAGGATTCTGATATGTGATGATAACTTTAAGTGTTGTAATATTACAAAAAAAAATATAGTCTATAAGGAAGTGTTTCAAAAATTTTCGAATGAAACAATATTGCTGATAGTGTTTATTTGTAATTATTAAATTTGACCATTTCATGTTTCCAAATCCATTTTACTTCTTTAGTTTGTTATATTCTTAATTTACTAACAAGTATCAAATTAAATATTAAAAATTAATTTATTATATCATTTAATATTTCAATATATTAAACATGTAAAATATATTATCAAAATTCAAAGTTGATAATCTATTTGAATAATAAATCCGTGCATCGCACGGGTTGGACACTAGTTTCTTATCATAGCCTAAACCCAAAGAAACAAAAAAAAAACCAATAGGCTTATCATTTTGCCCCAAATCATTTCAGAAAACAAATTTAAGGATCGGAGAGAAAAGTCGAACGTTGTAACACCGCCCCTTTGACACTCCACTTCCTCCATAGAAAACCTCATAATCATTTTAGGTGGGTTTTCCTCTATTCTTAGTGAGAGTTTTCTTTTCTCCTTTCTTTTTTTTTTGTATTTATAGCCACATTCTTTTCCATATTTTCCCTTCTCCTTTTCATACACCACCTCTATAACCTCTACTCCTTACTCTTTCTTGAGATTCTGCCATTTTTCTTTCTTTTTATTTCACCTTTATTCTATTATTTAAAAGTCCATTTTCTATTATTTAACAGTCTGTTAGAGTTGCTCTTAGCATTTTGGCAACACTGTTTTACCCATAATATATTGGAGCTCGATTTTGCAGCACTCTTTTAGCTGCTATTGAATTTGTGGATAATGTTTTTGCTTTAAGCTACTGTTAGGCTTGTACTGATCCAGAAGAAATTAAAAAAAGAAATGTACAAGGTTCTTCTCGATTGTTTTGTAATAGTTGTGTTTTAGGATTTCTAAATAATTTAAATTCATAAGTATGCATGTTTGATTTTCTGCTTTAATTTGTAGTGCATTGTTGTGATACTTTTTATTTAGCATCCTACAAGTTATGTAAGTGACATTTAAGTATTTTTAATTCAATGATATTTCGGTTAAAAAAATAAATATGCGCTTATCTATTACAATGGAATCTGTGGATCCTTTGTATTCGTAAGTGAATTGTTACTATAAGTAAAATTGTGTGGAAACTTTTATAGATACACTTTCTATTGCATTAAGTTTGCTAGTCGTTTCTTTACCCAACACTTGCATCGGAGTTGTGACGGAAACATTTACTTTTTTCATTTTCACATAAAATCGATAGACGAAAGGTTCATATAAAATGTCAGGTTATTCCTACATGTTTTAAGTAATATATATGTTATATCCTCCACGTTCAATCTCTCTTGTTTCTCCAAAACTGGTTGACTTATTTGATGTAATTTTAAAATAATCAGTTAAGTGTTATATTTATATAATTTTATTATATAATAATTATTCTCTATTTTGTTATTATTATGGATTAACATTAATCAATAAATTATATTATTTGTTAATATCAACTGTATTGCACATTGTTATTAATTTATGGATAATACATATTGGGTTCTGATGAATAGTCCGTGATGGGTTGTACTGTTCAGTAACCCGTTGAGAGGTCCCTGGTATCTACTGGTATGGATATAAACTGGTACCCCATTAGTCAGTTTATATATATAAGACATATGACATTGCACTCTGTACACTGTACTTGTATTCTGTCTTTTGGCATCCTACCAGGAAGAAAGCAGCATTCTCTCACACTGTTCAAGACCAACAACAATGGATCCACTTCCGATTCCGGGTACGCAATACTTTCTAATCATTTTATGAACATGTTGTATTCTTGTATCTATTTGAAATTGATCTAGGCTATTGTCGTTTAAATACAACAATTGGTATCAGAGCCTAATCGATACAAATTATGGTTGTTCTGGGTTAGAATTAGTATCCTATGAACCCTAAATTTATATTGATAAAATTATTTGATAATTGTGCATAAAATTTGGGGATTTTTGTTGTTGGATATCTGTTATATTGTGTTAAGACAGTGTAGGATATTTCGAATTACAAAATTGTTTTTTCTTTTCTTTTTCGCGAAACGTTCGAAATTTTGATTCTCATTTCTGGCTTTCGAAACATAAAATTGATTTAGGGGTTTTATTACCCGTACAATTTCGAATCATAAGCCAAATTTTGGTGCAATTTCGTTGTGTATTTTGCGAGAATTAAACAGTTTTCTTCACTGGTTCGAACCTTTAAACCCAGTTTTTGATCTCACAATTGAGCCAATCTTTTTCGAAATTGTTTTGGGGCTTTTGTTCAACTATGTAACTTGAATGAATCTGGAGTTCTACAGTTTGATTCGTTCGCACAATCTCAAGAATTTCTGTTTGTTCTACATCGCGGGTTTTATAAACCCTTGAATCATCAATCTATAAATTCTCATACTTGAACTGATCTTTCTGGCAATTATCTTGGGGCTTCTATCCGCCATGACGAGGCGGCCCTATGGCCGGAATATGGTCATGCGCCGCCGCATGTGATGGCCATTCCGGACGGTTCTTCCTCGCGAGTTCGAAAAGAAACCCAACAATTTCGATCTAAAATTACACAAGAATGCTAAGCTGAATGACGAAATTGATTTGGGGCTCTAAGCTGACATGCCGTCGGGCCTCTGTGGCCGGAAAATCGAAGTACGTCGTCGCTTGTGTTGGTTGTTTCAACCGGGTCTCCAATGCGGGTCGAGCGACCCGTTTCTGATATAATCGGGTGAAGAAGAACCGTATATGGTTGTCGCGCATGCCCACTCGCAGGGCCATGCGCGTGGGGCGCGTGGGTCCCCTATTTTTGCCCGAAAAATTTTATTTTTTATACCAAAAATTAATTAATTAATTTTCTGAATTTTTGGTATATTTTTTGTGTTTTTTGGATACCAGGAGGTATTTATTTTAATTATTTTGAGAGTAATTTATAATTTTGAAAATGCTACTCTCAGAATTTTGGCCTGAAATTTTTTGTGTATATTTCATATATTATTAGAGATTTTTTGGTATATATCTCTCTCTCTAATATTGAGTCAATATTATGAAATAATTTTTGGGCCATTTATAATACATATAGTTTGTTAATCATGCAATTTATTTATTCAATTAAATTATGTTTGACATGAGTTTTATATTTTGTATAATTGTGAGCTCGCCTATCGTGGGCACAATTATATAAAATTTTGTGGAAATTAATTATTTGAATTATATTTATATTACATTAATAATAATTATACCCTATCGGTGTATTGTTATTAATGTGATTTGGTTTATGCAATATATATTGGTGTTTAACTCATGTCAATTTTTTTATTTTAATACCCTATCGGTATTAGAATTTTATTTTGGGACATGAGAATTGTATATTGTATCATTTATTATTTCTTATTTATTATGATTCGGGACCCTTAGGCGGGATCATTGTAAATAAGAAATTTTGGTTAATGGGCACCTTATTATTTTGGCTAGACACACAGATTCATTTAATTTTATGTTAGCATAAAATATTATGCATATTAAAAGTTTCTTTGTTATATTTTGGTGTTAGCCTCTATGCCAAATCCTGTTAATATTTTGAATAAGACTTATTTAAGAAAATTCTTTTATTGAAATAAGTTTAATTGAATTATGTAAGGTGATGGACATACCCTATCGGTATGACATTGCTTGACATGATCATTGTGTGATAGAGAAAATAATTTTTAAATATTTTTATATGTTTTTCATATTATTTATTTAATTACTTTTCTCTATCAAGTGAGAGAAATCTACATATATTATGTTATGATTTTGTCAAGCAAGATTGTAGTAATGCAATGACTATTTTCAAGTGGGAGAAATCTACATAATGCAATGACTATTTTCCCTTAACATAATCTTATTTTGTAGTATTTCTTCTCTCTTTAAAAATTACATGTTACCCTTTATTGTCAAGACTTTATATTGAGGATATTGCTTGTTAAGTCTCTTTGAGAACATTATAGTTAAACTCTCTATTATTGTATTATATTATGGGTAATTAATTATACCGTACAATATGTTGATGTCCCAAATTAACTTGTTATTGTTTGAAGAGATTAATTTCTCTATTGCATACCATTAATCTTTCTTATAATCGATGGTATGTCAAACTATAGACTTATTAAAGCTATTTTGAAATAACAAGTATCACTCTTAACATTTTGGGATATATGGATGAATTTTGTATATAATACAATATTGTAATTTTGTAATTTTGTAATTATTAAAACAGTGGGAGTTAGAGATTTCTTAAATCTTTTATTGTATCCTCAATAATAGTCAAGGGTTTTATGCAATTTCGTTTCCGCTTCCGCTAAAGAGTGCTTTGCTAATATTTAAATTGTAACACTTGAGTCATGGGAGTGAGTTGTTGAATTTTTCTATTATCTCATTTTTGAAATATGTTAGAGATTATAATCTCACTCATATGTTGGCAATTTTTCAAATAGCCATCATATGTTATAAAATTGTGTGTTACAATATTTTGAAGGAGATTTTCTATTTTAAAATATCATTTGGACATTTATAATTTCCTTCATTTTGTAAGCAAAGTATATGGTTAACTATGAAACTCCTTTGCAAAACCATTATTATGGTTTTATGTTGAGTTTCATATTCTGTTATGTAACCATTTCTGTTGACTTTGCTTTAATATGTTTCTCTCTAATATCAAATTTTTGAAGAGAGAAAAATTGTGAGTTTTAGACTCATAATGAGTAGCTTAGCAAAATTATAATCCCATTATTGGATATTATAATATTAGAGTATTTTAATATATTATCTAACTCTAATGAAAATCCTAATTATATCATATTATTTTGGATTAGTGGGAGTACACACAATTATTTGTATTGAGACAATAGCATCGCTATATGTTCTTGTGTGCACTTTTGTATTAAAATATTATTTTGAGCTTTTGGTTGTCATGTGTTCTTATGTTCACTTAATCATATGACATGCTCTTAGAGATTTTGGGAAGAAGTCTCATTCCGTATTACTGAGATATGTTCTTATGCACAATTTATTGATATATATTATTATGTGCAATTTTGTTGAATCTCAGTAAGGCACATTAAGTGTACGCTAAGGTTATTTTGTTGGTATTGCACATTTGGCTTGCAATTTTATTGTGCTTCCCATTTTGACCAACATTCCACATTTTATAAGGTCACAGATTTATAAGTATCATATATGAAATTAATACTCCTATCAAATATGATTTCTTGGATCGATAAGGTGCTTATAAATCTTATTATTTGGACCAATAAAGTGCTTACTCATTGATGCCATTTGGTATGCCCATTTTGTAATTACTTTGGTTATTGGGTTATGCTCATATGTAATTATTTTTTTGTTATTTGTTATTGGGCTATTATAGGCACTTGAGTTTATGTGGACTATGTTATTATTATTATTTTGGCCATTGTGTTATGAGAGACACTTTGATTATTTTAGTATACAACTTTGTTGTAATTTTCTTTAACTGATATTCCACTTTTCATAAGGTTAAGATGTATGGGCATCTTGCATGTATGATATGAGTACTCCTATCGAGTATGATTTTCTACATTGTTGAGGTACTTGTATTCTTTTGTTTAAACCAATTGCTATAAGTGTTTGCTCATTGTTCACATTTTTTGTCTATATTAATCTTGAGTTTTATTTTGTTTAAACTAAGTGTCTATGTTGTTCAAGTGGGAGATTTGTCAAATTTTTTTATTCTATTTGAACATGCATAGTCACTTATTTAGTAAAACTCAGATTATTAAATGTCAACTATTCTCGAGCATTCTTGATTTAGCCCATGTGTAATTACTTTTGTAATTGGGTTTTCCCCTTATGTAATTACTTTTGATACTGGGCTATTGTGTGCACTTATACTTGTGTGGATAGTGTCGAGTTTGTGACCTATTGTGATGGTGAAAGGAGCTATTTTGGATTAGTGTCAAAAAGATATTAACAGCAACTATCACGTGTGTTGAGCATTTTAGTAGATCCACTAACCGAAGACTTGATTATTAGAGTTTTCATGTGTATTTGTATAAGTCTTTAAGTGTTTTGGGTTAGTAGGAGTTTGTTTTGTATTTGCTCATTTTCCGAGATATGTTTTAAGTTTATTTTTCTGATCATATCTCTCATAGCATTTAAGATAGTGGGAGCCATTTCATCATTCTTGTCTTATATGTTGATGATATTCTCCTTGCTAGTAGCAGTGTTGAACTTTTGACTGAGACAAAATTTATGTTAAATAGCCAATTTGATATGAAGGACCTTGGTGATGCCTCTGTTGTTCTAGGCATTCAGTTTTTCTGTGATAGGTCACGTGGCATTCTTGGATTGTCTCAGAAAGGATATATTGATAAAATCCTCAAACGGTTTAACATGCATTCTTGTTCCCTATGTGCTGCACCTGTTCAAAAGGTGACAAACTCTCTAAATTTCAACGTTCTCGAAATGATCATAATAGAGTTGAAATGGAAAAAGTCCCATATGCTTCCGTTGTTGGTAGTTTGATGTATGCTCAAGTTTGTACTCGTCCCGATATTGCTTTTGCTGTTAATGCTTTTGGGAGATACTTGAGCGACCCGGGTTTGGGTCATTGGAAAGTCGTTAAAAAGGTCTTTAGATATTTGCAGGGAACCAAGGATCACATGTTGACCTATTAGAAGTCTGATCAACTTCAGGTCATTGGTTATTTTGATTCTGATTTTGTTGGTTGCCCTGACGACCGAAAATCTACTTCCGGCTTTGTTTTTTATGATGGCATGAGGAGCTATTTCTTGGAAGAGTGTTAAACAAACTCTTACAGCTACTTCTACCAGGGAGGCAGAGTATGTCGCTTGTTATGAGGCTACTTGTCAAGATGTGTGGCTTGAAAATTTGATTTCTGGCTTTCATATTGTTGAAAGTATTTCTAGGCCACTTGTGATATATTGCGACAATATTGTTGCTGTGCATTTCTCTCAAAAAAAACAGAAGTTCTACTCGCTCAAAGCATTTTGATATAAAATTTATGTTTGTTAGAGAGAAAGTTTTGGATTTTCAGACTCAGATTGAGCATATTGCTACAGAAAATATGTTAGCAGATCTGCTGACTAAAGGCTTAGCTATTGGAGTTTTTCAAAATCATGTAACTCATATGGGTGTGGTTAAGTCTTTTGATGTATTGAGTTAGTGGGAGTCTGAAATTTATACTTTATATATTATTATGGTTTTCATGAGATGTAAATTTATCAATGACGTCATTTTCATTACATCTCTTTTAGCATATAAAAATGCTTGAACCACTTTGGGATCACATATTTATTATGTTTTGTTTTTTTGTTATCCATTATTTATGGAATATAAACATATGATATGTATCCCTATCGGATACTATCTTTGTGATTCATGTTTATGTTTCTTGATTGATATTTGTGCTTGTGTTGTAATTGATATAATTAATTTATTTATTAATGTTATCCAAGTGGGAGAATGTTATATTTATATAATTTTATTATATAATAATTATTCTCTATTTTGTTATTATTATGGATTAACATTAATCAATAAATTATATTATTTGTTAATATCAATTGTATTGCACATTGTTATTAATTTATGGATAATACATATTGGGTTCTGATGAATAGTCCGTGATGGGTTGGACTGTTCAGTAACCCGTTGAGAGGTCCCTGGTCTCTACTGGTATGGATATAAACTGGTACCCCATTAGTCAGTTTATATATATAAGACATATGACACTGCACTCTGTACACTGTACTTGTATTCTGTCTTTTGGCATCCTACCAGGAAGAGAGTGGCATTCTCTCACACTGTCAAGACCAACAACAATGGATCCACTTCCGATTCCGGGTACGCAATACTTTCTAATCATTTTATGAACATGCTATATTCCTGTATCTATTTGAAATTGATCTAGGCTATTATCGTTTAAATACAACATTAAGCTGTTAATTACTGACTATTTTAGCTTACTTATGCATAATAGGAAAAATATTGCAAACATTACTTAAGATCTTCATTCTGCAGGATCAAGAGCTAGTTGTGGTGGGGTTTTTAGGGAGCATTCTGGAATATGGATCTCGAGTTTTTCCAGGAATCTTGGGACTTGAACCATTACTCAAGCTGAACTGTGGGAAATTTATTCAGCTCTCCAAATCATTAAAGACAGAGGTCTATCAAGGGTGGGTGGAGACCGACTCTTTGGTGGCTACAAATTTGATTAATGGGCAATGCTAAGATTATATCACCCCAGTTCTATATGTTCTATTAAGGGGCTGCTATCCACTCCACCCTTAATCAAGTTGTCATTACTTATGGTTATAGGGAAGGCAACTTTGTAGCTGATAGTCTTGCTAGTTTAGCCCTGCAAATGGAGTTTGGTTTTCATGCCATAGGCCTTGTCGGACGGTCTGACCTACTTCCACCCCTAATGGACAAAAAGATGTCCTGTGGATATGGGATCGGGTATTATAAAGTTGTTGCACGCGTGGATATGCGTACAAGTACGATTTTTTTAAGAATGTGAGTATGAGAACGACACTATAGTAGGGTATTCATTGTCATCTCTAACTAGGGAGATTACTCGAGTATGAGAGAAGGAAAAGAGAATGTCAAAAGGTATAATTAAATGGGATAAAATAATGAAACATGAGACTTGCCATTGCAAGGCAAGAGTAAAAAAAGTATTTAATTGCAATTAAAATCCACTCCATAATGTTGAGTCTCAAAATGTTATTAAAAGGTTAATAATGTTTTAAGTCTCATAACCCCGAGTTTTAATGAATAACAAATTTGGTTATCGTTCTTATGAGAAAGAACAGTTTCTGCTAAAGGTAGTGTTCAATATTTCAGAAGGTATAAACTGAAGAAATCCAACCCTCTGAAATGGTGGAACCTTCCAAGTTTAAGAAACATGCTGAGAGATCACGACCTGCTGAAGTTGGAGAACCTCCTGAAGTCATGAAACGTCGTACTGAAGCTTGTAAGTCTCCAATATAGTATTCTTTGCTTATTCTCCTTGAAGACTCAAGTCAACCGTAGCTGTCTCAGTTACTTGTGCTTCTCATTCTTCTGGAAAGTCAGAGGATGTGCTTTCTGCCTTATTTCAAATTTCTCTCACCAAAAAGGCAAAGTCTGCTGTAAAGTACGCGCTGCTCAGAAAAAGTGAAGCCTATGCTGCTGACTCTACTACTTGCTCTACAGAGGTATCAGGCTATGTGTCTCAACGGGAGCATTTGCTTTAAATGCTATCTCTCAACGGGAAAATCAATTGGAGCTCAACGACTTGAAGTTCCCAACTCTATAAATACCTGACTCCATGCAGAAACAAGAGAGAGTATAGAACACAGAGAAATCAACTTGGTGAAACGCTGCTGAAATTCATACTCATCTATTTTATTATTTATTCATTGTACAACAATTTCATATCTTGAGTCTTACTCAGTTATTTGTACAAGTTTCCCTGTTCAAACTCTAAACTTGTGTAATTTGAGAGTTTGATCTTTTTCATTCAAACAGTTTTTACTCTGGTAGCCTGAAGAGACTGTGTTCAAAGAATACTTGGGCTTTTAGCCTGGAGAGGCTGTGTGTTGAAAGAATACTTGGGTGTTGAGCCTGAAGAGGCTAGGTGTGCAAACAATACTTGTAATCTTGCGGGATTAGTGGAAAATCAAGTGGTGTGTTTGCACTGGAACTGGACGTAGCTCACTGAGTGTGTGGGCGAACCAGGATAAATTTCTATGGCTAAGTTCTCTCTACCCTTATCTCTTTACATTCAGTTTTTATCTAACCAAGGAGGGTTCTGAAAAGTTAGTTTATAAATTTACGCAGAAAAACAATTTTTTCATCACGCAAAATCATTTTAAAAAGGATTTTATTCAACCTGCTGAGTTGCATCAGCAAGTTGCTGAAGCTTCCAGTTTCGGAAGGTTGCTCAAATATTTTCACAATCAACTTGCTTGTTTTTAAATGTTTTCAGAAAATCTGTAAAGAATTATAAAACACTATTCAACCCTCCTTCTAGTGTTTCATGTGGTTCTAACAGTTGGTATCAGAGCTTAACCTCGGGTTGAGCATCTAACAAGTGCTTAGGAGAAAGATCCAGATGGAAACCTCTACAAGCAACTCTCACTACATAGCTGAAGGTGCCTCAGTCTCCAGACCCCCTGCTTTTGCTCTGATTACCATTATTGGAGGGATCGTATGAAGCTCTTCATTAAAAGTAGCAACATAGATCTATGGGATGTAGTCACTGATGGTGATTATATTCCTACCAACAATTGTGTGCCCATTTCCAAGTCTGAATGGATTAGAGATCAGAAGGCTCGTGTAAAACTTAATGCCAAGGCAAAACTCTACCTGATTTGTTCTTTGAGTAAATCAGAGTATGAGAAGGTGCATGGCTGCTCTTATGCCAAAGAAATCTGGGACACATTGGCTGCAGCTCATGAGGGAACTGATAATGTGAAACAATCCAAAATCAGCATGCTGGTGCATCAGTACGAGATGTTCAAGATGCATGAATCTGAATACATCGATCAGATGTTTGAAAGATTTCAAACCATCACAAATGGACTCAAATCCTTGGGAAAGACCTATGATTCAGGTGATAACAATTGCAAAATCCTTAGAAGTCTACCAAAGAATTGGAGGCCCAAGGTGACTGCCATTCAAGAGGCAAAAGACCTCAGCTCTCTGAGAATGGAGGAACTTTTGGGATCCCTCAAAGTCCATGAGTCGGAGCTTGGAGAAGATGCCCCCCAAAAGAAGTCACTTGCCCTAAATGCCAAATCCAAACTGGCTAGGTCTGGTGCACAAAAGGCCTTGAGAGTGGAGGAGCCCTCAGAAGGTTCTGAAGACTCAAAGAGTGGCTCTAATGATGAAGATGACCTTGCTCTGCTGAGCAGGAGGATAAAGAGGATGCTTCAAAAGAAAGCCAAGTTCAGAAAGTCATCCTCATCTGACAACAAATGGGTAAGTTAGGTAAAGAGAATTTCTCTTCTGACAAAATTATCTACTATGAGTGCCGATAACCTGGCCACATGAAAGCTAATTGCCTGAAGCTAAAGAAGCTCTCTTCGAAGAAGAAGTTTCCAAGAAAGAAGAAAGGCTTCATGGCCACATGGGAGGACCTTGATGATTCAACCTCTGAAGAGGATGATGAAGCTGCTGAAGAAGCTAATCTGTATTTGATGGCTAGCCTTCCTTCGTCAGACAACTCAGAATCAGAGGTAATCCCTCAAACTCTTCAAGAAATGTATGATGACCTACTTAAAAGTTCTAAGGAACTTTTCCATGAGTATAAGGATCTCTCTAGAGCCTACACTGAAGTTTCAAACAAAAAGGAAGTTCTTGAAACAGAGAATCTTATACTCCAAGAAAAGCTTCTGAAAATTGAAACTAGTAGTTCAGAGGACTTGGTGAAAGAAAATGAAAAACTTAAAAGGCAAGTTTTTGAACTTACTAGGGATCTTGCCAATTTTTTCAATGGAACTAAGAACCTCAACAGAATGTTGGGTTGTCAGAAAGTCCCCAAAGACAAAAGTGGTTTTGGTTAAGTTATTCATCATACAACTATACTTTTAAACTGGCTGAAAAGGTTAAGAAAGGGAATGGTTGTTCTCATTGTGGCAAGCCTGGACACCATGTGTCTAAATGCAAGCACAAGAAGGAGAACAAACCTAAAACTAACAAAAAAGGACCCAAAAGAATATGGGTACCTAAAATTTTGATCATTCCTGTTGCAGATGTGTTTAACAGGACAAAGGAGACGCCACAAATGGTACCTGGACAGTGGCTGCTCGCGACACATGATGGGAGAAAGGTCTTTGTTCCAAGACCTTAGACCAAAGGATGGTGGAGTGGTGACCTTTGGAGCAGATAAGAAAGGCAAAATCACTGGCGTTGGTTCAGTAGGTATATCTCCTTTATCTGTTATCCACAATGTCCTTTTAGTTGAAGGTCTCCAACATAATCTTCTAAGCATAAGTCAATTATGTGACAGTGGTTTTGTTGTATCCTTCACAAGGGATGGCTGTATAGTCAGAGACTCCTCTGATCAAATCATTTTTACTGCCAAGAGACACATTAATGTGTATAAAATTGATCTTGAGGACCTTGCTTATCAAAATGTGACTTGTCTTATTTCTATTAAAGATGAAAAACAGATTTGGCATCAGAAACTTGGGCATGCTAGCTTGAGATTGATCCCAAAGCTTACAAAAAACAATCTTGTAAAAGGATTATCCAAGCTTTTCTTTCAAATCTGATATTTTATGTGAAAATTGTTTAAAGGGGAAGCAAACCAGAAATTCTTTCAAAAGCATAAATGTTGTTTCAACTGCTAGACCCTTAGAACTTCTTCACATTGATCTGTTTGGTCCTACAAGAACGGAAAGTCTTGCTGTTAAAAAGTATGGTTTGGTCATTGTTGATGACTATTCTAGATTTTCATGGGTTATATTCCTCAAAAGCAAGGATGAGACTTTTGAGAACTTTGTCAAATTCTGTAAAAGGGTTCAAAATGAGAAAGGATTTTGTATATCTGCCATTAGAAGTGATCATGGAGGTGAGTTTGAAAACTCAAGCTTCAATATGTTCTGTGATGAGAATGGGATCTCTCACAATTTCTAAGGGGCTAGAACACCTCAACAAAATGGGGTTGTTGAGAGAAAGAACAGAAGCTTGCAGGAGATGGGTAGAACCATGCTCATTTCAAGTAATCTTCCAAGGTCATTCTAGGCAGAGGCTGTTCACATAGCTTTCTATATCCAAAACAGAATTCTAATAAGGCATATTCTCAATAAGACTCCCTATGAATTGTGGAGAGGAAGGAAACCCAATATTTCATATTTTCACATCTTTGGCTGTGAGTGTTTCATACTCAACACTAAAGATGATCTGGGTAAGTTCGATTCAAAATCTGACAAGGGATTCTTCATTGGTTATTCAGAAACCTCTAAGGCATATAGAGTTACAACTCTAGAACCCTAACTGTTGAAGAAACCATTCACGTTAGATTTAATGATGCTAAAGAGACTGATAGGGAACTATTAGATCTGGAAGAGGATTTTGCAGGAATGGAGCTTAACCCTACTTCAGAGACTTCAAAAGCTAAGAATGAAGTACCTGCCGAAGGACCCTTTGAAGCACCTGCTGAAAAGTCAACTCTTCAACCTGCTGAAACTGATACTCATCAGAGAGTTGATGCTGAGTCTTAAAATGAGCAAGTCTTCCCTCGCTGGCGTGAGTGGAGATACATAACTCATCATCCTCGAGAGCAAATCATTGGTGACACTTCAGAAGGAGTAAGAACAAGGTCAAGACTTAGAGAAGTCAATAATCTTGCCTTCCTTTCTGAAATTGAGCCAAAGAATATTGAGGAAGCTCTGCATGATGAAGGGTGGATCCTAGCCATGCAAGAAGAGCTTAATCAATTTGCCAGGAGTGATGTTTGGACTCTTGTTCCTAAACCCCATGGGAAAACTATTATAGGAACCAAGTGGGTGTTTAGAAACAAACTCTCTGAAGATGGTCAAGTTGTTAGAAACAAAGCCAGACTTGTTGCCCAAGGCTAAAATCAACAAGAAGGTATTGATTTCACTGAAACTTTTGCTCCAGTAGCTCGGCTTGAAGCCATTAGGATTTTACTTTCCTATGCAACAAATAATGGCATCAAACTATATCAAATGGATGTTAAGAGTGCCTTCCTAAATGGTTTCATTGAGGAAGAGGTATTTGTTAGACAACCCCCTGGTTTTGAAAATTTGACTTTTCCTGATCATGTTTTTAAAATTAAAAAGGCTCTGTATGGTCTGAAACAAGCTCCCAGAGCTTGGTATAAAAGGCTGTGCAATTTCTTACTAAAAAATGGTTTTGAAAGAGGAAAGGTTGATACAACTCTTTTCAGAAAAATGTCTAACAAGAACCTGATTGTAGTCCAGATATATGTTGATGATATTATTTTTGGATGAACAAATTCCTTTTTGTGCACTGAGTTCTCAAGGCTTATGCAATCTGAATTTGAAATGAGTTTAATGGGAGAACTAAAATTTTTCTTGGGACTTCAAATTAAGCAAGATTCTGATTGTATATGGATCCATCAGGAGAAGTATACAAAGGAAATGCTTAAAAATTTCAATATGCATGATTGCAAGCCTATGGCAACTCCAATGCACCCCTCATCTATATTAAATAAAGATGAAGAAGAAGAACCTGTTGACCCAACTTTGTATAGAGGTATGATTGGATTCTTATTGTATCTTACAGCAAGTAGACCTGACATTATGTTTAATGTATGCCTGTGTGCAATATTTCAGTCTGATCCAAGAGTCACTCATTACTAAGCTATAAAAAGAATTTTCAGATACTTGAAAGGTACTACTAATCTTGGTCTGTGCTATAAGATGAGCAAGGATTGCAGGTTAGTAGGACTCTGTGATGTTGATTTTTCTGGAGATAGAGTTGAAAGAAAATCGACCAGTGGCGGACGTCACTTCATTGGAGGAAATCTGATAAGCTGGTCAAGCAAAGACAAAGCACAATAGCTCTTTCAACTGCTGAAGCTGAATACATTGCTGCTGCATGTTGTTGTTCACAGCTGCTCTGGGTAAAATCTCAATTAGAAGACTTCAATATTCTTATTAAATCTATTCCAGTCTTCTGTGATAACACTAGTGTAATCAATCTTTCCAAAAATCCAATTCAGCACTCTAGAGCAAAACATATTGAAATAAAACATCATTTTATAAGGACTATGTTCAGAAATGAGTTATTGATATACAGTTTATTGATACAGAGCATCAATGGGTTGATATATTCACTAAACCACTTGCTGAATATAGATTCAAATTTATCAGAGAGAATTTGAGCATTCTCACACTTTCTGAAAATTAATTTTTGCTGAATTGTTTACACAGAAAGTATTGATAAGCACCGGTGGTATCCTAAATCTATTTCTTATCTATTTTTCTCACTTCTTCAGTAAGCTCTGTTTACCCTTTTGATTGATGACAAAAGGGGGAGTATTAAGAAACTAACAAAATCTGAAGTTAAATGTTTCAGAAGGATTCTCTGATTCAGGGGGAGCAAATGAAGCAAAGTGTTTAAGCAAGTTGCAAACAAGTTGTAGCAAGAAGCTCTGCCTCAGTATCTGATATAGGGAGAAAAATACTCTAAACTTTTGTCATTTATTTTCCCTTCAGATATTTGATTGAGTTCTTAAACAAATTTGTCATCATTAAAAAGGGGGAGAATGTTGAGTCTCAAAATGTTATTAAAAGGTTAATAATGTTTTAAGTCTCATAACCCCAAGTTTTAATGAATAACAAATTTGGTTATCGTTCTTATGAGAATGAACGGTTTCTGCTAAAGGTAGTGTTCAATATTCAGAAGGTATAAACTGAAGAAATCCAACCCTCTGAAATGGTGGAACCTTCCGAGTTTAAGAAACCTGCTGAGAGATCATGACCTGCTGAAGTTGGAGAACCTCCTGAAGTTGTGAAACGTCGTACTGAAGCATGTACGTCTCCAACATAGTATTCTCTGCTTATTCTCCTTGAAGACTCAAGTCAACCGTAGTTGTCTCAGTTACTTGTGCTTCTCATTCTTCTGGAAAGTCAGAGGACGTGCTTTCTTCCTTATTTCAAATTTCTCTCACCAAAAAGGCAAAGTATGCTGTAAAGTACGCGCTGCTCAGAAAAAGTGAAGCCTATGTTGCTGACTCTACTACCTGCTCTGCAGAGGTATCAGGCTATGTGTCTCAACGGGAGCATTTGCATTAAATGCTATCTCTCAACGAGAAATCGATTGGAGCTCAACGGGTTGAAGTTCCCAACTCTATATATACCTGAGTCCATGCAGAAACAAGAGAGAGTATAGAACACAGAGAAATCAACTTGCTGAAACGTTGTTGAAATTCATACTCATCTGTTTTATTATTTCTTCATTGTACAACAATTTCATATCCTGAGTCTTACTCAGTTATTTGTACAAGTTTCCCTGTTCGAACTCTAAACTTGTGTAGTTTAAGAGTTTGATCTTTTTCATTCAAACAATTTTTACTGGGGTAGCCTGAAGAGGCTGTGTTCAAAGAATACTTGGGTTTTTAGCCTGGAGATGCTGTGTGTTCAAAGAATACTTGGGTGTTGAGCCTGAAGAGGCTAGGTGTGCAAACAATACTTGTAATCTTGCGGGATTAGTGGAAAATCAAGTGGTGTGTTTGCACTAGGACTGGACGTAGCTCACTGAGTGTGTGAGTGAACCAGGATAAATTTATGTGGCTAAGTTCTCTCTACCCTTATCTCTTTACATTCAGTTTTTATCTAACCAAGGAGGGTTCTGAAAAGTTCTTTTATAAATCTACGCAGAAAAACAATCTTTTCATCACGCAAAATCATTTTAAAAAGGATTTTATTCAACCTGCTGAGTTGCATCAGCAAGTTGCTGAAGCTTCCAGTTTCGGAAGGTTGCTCAAATATTTTCATAATCAACTTGCTTGTTTTTAAAGGTTTTCAAAAAATCTGTAAAGAATTATAAAACACTATTCAACCCCCTTCTATTGTTTCTCGTGGTTCTAACACTTAAATCCCTTAAAATCCGATACAATTTTTATTAAATTACCAAAAATCATTAAAACAACTTTTAAAAGAAGAAAAAACATGAAATTAGTAATTGACTGAATTACCCTTATAAGGAGAGAGATTACTCACATGTGACAGAGGGGAAAGAGAATGTCAAAAGGTATAAGACCATCTCCAAGGGTGGAGTGCTAAAGAGGTGCTTAAAACATTTTTTAATATTATTTATGTGGGTCCTACATGTACACATCATCTCTTAAGCAACTCTTACAATTTAAGCAACTCTACGTTCCAACAGAGCAACTCTACAAGAACTCCAGAATGGACCCCACTAGCTACCTCACCTTTATTATTTTAATACTTTAATTCAACTTAAAATATTATTTAATTTTCTAAATAATATTTAAACGTAAATAATTATAGATTAATTTTCTTAAAAAATATTTTAAGGTAATTAAATAAAATAACTTGTACAAATTCATTTATATGGGTTCAATTTCCTACCCTTAAAATTTTAACGTTAAAATTATAACGTTATATAATTGTGCCGTTGGATTTTTTTTTTTCAATCACCACCGTCCATCAAGTTTCATGATTCAATCACCACCGTCCATCATAATACAATCATTTACAATTTTTTCCAAAATCAAATTAACCCACCCCAGACCCTCTTCACCGTCCCATTTCATCCCAAAACACTAACCCTAAACAAAAAATTTCCTCTGTTCTCTCTCTTCCTCTTCCTCTTCCACTCCGCCTCTCTTCTTCATCTTTACCGTCTCTTCTTCCTCTTCTCTTCTTCCTCTTTATCGCAGTCCCAAAAATCCATCACAGAGAGTGTTCTTCCTCTGCAGTTCTTTGTCTTCATCGCCTCTCCACTGATCGGCCGCCGCAGATCAGAGTTCTCTCCACCGTTCGTTACGCTCGCCTCTCCACCGTCTCTGTTCAGGGCATGAAGCCGATCGGAATCCATGCAAAAGTCGTTCTTTCTCTGCAGATCGGAGATCTCCGATGGACGTCGTTCAGCCGCATCGGAATCCATGGACGTCGTCCTTTCCACCGATTGGAGTTGCATCAGCTGCTGCAGATCGGACTTTCTGGAAATTTATGGGTCAGTAGGGTTTAGGGTTTTTTGGTTATATAAATTTCTGGATTTTTTTCTGGTTCTGCTACTGTAATTTCAGGTTATGGTTCTGTAATTTATGGATTTTTTTCTTTCTGATAATTTTTTGTTGTTCTGGATTGGTTGTGTAATTTGTGGATTTTTTCTTTCTGGTAATTTTTGGTTGTTCTGGATCTGTATTTTTTCTTTCTGGTATTTTTTTGTTGTTCTGGATCTGTTGTTGTTCCTCAACTGTATGCTTTCATCGCGCCATATTCAGTTTACTCATCATTTTTTAATTCCAATTTAATGGGAAGATCCGGAATTTCAGGCTGCTTCCACAAGCATCCCTCTCTCCTGAAATTCTTACCAAGCACTCCACGTGGATGTGCTCCAACGGCACCCTAGGTGCTTCACATAGTTCTTAAAAATAAGAACTCAAGAAGCAACTCCCGTTGGAGTTGCTCTAACAAATCCCATTAAGATCTTACAATTTTTATTAAATTAATAAAAAATCATTAAAACAAACTTTAATAGAAGAAAAAACATTGAATTAACAATGGACCCAATTACTATTTTAGGTGGGAAAATTGAGTTTATATATTTACCCTCTATTTTTTCCTTTATATATATATATATATATATACTAGTCTAGTACCTATAGAATAAACATAAATAAATATACAATTAATTAAATAATTAAATATTTAATAAATATCATATTTTTTAAAAAGACTTCTATGTGCACACACATATATAACATTTTAGATTTTAAACAATAACTACTTCTTTTGAATGTTAAAAATCGTAGAATTTGCCTTTTAACTTCTCCTCCCATCATTTTTAATCCTTCTCTTCATCAACTCTTCTATCATAGAACTCTTATTTCTATTTTTTCTTAAGTCTTATATTCCCTAATATCCTTTTTTCTATCCCGATGTCACTTCTCATTTTAACTAAAAGAATTTTACATCAAAGAAATTCACATGTGACTAACATTCTTTATTTTCATTTGTTAAAAAGTGCTTACTTAAATAATTTCTTATTATTTATTCAAAACCTCGTCCCTCTTTTTGATTTATGCATTTTATTGCAATTAATTTAAGACATTTTCCTTTACATTTTTTCTCCATCTTTACAAAAACTCTCTAACTTTTTTTAAATAGAATGTACAATCTTGTAGTATTTTGCTCATTTGACTATAATTTAGCAAAACTTGTAGCCTTCTTTTTTTGGATTAAATTTAATATTGAAAATGTAAAAAATAATTTAATTTCATATTATTATTATTATTATTATTAGAGTTTAATATATGTACACTGATATTGTTAGTGTAAAGAAACTTTACACAGAATATCCAATGATATGCCGCCATATCATTTATTGAATTTAATAACACATGAAGTGTCATATTTATTAAATGATGTGGTGACACACCATTGAATGTTTGTGTAAAATTATTTTACACAGACAATTTATATTAATTAAATCCTTATTATTATTAGTACTAGTACTAATGCCTTATAAAAATACTACCACTATAAGTTAGTAATTATGGTGATATTTTCATTAACATAATTATTATAACTAATTAATGATGACTAATCAATCTATACTATTACATTTTGGCTGTTTTTTAATTATTGTTCATTCACCTCCTTAATTTTTTTGTCCTTCTTTGGGCCACTCGGTGGCTTTTGTGGGCCTTTGAGATTTGTAGGTTGTCCTTCCCACATTTGTAGAGTCCGGGTGGGGTCTGAATTGAACTTCCCTGTCAAATGTAGCCTGAGCTTCATGTAGCCTTTTTCTTTTAGGTCTCTGTCAGTGGAGGCGATGCGTTATTTCTACTATAGCCATTCGATTGGCATCTTTGTGAATCGGAGAAGGGGTTGATAGGGTTTGACATCTCTGCTCTGTTGGGTGTCTTTTAATAGGGTAGCAATAGGGGAAGATCGACGAGAGGGAGATGCGTGGTGCAAGACGTCATCTGTGGACCGTGCAAATGCATAACCCAGAAGCGTTGATTCAATGGGATGCGTGGTCTAGGACGTCATCGGAACAATTATGTATGAAGATTATAAATGGTTGTCAAGTTAGGTGTTTAGACTCAATTTCCGATTCCATGGATCCCATTTTTCTTATATTGTTCATTTCTATTTCCACAAATCCCATTTTTTCTTATATTATTCATTCAAATAAGATTCCAAAAATTTATTGTCTTTTTTTTTTCTAACTGGGTTATTTTCTTTAATGATTCAATTTAATTTATACAATGGCTAGATGTAGGAGAAGTTCGATTAGTGAGACACGTGTGAGATAATGTCATTGAAGTGATGGGATATAGAGATTATAATAAATCAATGTCAGATTGATAGCAAATGCTCGATTGTGTTGAGATGTGTGGTGCACGACGTCATCCGAACAATGGACCTTAAAGATGTATAAACCAGAAGCGCCATTTGTGGGAGATGCATGATGTAGGACGCCATTTGAGAGAGATCGCAGGACTTTTGAAACATAAATTATAAATAGGAAAGGAGTAGATAAAGAGAGAAAGGTCCCCAGAGCCACGACGCTGCACCACGGATTTTCCTCATTCACATCTTTCCAAAGTTCAAACTACAAAGTTTTGTTCTATTGTTTTTTTTCTTGCTTTTATTTTCCTGATTAGTTCTCTCATTTTGGTTTCATTTATGATTAGTAGCAAAATCCTAGAAAAAACAAAAAAAGTTGTTGTCTTTTGAAGTAAAAATCAGAACAATTTCCCCTCTCTGTTGTCGTTTGGTGTTCATCTTCCTTTTTTTTATGATCTCAAAGAAAAATTGGGAAAAAAAAGAGGAAGAAATTTGATATGGGTTGGTTGTGGTTTTGGTGGGTGTGACTGAAATGTGGCAGCTTTGGTCGGTTAGAGGTTGTTGCGGTTGTCCATGGTGGGCAAGGGTGAAGAGGTGATGGTGGTGGATTGAGAGGGTAGAGAACTTTGGGGTTATGATTGAAGGCGAATTTGAAAATGTTTGTTATTTGTTGAATATTGAATAGGAGAGTGAAAGATTGTCTTCATATCATATATATTGATTCGATGGATACAATCTCATTTGGTTCCTTTCCTTTCAGGTTGTCTAATTAGATTTCAACCTCTTATCATCATCTCATCAGTTTTCTTATTGCTAATATATTAAGAAGCGCCTAAGAACCCTTTTGTCCCAATTGGTAATATATCATCTCTTTATTTTCCGTTGTATCATTGCTTATTATTTATCATGGATTTCACGCTTTCAATTCTTATTGTTGACATATTTGGTTGGTTATATTCATGTACCCTTTTTCATATGTTAATTTAATTTCGTGATTTTTTATATTATTGTTTTGTTAACATAATTTTTTTTCCTAAAATAAAGGGGAAGATGATAGGATTGAGGTTTATAGTTAGGGAAATGCATTGGTATGAAAGAGCGGTTTGATGGATTTGGGGAGTGAGGAATTGCTATATTATGACCTAGGAAGGGCCTATATTCGTTGCTGCCAAGTGCCAAGTAAAGTTGGTGTGTGTCTAGGGTTGTTGGACTTGGGGTTAATACTAGATAAGATGGTAAAAAGGAAATGGGAGTGGTGTGCTACTGGAATTGGCTGATGAGAAGTTTATAATTTGAAGGTGTCCTTTATTAATAGAGAATTGAGTGCAAAATTTATAGATTTATTAGCATTATTGATACATGTGAGCCATAAGTTGAGAAAATGAGATTTACCTTTTTTAGTTGGTATCTTGGTGTGCATGATTTTCATTGTTTTCTTGATCCCGAATCTGCTTAAATATTATCATTACTCTGCAGGATGAGTATTAGACTATTAGTGCAAGAAGTTTACTTCTGTTGCTAAATTTTATACACAAAGCTTGATTTTTCCAACTTCATTGATCAAGTTAGTAGATTGTTATTGTTGACCATTGAATGCCAAAACTTGGATATTAGATTTTTCAAGATTGCAATAATGTGAAGGACATAAGGTGTAGTGGTAGCATTCTGGTAGGGGTTTATGTTTCTGATTAAAGCCATCTTTTACCCTGCATACGAATATGGAAAAAACATTGTCTTTGTTTGCATTTGCAAAGGAAGAAAAAAGGAATTTGATAACTTCAAATTTAAGTTGTTACATGCACTAAAGTAGGAGTTGGCAATCTTGGAACATCAATTTTATATTACATGATGATTGCAAATGGTTAATCTTGATGTCTTTCTTTTTTTTGTTGTTGTTATGTGTAGAACATTCCTTCTTCTGCTATCTTCTGTTTCTTTGACTTCATTTTAGAACCTGGTACAATTGAGATTAATGTGCTTGAGAGAATGCTCATAGTTGCCTTCTAGATAGGTTGCCTTCTCAACTTACCTTTAAATCTATGGTTATACTTATATGCTTTACTGTTATATCTTACTCTGAATACACGTCGAGACAATTTTATTAATGGATGGTACTCTCATAGTCCCTGTGAAATTTAACTGTCTCATTAAAATCTCAAAGTTTAGATACACATCACTTGCACACATATGTTCGTTTCTAATTCACCATCAAATTTTCAGGATGACTGCAAATCAAGTCCATCACATCACTTGATATACTATGACCTTGCTTTTTGATTAATTGGTTTTCCAACGATACTCAACCCTCTATCAGAAATTGTAGTACTTGCCTCCTTTCTACTTATTTTTCGTGCCCTTTTAGCTCCCCCCCAATTTTTTTTATCTCGGGGTTCTACTAAAGTCACATTTGAATTTTCAAGGTGAATATATATTTGTTTTTGTAATGCACATCAAAGAGAATTTGAAACTTCACGTCATCTGAAAACAAGTTTTTGAAAAAAAATTCCACCACGAAGAAAGAAGGATGAAAATTTTATGCTTAAAAAACTAATATTTTCTATTAGCTTCAATTATGTATTTTTGCATCTATATTAATTTGCTGCACTGAAAAAATACAGGAAAAAAGTGGTGTTTTTTTTTCCATAATCCAACTGAAAAAATTGGACTAGAGATAGATATTTATATTGTGAAAATAATATAAAAAGGATGGTACTCTATAACCAAGATGACAATAGTTGAACTTGATACTGAGAGGTATGAAAAGTTTGTTGTTTTATTTCAGGATTGAAATGGATATTATATTTCATTAGTTGATGATAAAGTTTTGTTTTCTATTCATTTGATACTTTTTTTCTCATTTGTGATTGACATTGAAAAAGTAATTGAAAAAGCCACGAGCTCATAATATGATTATAAGAATTTAAAAAATGTTATACAGAGTTTATAAATCATTTAAGCATTTTAGAAGCTTTGTAGTTACATCACATGATATGATTTGTTCCTTTAACAACTTTACAGCAAATTCAACCTTGAACTCAACAAACCCATGTACATGTTTGCACTGCCCAGTCTTTATCTGCACTCACTTCGTTCCTCCCTTTCTACTCTCTATAGTTCAAGTGGTTGATTTCTAATTTTTCCTTTCTCAACGGATCGGAGATCAAAAGATGAATTCAACATGGGCATCATACAGAGATCCTTGCCTTTGGATCCTTTTTCATTTGTTGATATGCAGGGAGGAAGCAATCAAAGCCTGGAGTCACAAATGCAGGATTACTTCCAGAGAAAAGCAATTTAAAGATAAGTTGAATTTAAATGAATTTGGATTTTACACACCTTATATCATGTAAAATAGGCAACAAAACATCATAATTTTTTTCATTTTACTTTTTAAGTTTGGGGTATTTGCATGGTTCATCTATCTATTCACTCTTAAGAATGTCATCCTTCTATCTGTTTTATTTCCCACTCAAAACAATTTCTTACCATTCTTTCATTTTTTTTCTTGATATGAAATAGTAATTTTTCTTGCTCTCAGCACTTTTTCCTTTATTTGCTTTTTTTTTCCTTTTCAACTATTCATTCTCTCTCCCTCTTCTATTTCCCTTCTAATGTTTTCTTTCTTTTGTAAATTCACTTCCCAACTTGGCCTTTTTTCTTTTACAATGTTTTCTTTCTCAATAATTCAGTGTCATTTTCATAAAATGAGCACCATTTTCTTAAAAGTCATTTTCTTTGTTTCTTTATTTTACCCTTTGTTACTTAAGTAGTTTCATGCTTTTTTGTTAATCTTTGGTGCTATTCTTTGCAGGTTTGGGATTTTTTTCATGGTTTGTCTCGAAAACTTTCACGCATTCAAATAAGCCCAAATGAGTTATCTTTCACAACCATGCTTTTGACAACAGAGGTAGCTGAAAAGTTGGGTTTTGTAGATACCATTGTGAAAAATAATTAATTGTGTTGAGGTATAATTAGTCATAATTTATGCCCTCAAGTTGAATCTTAGTTTATACTTATTGGTGTTATAAGCTGGATCTTAGATGTTTGTTTAACAAAGTGAGTAGTGTATCGTTAATGTGTCAAACATAATTATTGTTTTGACAATGGACAATCTTAGATGATAGATGAGTTTTATTAGTTAAAATGGCACTGATAGTAGTACTACTGTCTTACATTAATTATGCAATGGTGATCATAAGTTGAGGGAAAAAATAACATAATATGTAACTGTAATAGTGAAACAACTTTTTGTTCATTCAACGTTATCAACTTCCAATCCTTTTTCTATAAATTCCACTATGGCACTTGGATAAAGCATGTTGATTAGTTTCATGAACTGATGTTAATAGATTAATAGAATTATATAAATTGATGTTAATCGAATTATATAATGATAATCTATCTCTTCGCTTGCATTCCATACTTAAGACTTAAATTGCACTTTTACCTCAATGAATGCTTCTTCTTTGGTCTTAGTGGAAGGGTTTGCTAAGTGATGCAGAGCATTTGCAATGGAGGTATGCTAATAATGGTACAGTGCCCCAAAGCCCAAGTATATATTGTTTGATGCAGCAAAGCATGTCCAATAAATGCCTTAAACTAATTATGTTAATAGGCCTAAGTATTGGATATTTTTGGCCACTATTGCTAGCCCCGACATTAATTACTAGACTTTAACACACTTGACAAATACTGCTTTTTGTCCTATTTATAAGAACCTTTTTGAAGGTAGGTCTTAAGAATTTTTTCAAATTGTCTCATGCATTAATTATTATTTGACAAACAAAAATACCCCATTAGTGGAGGTAGGTGGGTAATTAATTAGTAGAGAGAGTATGACACAATTGAGTAGTTAAATAGAAAGAGAAAGATAATGGGTCTCAATAAATTCAAGGGTAGTTTAGTAAATATGATACACATTCATGACAAATTTATTGTAATTAACTAAATTAACCAACTTTCTTAATCAGTGTGAAGTGTGAAGTAGTTAAAAAAAATTTATAAATAGGACCGGATGAAGTAACTATATTGGTTTATGATTCTTTTGACCCATGTGTTTTTAGTGTAATGCTCCTTTACTTTCTTCTCTTTTGATCAAATGAATGTTACTCGGTGTTTTGTGGTGTTTTTAAATTTTTTGGTATACATATTGTCAAAATTGCTACAATGAATAATAATATAATCCCAACATGACATTTACTTTTTATAAATACAATAATTAAACTAAAATTTATAATCAGGAAAAGGAACATAATAGGAATTAATAAAAACATGTTTTAAGCAATATCAATTGATCTTCAAATAGTCATGGAAGAAAAACAAAGACCTAGCACTATCCTAATTAGCTAATATCTAAAACAAGATATAACTCATTAAAAAATATTCCTTAGCTAAAATACTGTTAATAATAATAATAATAATAATAATTGTTACTTGCACCATACTACTCTCACTAAGTTAGATGTTACAAATATATAAAATATTATATGTATACATATTTAAATTATGAATTTAATGTATATACACTGATAGTGTAAAAAAAACTTACATCGTCATCCAATGATGTGATGTCATATCATTTATTAAATTTAATAACATATGATAATATAAAACTCTTTTACACCGTGTGTATATATTAATTAAAACCTTAAATTATTTAATGACAACTATCAAATTATAGTTGAGTTAGTTAATGTTATTAAATAAGAGTAAAACAAGAAAGTTAAACTGTTTTTTAAAACCTCGATAAAATTAACTAACTTTAGACACTTTCATTGGTTTGTCTGATTTGGTCAAGTGTACCTTATAAAAAGGAACAAAGAGAATATATTATATTTGTTTACATTTAAATATATACAAACTAGATTTACATTTTTTTTCAAAAAAATAAGAAATACGGAACACTTTTTTTTGTGTGTAAGACAACAGGTATCCTCCAGGGGAGGTAATCCTGTTCGAGTCGGATAAAAACTTTATGGGTGGCAAAACTCTCCATATGAAAAGGACCTCTATGCGGAATACATTTGGGGACAAAAAATTTTGTTCCTCGAATGAATTTAATTCTATATAATCATCTCACTCCTTTAAAGTCTCAACAAAGACAATTTCCATTATCTCTTTGTTTTGCTATGACCATTAATAAAAGTCAAAGCCAGACATTCTCACGTAATGGTAATCATTATTATTTTCTAAACTTGACATATTTATATTAAATTAAATATATTATAATATTTAGTATAGACAATCTATTTGAATAATAATATTCATGTATCGCACGGGTAGGACACTAGTAATATTAACAATTTAAAATGTAAAAGTGACTTACTATTTTTAGAAGTTTTATTAAAAGGTATTATAACTAATTAATGATGACTAATAATGTTAACAATTTAAAATGTAAAAGTCACTACAAGAAAAATGACTTTCAGCGACGGCCAAAAGCCGTCGCTATAGGGGAAAAACTGTCGCTATTTCATCATTAGCGACGACCAATCAGTCGTTGCTACAAGACTCGTCGTTAATGCAGTTGCAACGACATTTTATGGCCGACGCTATTTAGCGATGGCCTCCCGGTCGTCGCTAATTCCATGACCGTCACTACATAGTGACGGCCATGACAGTCGCTACATATTTTTTCAAAAATAACTAGTCGGGTACCCGTGCGTTGCACGGAGAGAGAAAATGAGAGAAATGATAGAGTCGAGTATTAAATTTAGCTAAAAATATATGTATAAGTTTTTATAACAATAAATATTTAATAAGAATTAAAAAGAAAAAAAAGTACTTAAACCATAATGATTATAATAAATTTCATTGAAATAATGTCGTTATAGCAAATATACTTCAAACCCACTATTCACTAATTCAATTTTTTATATCTCCTTAATGTTCCAACCATTTCACAATTCCCCAACGCACTAAAAAAATTGAAATTTGAAATCTGCTATTTTAAATTAAAAAATTATAAAAATATATATTGACAAAATTAACCTCAATTTTGGAAGGAAAATATGGCTACTCACTCTCTTCCATTTATATATATAAAGATGAAGATTTTTCCTATATATGATTTTTACATCTAAAAACACAAACATAAGTAAAATATTTATCATCAATAAAAAATTAATATTCATATTTTATTTTAATATCATTCATCAATAATTTAAATCTTAATGCTTTATGTAAATTATTAATCACATGATTTATTTTTATCCTGTGATTCAATTAATAATAAGTTTTATTGTAATACTTCATTCAGTTTTACCTTATAAATTAATTATTAATACTTTTCTTGTATTCTTAACTTGTAATTAAAATGATGATTGCCCCCTAATTTTATTTATTATCATGGAAAAAATGAAACAACAATAAGTAATAATTAATCTAATTTAAAATTTAAACAATGTCATTTTATGAGATACAATTAATAACAAACCTTCATTTTCATCTACAGCAGTCATCCTCGTGTGGTGTACTTTTTCTCTTAAACTTAAATTATTGTATCTTCGTATATTCTTACATTTATGATTTAAATATGAATATTCTTTCATGTAAATTTTTATTCTTATATGATATAAATATTTACCCCTACAATATTAATTTAAATATAAATACATTTTATGTAAATTTTTTATTGTCGGACAAATTATATTTGCGCTTATTTTACTAAAATGGGCTTCGGGTTAAAGAAAAAAGACATATAACTATTATTTATCAAACTGAGCAGCATACACATTTGCTAAAAAAATATATTCACTTTTTGTAATCTATTTACAAAATTAACATTTATATATTAAAAACTTTATGTAAAAATTTATTTCCCTGTGATGCATAAAAAAATCATTTTACCAAACTGAGCAGCAGAAACATTTGCTAAAAAAATATATTGACTTTTTGTAAGATAAATTTAAATTTCTATAAAATATAATTCAGTTTAAACAAGTGGGAACGTCTAGCATATAGTAGCGCATGGGTGTCATACCGGTATGACACATCCTTTGAGCCACTAGATATAATATTATTATAATCAATGGTTCAGATTGAGTACGTGTAACCTGCTAAACCGTAAATGGTTATTTTGCAAATTGGTCCTTCCTTTTTAAAACCCCCTCTTTCTCTCTCCTCCCTCTCTCCTCTCTTCTCCCTCTCTTTCTCTCTCCCATCTCTTTCCTCTCTCTTCCCCCTCTCTCTCCTCTCTCTTTCCTCTCTCCCCATCTTTCTCTCTCATCCCTCTCCCTCCTCCTCTCTCTCCTCTCTCCCTCCTATCTCTTTCCTCTCTACCCCTCTTTCTCTCTCTCCTCTCTCTCCTCCCCTCTCTCTCATCCCTTTCTCTCTTCCCCTCTCATCTCTCCTCTCTCTCTTTCCTCTTTCTCTCCCATCCATCTCCTCCTCTCTTTCCTCTATCCCCCTATTTCTCTCTCCCCTCCTCTTTCTCGCTCCCCTCTCTCTCCTCTCTCATTCCTCTCTCCTCCCTCCCTCTCTTTCCTTTCTCTCTTCTCTTTCCTCTCACATTTAACTATATAATAAATTAAAAATTAAAAATTAACCATTTCATCATTATAAAAATGATAATTATTCAAAAAAAACTATTAATCATATGGTGACCTGAGAGGATCCGCGTGGTGAATTTTCATGATTTTTTGAAGGGTTTTGTAATTACTGTGAATTAAATAGCTAAAAACAAAGGGAAAAATAATTAAAAATAACAAATGATAGTAAAAAATTACGAAATTTGGTTTTTGATGGCTCCTGACCGTTAGAATCCATGAGGAGAGTTTTCTTGACGAAAGTCAAAAGTGCGATTTTTGGCCTTCTGAATGTGAGATACGAACCCTAAACCAAAGTACTAAGTTTTAGGGGATGCCTCATGCATGCAGAGACGGATACAAGGGGGGCAAGCATGGGCCTTGCCCCCCCCCCCCTCCCCCACTCACTCTTTCAACATATATTATATATGTCCAAAAAATATATATTATACATATAAATATATACATCCATACTATTAAATATAAAATGTAATAAAAAATAATAATTAAAATAAAAAATGTGATTCATTTAATTTTTATGATTTAACTTTTATTTACTATTTATTTTCAAAAAAATTTTAGCCCCTTTAAGTTTTTTAATTAAGAAAAAGTTATTTGATAAATTTTATAACATAAATGTGTATAACTTAGATAAAATATATGATACATATTTTTATTTAACATTTAGGATTTTAAAATGTTAACGAGTGTCTTTAGGGTACTGATTAAGCATTCATATACAAACAATCTTTATTGAGATGTGAAGCATTTAATGTTATAATGCAATCTCTTAGATTTTGGACCTGAGCCTAACTCAACCTAAAAGCTAGTTTATAAGGTGAGGATTGTCCAAGGCTTATATACTTTAACTTGGCCTTATCTCTAAGCAATGTGGGACTCTAATACACCTCATCACGCCCAGGGCTGGACATCTGGAACGTGGACATCTTATACGGGTGGTGGCCCAATAACAACGAATCATCTAGGATAGGCTCTGAAACCATCTTAGATTTTGGACCTGGGCCTAACTCAACCCCAAAAGCTAGCTTATAGGGTGAGGATTGCCCAAGGCTTATATGTTATTTAATGGTCTTATCACTAGTCAATATGAGACTTTCTAATAACAATTTGGGATTGAGTTAGGTCCAGATCAAAAATCTAAGACAATCAATATTGTAAAAATCGATAAAACGGTTTTTCTAACCTGTGCAATGTTGCACATGGTAATAAATCAAAAGTGGAAAGATTTTATTGGAAAATGTTACATTTCATATTATCAATGCATTGAATGTTGTGATAGTTGTACTTCTAATAAAAATTTTCTACTTTCGATTTATTAACCCGTACAACATTGCACATGTTAGAAAAGTCGATAAAAAAATTATATATATATATATATATTAATTTTTTAACTAATACTCTTAACGAACTTGTTAGTAGAACCCTTAGTAATTTTATATTTCGGCCCCCCCTTTAAGTGAATCTTGGATCCATCCCTGCATGCATGCATGCTTGTCGTTTGAATTTTTATCTGAAATTTTGCATTCAGTATAGGTGACGTGAGAGGACCCGCGTGGTGAATTCTCATGATTTTTTTAAGGGTTTTGTAATTTTTGTGAATTAAATAGCTAAAAACAAGGGGAAATAGTTAAAAATAGCAAATGATAGTAAAAAATTACGAAATTTGGTTTTTTATGGCTCCTAACCATTAGAAACCACATGGAGAGTTTTCGTGATGAAATTCAAAAGTGCGATTTTCGGCCTTTTGAACACTTGTGAGTATGAAACAAGAACCTTAAACCAATGTACTAATTTTGGGGAGAGGCCTCATCATACTTGTTGTTTGAATTTTTATTTGAAATTTTGCATGAAGTAAGCGTGACGTGAGAGGATACGCTTGGTGAATTTTCATGATTTTTTGAAGGGTTTTGTAATTACTGTGAATTAAATAGCTAAAAAAAGGGGAAAATAATTAAAAATAGCAAATGATAGTAAAAAATTATGAAATTTGGTTTTTGATGGCTCCTGACCATTAGAATCCATGTAGAGAGTTTTCTTGACGAAAGTCAAAAGTGTGATTTTTGGCCTTGTGAGTGTGAGACACGAACCCTAAACCAAAGTACTAAGTTTTGGGGGAGGCCTCGTGCATGCATACTTGTCGTTTGAATTTTTGTCTGAAATTTTGCATTCAGTATAAGTGACGTGAGAGGACCCGCGTGGTGAATTCTCATGATTTTTTGAAGGATTTTGTAATTTCTGTGAATTAAATAGCTAAAAACAAGGGGAAATAGTTAAAAATAGCAAATGACAGTAAAAAATTACGAAATTTGATTTTTGAGGGGGAAAGAGGAAAGAGAGAGGAGACAGAGTGGGAGAGGGGGAGGAGAGAGAGTGGGGTAGAGGAAAGAGAGGGGGAGATGGGGGCACAGAGATAGAGGAGATAGAGGAGAGAACTAGAGATAGACTGAGAGAGATAGAGAGATAGGAGTCGCTCTCTTCTCTCTTCGCTTCGCTCTTCTTCTTCTCTTTTCTCCGCTCTTTTCTCTTCTTGCTTCTCTCCCCCTCTTTCTCTCTTTTTCTTCTCTCTCCCTCTTTTCTCTCTTCCCTCGCTCTCTTCCCTCTCTTTTCTCTCTCCCTCTTCTTTCTCTCTTCTCTCTTTCTCCTCCTCTCTCTTCTCTCTCTTTCTTCTCTCCCTCTTTTTCTCTCTTTCCTCTCTTTCCCTCTTGGCTCTCCCCTCTTCTTCTCTCTCTTCCTCTCTTCTCTTCCCCTCTTTTTCTCTCTTCTCTCTCTTCTCTCTCTCTCCTCTCGTCCCTGCTTTTCCTCTCCCGGTCTTTCCCTCTAGCTAGGCCACAACTTCATTATTTTAATTTTTTTTTATCAGGTAACATGACCTGCTATCCCAGGTCAAAATAGTGTCATACCGGTATGACACCCACACGCTGCTTCATCCTAGATTGACCCTGAAAAAGTGACTCAGTTTTATTAATGTTTTTTTTTAAATTACAGCTAAAAACATGTATAAGTAGATGTAATAAGTATTTATCCCAATAATTTAATTTCAAAGTTAATAAATTTTATGAAATTTTTTTATTGTTTGACAAATTATATTTACCTCTTGTAATCTATATACTAAATTAGCATTTAGATTGTGATAAAAAAATTTAACATTTAAATATTAAAAAATTATGTAAATATTTATTTCCCTTTATGCATAAAAATCATTATAAGAAAAAATTAAAAAGAAATTTCTATCGATAAAATATAATAAAATTTTAAAAAGATGTTCATTTTTATTTGTTGTTTTTTCTAATATTTTTGCATGTAAAAATAAAAAATAAAGTAAAATATTTATAATTAACATAAATTTAATATTCATAATATATTTTAATATTATTCATCAACAATTTAAATATTAATATTTTTTATATAAGTTTTTAATCGCATATGGTTTATTTTTACCCTATCATTCAATTATAAAATGTTTTATTGTAATACCTCATTTAGTTTTATCTCATAAGTTTATTATAATTATTAAGACTTATTCTATATTTAAACATTTAATTAAACTAATTTCCCAATAATTTTATTTTTATCATTGCAAATGACAGAACAGTAAAAAAAACCATAATAAGAATTAATTAATCAAATTTGATATTTATAGTGTCATTTTATAGATACAATTGAAATGAGAATGTATAAATATGACCTAATTTATGCTTATAGAAAAAATTTGTCAATAATATTAATTTATGCTAGTCTATTAATATAAATATTTCATACTTTATATAAATATTACCTAATTACTATATTTGTCAAGAGAAAGTTCACATATTTGTACCTTATTAATTAGGTAATATATTATCTCATATACTAAATATATTACCTAATTATACTTAAAGATTTGTCAACATTTAACGGGAGTACAGATCAATTATATAAAAATTACTTAATTTATGTTTATACAAAAGAGAGACAATCGAATGATAGAAAATAGAAAATTTATGTACATTACGCATCTCATATGTACATCCTTCATGAATCATATTGAGGTACATATCCACATATGCACGTTTAACAGTAGCATGGATTCTATCTCCCTAAAGAAAAAATGAGAATTGGAATTTAATATTGCCTGCAAGTATTGAGGAAAATAAAGCATAAAAAAGGCTGATCAGCCTCACCTTTTCATCAACAATAACCATTTCCAAACTGGACAACACCCCTGGATTCTTAAAGTCATATGCTCTCCAGATACTAATTACCCTCACTTTAATTTTCCAGTCAACTCTTCCAGCTTTCAATTCATTGATGCATGAGAATCTATGTGCCATCTTTACAAATTACAGAATGTGAATTAAAGAAAATAAAACGTAACAGATTTAAAAGAAACATTTGTTAATAACATCATGAATCATGTTAGTATATTAATATATTATAATAATATTAATTCAAATATATAAAAATAATAATATATACAATATAAAATAATGTTAATTATAATATGTAATAATTTATATATTATTTAATATAATATTAATTATAAATTGTTCTAATAATATTAATATTAATTAATTAATTTAAAAAAAATAAAAGATTATGGAAGTGGATGTTGTAGTTCCAAGATACATATGGCTAATTAGCTTTTCCATGTTTATTCCACCGTATTATTAAAGGGAGTATAGTGGAAGTATAAAATCTTTCATTGCATACAGACATTGAAACAACAAACATCACAAAGAATTTGTGATGGAAATCAGATTTAAAAGACCAGATTTAAAAAAAATTTATATACATATTCAAATAAAATCAGATTTAGTCACAGATTATGTTCCTATAATATATGAGATTTCAAATTATTGTAATTCAATTTGTTCATATAATCAGATTTTTTGAAAATATATATAAATTCAAATTAAATCAGCTTTAAATTCAATAGAATTTTAGAAAATCAATATACATATATTAAAACAAAATCAGATTAAGAATTAGTAAATCAAATTGGAACTATCAACATAACTAAAGACTATGAAAAATGAAGCCAATTTGGAGCTAAAAGAACTATTCTATTTAGAAAGCAACATCTTTGCATCCAAATATGACAAATGTAATTCATACACAACAAGCATAATTTCAGACACAGCAAGCATAATTCCATAACATTGTTTAATTCTTCATTTTTTTCAATTTTCTAAATCCTTCAATATATTTCTTAAAAAATCATAAATGTCTAAACAAAAAGAATAGTCATCCTCATGTGATATATTTTTTATCTTAAATTATTATAAACTATAATCAAATTATGAATAAACCGTTTGGTCATCCCCGTGCAATTTCTAAGTAAATCATCAGAAACTATAACCGAATATTTACAACAATAAATCATTTGAAATTTGAAACTAATATCATATCAACATTAAATGAGTTTGAATTAGAAACATAAATTTACATTTAGTAATTATCGAAATCAATCTCAATAATATATATGAATCTGTTGCATTCATATATATTGATAACAATTGATAATCTACACCAACGTAACAATAAATTAATTATAGTATCCGTAAAAAAATTAATTATAGTAACAAAAATAAATTTGAATTTGAAACCGACAAAAGATCAACACAATTAAAGTAATAAACATCGGTAACTAAAATCAAATTATACTTTCAAAATTTATAAAATAAAGCATGGGAAATAGGGAAAAAACATGAGAAATCATTTCTCGGTTAAAGTTGTTGAATAAAAATGAATTGGTAGTAAAACATTTAAAACCTATTATCTATTAAATTAAAACCAATAACAGGGCATAGAATTGGGAAAAAAATTAGACGGTATAAAAAAATCATGAATCAATTATTTATTTATACTATAGATTTATTGTTACTATATTTTTTTTATTCTTCCTTTCGTGTTAGGAATCAATTAAAATTATTATTTGCTCCATATCTCATCTACCAAATAATATAATTTGAAAGGAGAATTAATTAACATTTCTACATACCAAAGGAAAAGTGTGTATATATGTATTCAAATCATTGAATTGCTTTTAATTCATATCAATAAGATTTATATATATATATATATATATATATATATATAGGGGACATATCAAGTGAGAATGACTTTCTTACGTGAAAATAAGAATAATCATTCTCAACCATTAGATCTTAATAAATGGCTCGGATTAAAATCCCCAATTATGAAATCACGTATACCCAATTATCAGATCTTAGTAAAATTCTGATTTTTTTTCACACCACTGCCAACAAGACCTATCACTCCCGCCAATGAAATTCACCACGACCACTTCATCATTCTCAGACACGATTAATGGTGGAGTACATATACTATAAAATTTTAACTTACGCTTAATGCTAATTGTTAAAGGCAACTTGGCCAGGGTATATGTGCACACTTACAGAGGAGAACTATCATAAAGAGTGGGGGGTGCGCTAATTAGATCTCCACACTCCAACATATTTTTGCAACTTATTGTTCTTCTAGATTTTTCTCCAAATTATTCTCGTATATTGATAACTATTCTTCTTCAAATTAATCTCGTACGCCATTATTGTCAATATAAAAAGGAGAAATATGAATCAGGGGAGCAATAGAAGCATTGCTGTGAAGGAAGAAAAATATTTGTTTAGGGTTTGGGTGAAAGGACGCAATCTCATTATTTGGGGATTTTAATCCCAGCTATTTATTAAGATTTGATGGTTGAGAATAACTATTCTTATTCTCACATAAGAAAGTCATTCTCACTTGATATGTCCCCTATGTATGTATATATATATATATATATAAATTAAAATTTAAATGAGATAACAATGACTATTGACAATACCTATCATTTTAAGATCATTTCTGTTTTTAACCTTTCATACAATTTTCGAACTATTTTTTTATTTTTTCTTTTCTCCTTTTTTTTCATATTTTTTTAAAAAAGGCTTAGAAATTGCATTTATCTTCATAAATAAATATAGTAAATTTAAATTATATTTATTATTATTAAGGCAATTATTTAAAATAAATAAAAAATTAATTATAAAAATAATAATTTTATAATTTTATTTTGACTGCATTCCATTTAAAGGCCATATTTTTTGCTGACCTTTCTCTGTTTCATTCTTAAAAAACCATAAACTTTAGGCATATAAAACCATAAACATCAGTAAATGAGTAAAATGCTCAAATTAAGCTGGAGTTGATTAATAATCCACTAACTTTGATTCTTAACACAATGCACATCATTAAATTCATACACAAAAAATAGTACCAATTGGATTCCCCTAAAAACACATCCCCACAAATAACATCCCCCATTACATAACAAAAACCCAAATATATCATAGCTTGAAAAAACAGAACACCAATTATCAGCTAAGACAACAATATGACAGCCACCACAAATCTTCCTCTCTTCATCTTTCCTCAGATCTTCGAGGTTCCATTTCTTTCTCAAAAACCAATCGTTTTCTGTCTTTCCATTACATTCGTCCACGCCGCTCTTCATTTCCGCGACCACCACCATGTCATTATTGCCCTACATGTTGCATCCTATTGTGTCGTAGAACTGAAAGAAAGAAACTTTCAAAGTTACTAAAATAATAAAAAAAACAGAGAGAAAGAGATAGAGATAACAATAGAGAAAGACAAAGGATATAACCCAAGAGAGGAATAGTCAATGCTGCAATTGCACAAAGATGTTTCAATGATCTAGCTAAATTTATAAGCACAATGAAATGAATTTTAAATGGGAAAAATTGAATTTGAATAAAAAGACATAGGAAATAGAAAAAAAATATATGGAAAGTTGCAATTAAAATGGATTAGTAAAATACAGCAACTAAAATCTAATATCTCCATTTTGAAAACAATGATTTGATTTGAATATAGATATGTTTGTTTTTAATTTCTCTGATCACATGGAAAAACGGGGTTATTAATACTTTGTCAATGTTTTTAATACATTCAGATTTCTAAAACACTAACTTCAAATTCAAATTTTGAAAAGGAATTTTACAAATTAAAAAAAATTCATTTAATTGAATGCAGTTACCTTTTTACCCTTATTTTAGGCGGGAAATTGCTGCTAGACTTACTTACTTTTAGATATATTAAGATTAAGATTAAGATAAAGATAAGATTAAGACTAAGATTAAGATGATTAATCCTAGGTGATATTTATGACTTTATAATTAAAATGGTAATAAAATTTTAGGTAAATATAATCAACACAAAGTTTAATATTCTCAGGATAAAAAAATTTCCTCTAACATTGTTTCTTGATAAGAGGCTTGCTTAAAAAACATAGGTATTTATCTAAATTATTATAAGTTGAATACCATTATTTTCATATAGGATGGTCATCCTCGTGTGTTATACTTGTACTCTTAAATTATTATGTCTCAATACAAATGTACTATTATGATTTAGTTATTAATGTGTTTTTCTTAAAAAATATTATTTCTATGTGTTATAAGTCTATTTACCACTATAATTTAAATTTAAATAATAAAATATATAATTTGTGAAAATTTTTCATCCTCGAGCAAATTATAGCTACCTCTTATAATCTATATACTAAATTAACAATTAAATATTAATAAACTTATTATAAAGATCTATTCCCATGTGGTATTTAAAAAATATTTTAAAAAAGATAAAAAAATTCTATGTATAAATACACAATTCAATTTTAAAATTCAATAATTTTTATGAATTATTTTTTAATATATTTTTACAACTAAAAACCAACAAAATAAAAGTAACATTTACAATCAAGTCAAATTTATATTAAAAAAATTCAATTAAAGTGTATTTTTTTATTTCTTTTCCCACTTACCAAAAAAGTGTATTTTAAATTTTGATATTTATGAGGTTTCTTATAAAATATTCATTTTCATATGTTATTTTCTTACATTATCATTTAAATAATAAAAAATATTCATATAATATATTATCAATACAAATTTTAATATTGTATATACTATATTTTAATTAATATCATTCTTTGAGTAAAGTAAATATGAATTTATTTATATTTAAAAATTTTAATTATGTGTGATTTACTTTCACCCTATAACTACATTATTAGTAAGTTTTCTTGTAAAGTTGCATTCCCGTTTGATTTTATTTTACTCTATAAATTATTTGTTATGGAGAATTTTCTTGTAATTCTTAATCTATAACTTAAATATTTGACCCGTATTTTTATTTTATTGTCATTGGAAAATGAAAAGAATGATAGGAAACAATTAATCAATGTCAAATAAAGGATTTTTGACATTTGACTATGATTTAACCAAAGGTTTTTTATCGCAATAATTTAGCAAAATTTAAAATTTTTTTAGATAAATTTAATATTGAAAATGTGAAAAGGCTTTAATTAAGATATAATAACCAAAATTAAATAATTACTATTATTGCAATTGTAAAGGGTTTTATTTTTAATAAGTTCTTTAGAATTTTTAAATTTCATATTATATTTTATTCTTCTTATATATTTCATAAAATATACTAAAATGTTTTTATAATAAATGAATTAAAATATGTATTTATTTTTAAAAGCTAAATGTTTATTTATTTTTTTTTTGGTATTAATATTTATAATTTCTCAAACAAATTAAATTATTTATTTTTATAAGATAAAAATTAGAAAAAGTTGGAGACTTTTTCGAGTAAATAAGAGGATAAATTATTATTATTATTATTATTATTATTATTAATATTATAAGCCAACAATTTTAGTGATATTTTAACAAACATAATTATTATAACTAATTATTGATGATTACTAATCTTAACAATTTAAATGGAAAAGTGACTTACTATTTTTAGAAATTTTTTTGAAAGAAATTTACCCTTTTATCCTTCTTTTATATTTCAAAGGATGATTTTACTACCTTACTTTTACATATATAAAGATAAAGATCTTTCCTTCCCAAATTTATGCACGATACAAAGAAAGAGCTTTACCGTTATGCCAAGTTTCTTTCTTTGAATATATAGCGCAAAATATTATATATATATATATATATAGTGAAAAAATAACAAAAAATCAGTGACCGCCAGACAGACACTAACTTTACGAAGGTCGACACTATAGGTAGATATTAAGCGGAGTAACTTTGCCAAAGTTACTCCTGGAGTAAGTTGATCCCCACCCATATTGTATATATTAAAGCCGAGTCACGGATTATAGTGTTGCCACTTGTATACTATTTTTGCCACACCAGCCTTTTATCTTAGTTGGCACCATCTCAATTTCCTAACCTTTCAATTTCTTAATCTTCTAATTCTCACACTCAAATGGTTCATTCACTTCCATTCCTTTTACCATCATTAAAATAGTTTTAGTATTTTGAAACGGTTAATTCCATATGAATTCACTCATCTTTTCATTTTTATCATTTAAATCCTTTTATATTTTAAAATATTATTAATTCACCAAGAAAAGCACAATATTTTCTATTAAATATCATTCTTATTAAATTTCATATCAAAACATAAAATTTATATTATATTTATACTTGATATATTTAATATTTCAAATTGTTTCCGCATGTACACTATTTTTACCATGTCAAGATTTTATCTTAATTGACACCATCTCAATATCCCAATCTTTTTATCATTAAAATCCTTTTAATATTTTAACATATCATTAATTAACCAAATTTGAGAAATGTATTTTTTCCCACTTACATTTTCTCAAACTCATATTTTTTTTTAAAATATAATTTTTATTCAATTTAAAAATAAAGCTTAATCTTTTAAATCTCATACTCAAATGGACCATCCATTCATACTCATTTAATCATCATTAAAATATCTTTAATATTTTATAATTGTTAATTCAATATAGATTCACTCTTCTTTCCCTTTTTATCATTAAAATCCTTTTAATATTTTAACATATTATTGATTAACTAAAATTGACAAATATCTTTTTTCTTACTTAAATTATATCAAACTCATTTTCTATAAAATATAATTTTTATTTATTTTAAAATCCAACCTTAAATTTTATTATATTTATAGTTGATATATTTAATATTTTAAATTTGAGTTGAAAAAATTTTATAAAATTATTTCTTCCTTTGCGCACATCAACATCTAGTTATAATTAATCTTGTTAAATTAGATGGCATAATTGGTGTGAATTATTGATGTTAATTAGGGGAAAATAATAATTATTGCCTAACTATGCAATAATCAGGGGAGATATAATCGAGAGTATTGTCTTGTCAGCCAAGACATAATTATTAAAGATTGTGATTAAATAATGAGGATATTGAGGAATTATTATATAATGAATTTTTATTTCGTTATAATTTATATAATCTAAACAATGATCATTAAAGTCATTAATTTCATTAAAGTGATGTGATATAATAAAAAAAATCGGTTGGATGGGTGTTGAGAAAGAATGATTGTGAATGGAACCTTGTTATTTGATTCTAGTACAGTTACCTCTCTAGCTGGCACTTATGATTTTAGTTTTTTTTAAAGTAATGGAGAGATCTCTAAACTCAATTATAAGTAAAATTAACTAAATTTATATTTATTAAAAAAGTTAATTAAGTTCATTTGATTTTTATATATTATCTAAAAAGTAATTAAATTGTCTAAATTCTTACATTTAATTTTATTGAAATTTATTTCAAATGGACATGTTTTTTTTACATGATTCATCAATAAAATGGTTAAAAAATTAAATCTTAAGCATGGAGGAAATGCCCCTACATAGGTAAAAGTTCAAGACAGGAATAAAATTAATTATTATAATGCAATTAGCTAATGTGTTAACTTTATTGAATCATGCACATCTCACAAACACAACATACACAGCACAAGGTGCAGTACAACACATTTTATCAAAAGCCCATCACAACCCAACCATCTTAGAAGGCGAAGAAGCCAGCCACAACGGCAACAAGAGCAGAGACTTGAAGGGCAGAGGCACCACTAGCAGGGGTATTAGCAGGAGCAGCAGCTGCAGGTGCATCAGCAGCAGGAGGTTCATCAGTGTTAGCTTCTGCAGGGGCAGGTGCAGGAGCACCGAATTCAATGGCCTCACTGGCTGGTGCTGGTGGGGATGAAGGCTCTTCCTCTGAAACAGGGGAAGAAGCAGGGGACTCTGACTCTGATGGAGATGAGGCTGCTGGTGATGATGATGATGATGATGATGATGGAGCTGGTGATAACTTAGGTGATGCAGCTGGTGATGATGATGATGATTTTGGTGATGGTGCTGGGGCTTCACTAGCCATGGCCACACCAACAATGGCAACAAAGAGGAGGGCAAAAACAAAGATCTGACGGGCCATTTTTGTGTTGTTGTTGTTGTGTTTGTGTTTTGTTACTATTGCAGCACTTCTCTAATGAATTAGAGAAATACTGCTGTTGACAAAAGGATGTGGGTTGGATTTGGGTTTGCATGGGGAAGGGTATTTATAAGTTTAGGGTAGTGAGAGAAGTTAGGGGAATTTGTGGTGGATGGCTTGTGGAGGAACATGGAAGGAGGAGATTAAATTTAGACATCTTGACTTGAGCTTATTATGGTTGTGGATTCAATTGGATGCAAAATTAAAGGGGGAAAGTTGACCACTTTAAGTAGATGTTATTCAGAAAGATTAGGGAAAGGGGAAGGACAATGATCTTCAATTATCAATCCGTCGTAGATCAATAACATTTGTCATCTAATTATAATAATTCATAGTTATGTGTAATATTTCATCAAAAACTTTAGGAATGAAAACCCTATTTTTAGTCTGTTGTAGCTTGTTGGTCTTCCGTTTTTCCGGCCTATAAATTAAAACACGTACAAATATATATTTACTAAATTTACATAACAGTTGTGTTACTTTGTTTTTCTCTTCAACTATTTATTTCATAATCTGTATAGTAATTTCTAAGAACATTATTGAAAGAAATTAGAAAATTAGAAAATATTTGTGACGATAGTACCGAGTACCGACTCAAGAAACATGTTTAGCACTACGCCTAAAAAACGAAAATTATACTGTAAGAAAAGACCATTCTAGATTTGGTTCAGTCATCAAATACATCATATGTGATAGTCTTTACCATGATAATTCGATATATTTAGTTCCCACTTTTTTAAATGTATGTTATTTTAGTCCATGACAACTTTTTCGTGTTTTTTGTTTTAGTCTCTGCCAACTTTTTTTTTAAATTTAGTCCTCACCTTTTCAAATGTATGTTATTTTTAGTTCCTGACACTTTTAGTTTTAGTCCCTGCCAACTTTTCGTGCTTTTGGTTTTAGTCCCTGCCAACTTTTCATGTTTTTTTATTTTAGTCCCTGCCAACTTTTTTTTTTAAATTTAGTCGAGTAAATCGTCAATTTGGTCCCTGAAAGTGTTGCTCGCTGTCAAGTTAGTCCTTGTAAAAACTATATTTCATCCGTCAGAGTAGTCCTTCTATTAACAAAAGTATAATTTAGTCCTTATAAGTTTATACTTACTGTCATTTTAATCCTTCAAATTTTAGTACGTAAATTCAAATAAGTCTCTAAAACTAACAAACCACTATCAAAGTAGTCCTTGAAAGATTTGTTTTTGTTAACAGACGGACTGCTTTGACGAACGAAATACAGTTTCAGGGACTAATTTTTAGTTTCTGCCAATTCAGGGTCTAACTTGATAACGAGCAACACTTTCAATGACCAAATTGACGATTTACTCAATTTAGTCCCTGCCAAAAACAAAAGTTGGCAGGGACTAAAACCAAAAGTTGGCATGGACGGAAATAACATACATTTGAAAAAGTGAAGACTAAATTAAAAAAAAAAAGTTGGCAGAGACTAAAACCAAAAACACGAAAAAATACAGGGACCAAAATGATATTTAAGCCTCTTTTAAAATTTTCTCTGTTAGTATACGGAGATTTAACTAACCAATGACCTACCACAACCTTTTCTCTAACTTGACAACCTTTTCCTAAAAAATTAGATGAGATTTGAGGGTAAAGTGATAGGCAACCAACGGGCGGCTTAGCTAGGGGCGGGGCTTAAGCCTTAAGGTGTTGAGGTATTCGAGGGTCTAAAAGTAAATTATGAAATTAAATAAGTCTTTTCTACATTAAATATAATTTTTATATCTATAATTATTTAGTTTTTAAAATTTATTTTCAATAGTATATTCTCATTATATTGTTTCTTTTTCTATATATTAGAAAATATAAATTTCATTTCATTTCAGAACTTTTGATTTATAAAAAGATTTCTTAACAATTTAAATATTGTGAAATTTAATTAAAACATTGATTAGTGAATAAAATTTTCGAGTTGTTAAAGGAAATGTTTTGCGAGTGTAGGTGAAATTGATTCTAGAAATGATATTGTATTTTAAGAATCAAATGTGGAAGCAATATACAAATAAGAGTTTTACTTTTCTAAATTATTTAAAAGGTAATTAGTGTAACATCCCACATTTATAAAACCATTTTCATGAACATAGGATTAGAAAGATGTTTATAAAAAGGAATTAGGAAAGGGGAAGAAAAACCAAGTTAGAAGCTAGGGGAAAGAGAAAATTAAGGTAATTTTGTCTGGAAATTTCGCCCAGGCTCGCTTAAGCGCGCCTGAGCGAGAGGACCAAATAGAAAGGGGGTTTCTGTTTTGGAAATTTCGCCCAGACTCATTTGAGCGTGCCTGGGCGAGGGCATCAGTAAAAAGGGGAGAAATCTGCTCTGATCTTCTCGCTCAGGCTCGCTTGGGCAAGACTGAGTGAGAGAGCAGAGTCAGAATGAGGGGTCTCTGGATGGAAATTTCGCTCAGCTGCGCTCAGGCTCGCCTGAGCGAGAAGGGCACGCTCGCCCAGTCTTGCTCAAGCGCACCTGAGCAGCGCGCGATTTTGGTTCTTTTAAAAACATTAACGGTAGGGTTCTTTAATTTTCATTTCTTTTTCCTCCCACATCCTTTCTAGAGTGAGAAAGAGAGATCCTAGAGAGAGAAGGTGGCCATTAGAGCTCGAAGAAGGATCCCAAAGCCAAGAGCTTCATCTCCAAGTCTTCCCCAACCTTTCTCCTCTTCCTTTGAGCTTCCTTTGAGGTGAGTATAACTCACACACTCACTTCCATGTATGTTTGCCCTCTATGAATGAACCCTAATCCTTCCTATCCCTTCTTTCATCTTGTATGTGCTTGTTGTCTATGGAATTCTATTATTGTGGCTGTTGATTCTTTGAAGGATGTGGTTTACGTTAGGGCTTGTAGATTAGGGTTCATCCATCTTATGTAGCTTAGCTTATACTATGTACTTATGTTTTCAAACCTAGAAGAATGAATTTGGCCTAACGCCACCAGACCCTAATTAATCAAGCTTGACTTTGGTCCAGAATAAGACTAAAGTGAATTTGGCTCCGGCCCAGAATATTTGGCTTTGGCCCAGAATCTTTGGCTACAGCCCATAATAAGGAATTTTGGCTTCGGCCCAGAGATTGTATGAAAACTTGACTTCGATCCAGAATAAGTGGTGGGATACGTCCCCAAGGAAGACGTTCCTTGTAGTCTGAGCTCAGGTCTAACCCTAGAATTAGTGAAAAGACCCTGACTGCCGGGTAAAGCAGATCATGAGTATGTAGTGTTGAGAATTAAGTTTGTTCGAATTGTTTGAGTTATATTATATGAACTGTTGCATAACATTTGCCTACTTACCCTACACTCCATGTTGTATAGTTATATTCACTGAGATATCCGTCTCACCACACGTTTCATGGACCACATTTTAGATGCGCAGGTACCTCCCCGCAAGGGCCCTTGAGCTAGGAGCTGAAGTGGATTTAGTGTTTTGGTGGAGAATTAGTTAATTGGGCAGTGTTAGGCTCCTTTTGAGTATATGAATATGCATTGACTCTTATTCTTTTGAGAGGATATGACTGTACATGTGGTTTTCCTTAACTCTCTATTGTCAGGACACATGTACAGGGGTATCTTTAGCTTATTATTATGTATTGAATGATTGTAGCCATTTGGCAATAGTTTGTACAATGTCATGACCGATGTTTTTCATATATTGTTTAAGTGAGCGTTGGTAGCTTAAATGGTGTATGATTGTTTATTCCGATATCCAAATGGCACGAAATAATTTCAGAAATTCAGGATTTGGTTTCCAACAGACTAAATCATCAGATTAGAAATTAGGACGTTACAATTAGTATAATAATAAAAAAATTAGTGAATATATAGATACTAATTCTTTTATAGAAAATTTGATAATTTGTAAAATCATCATTTTCGTGAATCTTACCACTTGATGTGAAACAAAAATGAAAAAAAGAAAACATCAAACTCATCGTTTGAAAAAATTGATCACAAACCCCCAAACTTCTTAAATGATGATATTATAGTCTGAGTCTCTAGCTACCGGAGAAATTAGTAGGGAAGACAATTGAACTCAAGCCTAATGGGTACCATAAAAAAATACTTGTAATGGGAAGGGTAAAAGCCCACTAAGCAGATACGGGGACAGGGACGATCTTTAACCCTAAGTTTTTCATGGGGATAGACGCGAGCACGACACTAAGGATGAAGTCCATATTTATAAAACAATTTGATGTGGATGTATAAACTGTTATGTTATGTTGGTGATATTAAATTTTTATGAAGTCCAAGTTTATTAAATTGTTATGTGAAAGTATTAAATTGTTATGAAGTCCATGTTTTCATTAAACTGTTATGTTGGTGAATTGTGATATTTAAAAATTATTTTTGGATGAACTTGGAGTAATTTTTCAATTAATATTTCAATTGATATTTTAGTCATACCTACCTTACCTATTCCTTTGATTTTAGCTCTGTTGTTGTCACCAAAGGTGACTGTACCGCCTTCAACTTTGTGTAGTTGGATAAATTTGCTTTTGTCCCCAGTTATATGTCTTGAGTAGCCACTGTCCAAGAACCATTGCTTTTTCTTTTTGGTAATTCTTGTTGGTTCCTCATCTTCTTCCTTTCCTGCCATGAGACACAGATTGGTTGTTTCTTCTTCTAGATCATCTTCTAATGAACTTTCTGTGTCATCCCAAGTAGCCATCATGGCTTTCTTCTTCTTTAGGAAATTTCTGCGTTCCTTCTTCAGTTGTGGACAATCAGATTTCATATGTCCATGCTTGTTGCATTTAAAGCATATTATTTGAGATTTTCCTCCTTCAGATTTTCGTCCTTCTTTTTCTGGGTGTAAAGCTTCTTCTTCCTTTTCCTTTTCCTTTTTTTTCTCAGCATTCTCTAAATCCTCTTAGAAATGAAGGCAAGCTCATCATCATTTCTAGAGGTTGATTCTTCCTCTTCATACTCTTGTTCTCTATCTTCTGCTGAGGAATTTACACTAGTGCTAGCCTTTTTTTTGAGGTGCTGGTCTTAAGCGCTATTGTTTTTCCTCTTCTTGGAAGTATTTCATCCATTAGTTCTTGCTCATGAACTTTGAGAGATCCAAGAAGTTCATATAGTTTCAAGACAGTAAGATCCTTTGCTTCTAAGTATTTTTCTGACTTGCTCGTGGTTTGTATAGCTTTTTCCAAGAGATTTTAAGTCATTTACAATAATAGTGAATCTGCTGAACATTTCATCAATTGATTCATATTCTAGGATATTGAAAATTTCATATTGATGAATCAAAATGTTTATTTTCTATTCTTTCACTTGATTTGTTCCTTCATGTGCTATTTTGAGCTATTTTGAGAGTGTCCCATATTTTTTTTGCAGTAGCACATCCAGTTACTTTATCATATTCTCCTCTGTTGAGTGCACATAAAAGATAGAACTTAGCTTTTGAGTTCGGAAGATATTTTTGCTTTTCTTCTGAGGTCCAGGTTTCTTTTGCTTTAGGTTGTGGTGGCTCTTCCTCCACTATTTAGATAGGTTATCCTTCTTTTGGTTGGGCTAATATTCTGGTTCTTTTGACAGTAGGAATGAAGTTTCCCTTTTCAACAATATCCCACAAATCATTGTCTTGGGATTCTAGAAAAAGTTTCATTCTATCTTTCCAGTAATAATAGTCTTTTCCATCAGATGCAAGAGGTCTATTTGTAGAGGACCCTTCTGGAATGAACATTCCAGCTCCATGGTTCACCATCATCCCTTGCTGATCTTTTTTCTCTCACACAGTTAAGTGTGTTCAACCCTAAAGGCAAGCTCTGGTACCAATTGAAGTAAATATTGTAGTCACAAGAAGGGGGTTGAATTGTGACATATTCAAATTTCTGCAAATCACTTCTAATATATTCTGCTCAAGTGATTTTCTTGGCTGATATTAGAAGCTTAGATAAACAGATGAACCAATATGTAATAATACAATTTCATTTGTATGAATCTAGTATGTAGAAAATATAGTCTCTTCTCTTTGGAAGGACTTTCTTTGATTCACACTTAGGTGTTAGATAGAGTTGAAAATAGTTTTATGAAAGTATGAAGATTATCTTATCTTATGAATAATTAAATGAAGCTTTCAAAGATAAGGAGTATAGGGAGAGAAGAAGTATGCTCATAGTATTTTTATACTGATTCACCCTTTAAACCTTAGGGCTTTGTCTAGTCCCTGCACTCAGTAGGATTTTTCACTATATCAACCTTGATACAAATAGCCTTAGCAGGCCACTTGGAGTAGCACACCACCTAGTATTCTTCAGCAACCTCTACAGGCTCTACCCAGTATTCTTCTGCAGCCTCTACAGGCTCCCGCAATCAGTATTTTTCTGTAGCCTTGATAAGTGCAAATTATATGATTTATTCTTGTATTTTTACTACACTTATCAAGGGTAAAATAATAATTTATGCCCCAAAATAATCCCTTTTTATTAATAATTGTAATAATTGTGTTTATTTAATTTGAATTTGAATTTGATGCTATTTTAATAGAAAATCTGTTGATTTTACAGTTTTGTGAGAGAAATTTGAATGAGAAAAGAAGATAGCATTAATTGAGGATAGGATCTTGCAGATTTGAAGTTTAAATGAGAGCAAATAAAGATAAGACCATCAGGCATTTAAACAAGGATTCTGCGGATAACTTCCCAATTTAAATTCAAAGTCAAGATAAACACAGAATCAGATCAAAAAGAGGGAAACAAAGAAAGCCAAGTAAACAAAGATAAGATCAGGAAGAGATCAAGTTAAAAAAGGGAGAGAATCAAGAGAATTTGATCAAGAAATTCGCTCCACCTGTGCTCAGCGCAGGTGAAGCGTAACTATCAGGATTCCTCTCTGGATCCTGCGCTTCAGATGCGCTGAGCGCAGGTGAAGCGTAGGAACACGAATTTGTTTTCTAATCTGATTTCAAAACAGATTCCTTCCAGATTTCAGATAGCTTTCCTTCATCTATAAATAGGACCCTTTGTACAGATCATAAAGTAGCCTTTGGGGGAGACGACAGAGCAGAAGCAAGGGCTGGAGAAAGTGACAGTTTCTCCATTGGTTTGTAATGGCTACCATGCGTAGCTAAACTCTCCAATAGGATTGAATGTAGTTGATTCAATCCCCAATTGTATGTGAATTCTCTTTATTATTTATGAATCCCTGTTTTTATAATATCGGTGTTTTTATTCTGTGCTTAATGCTTAGCTTCCGCCTGTGTGCCGGAGTTATAGGTTGGTTTTATGGGGCGCATTCAGAAGGTGGTTCTATAAAATCAATAGCGAGTTTGGGGGAACCTAGGAATAGGAAACTTGAATTCTGATTGGGTAAAAACGCTTATAGTAGTCACTGTGGGAACCAGGGTGAATTGATAACGTAAACAAATAGATCTTTAATCCAGGGTAATTTATCACTGTGGAACCAGGGTAGATTATTTCTGAGTATTTCATATTTGTGGGAACCTTTGTGAAATAACTTTAATTTGTGCTAAGATGTTATAATTGCATATTCATAAATATTATTGGGTTTCACATACGAAAGGGGTGCGATGATACAAAGTTCAATCCTAGTCCAAGTAACTGTTTCTATCTCTCTCATTTAAGTTCAATTTTTATTTACTTTCGCAATTCAATAACCAACAACCGTATTCTCACTTGATAGTTGTGACCACTAATCTTTATAAATTGAACCGTTCCCTGTGGATACGATAACTCATACTTACTATTATACTGCTGAAATTTTGGTACGCTTGCCAGAATCTCCTCAAGTATTTTTGGCACCGTTGTCGGGGAACAGTATATCAATTTTTAAAGACTTGGGAGGTCTATTCTATCAAGTTGTATATATTATAATTTTTTTTTAGGATTTTTAGGAAATTTTTATTTTTACTTTTATTATAAATATTTTATTATTTTTTTATTATTTTTCTTTTTTTTTAGGATTTTTAATTTTTATATTTTATTAAATTCTTTTCTTTTAATTAAAAAAATAATATTATTTTATATATATATATATATATAAATTATTATTTTGTTCCTCTCTTCTGAGCTAACATTTGTTTGAGCTTCTTGATTATTGCTCTTGTGAGGACATGTAACAAAAAAGGGAGAATATAAGCTTAAGGAGACAATCCCAACACTCTCGGTTCAACCACCCCAAGTGAAGTAAATGTTGAATGGCTTCTGAATGGCAAAATCCACCAAGAAGAACGCTTGGAGATTATCAAAATCCACCAAGAAGAACCCTTGGAGATTATGTCAGGCAGCAAGAGCCAAAATATTTCTCCCACACCCTGATTCCATGTAACTTTTCTAATTACAACAATTATTCTAACAATTTTGCACAGGATTGGGGAAGTTACCAGAATCAAAATTTTGGGTGGAAACAGGATGCTGATTTGTCGCATAAGCAAACTTCTGCAGATGAGCTCAGGGCACAGAATAAGAGTCTAAGGCAGCAATTAGAAGCACTCAACAAGAAGCTAGCTAACATTCCTCAGCAATTGCAGACAGTGCACTCCTATCCTGTCCAGTCACCACAATTAGTTTGTGATTTTTGTGGAGGTGACCATCTCAATGGTTATTTCTCTTACCCATGCACTCAAGAAGAGCAAGTTACTTACATGGGCAACCAAGAAAGACCAGGCAACTTCTCCAACAGCAACAACTTTGCAAACAATTCACAATGATGGAGAAATAGCCAGAATCAAGATTGTAGGTGGCAGCAAGATAATGTTTCATTCCATGTGCAACCTTCTTCCCAACAGCAGCAAAGCTACTCTTCAGTTCAACCATGGCATTCAGATGGGGACAATCTTATTGAAAAAAAAGTTGCAAGAATTGGTACGATTTCAGAAGGCTTGTGAAGAAGCAGGACTACCTGCTGACCCCATACTAGCTGAGATAGTAGAAAATATAACCAAATGTCGGTCAAAATAAATTTCAGCAAATGCACAGCCCAACCCTGAAGAACAGTATGATGACATGTCCACCATAAGTGTTCAACTGATAGGGGAGGAAACCAATGACAATTTGGCTGATAAAGAAGAGAAAGCTGAAGAAGAGGAACCAGAAGAAGAAAAAAAAGAAGGTGAAGCATAAGAAGAAGAAGATGAAGAAGAAGAAGAAGAAGAAGATGGAGAGGAAACTGAAGGAACACAAGAAAGAGAAGCTGAAGAAAGGGAATCAGAAGAAGCTGATGAAGAAAAGGAAGAAGAAGAAGGTGAAGCAGAAGTAAAAGAAGAAAAAGGAGAGGATGAAATAGAAAAGATTGTGTGTCAGCACCCAATTTCGTCCGGGAGTTCTTTTCTCCTTTTCGCCTCTCTTTCTATTTATTTAGATGTGTATAGCGACGTTATCTTTTTACTCCGTTAAAATCTTTAAAACAAGGAGGGGTTAATTTATTAGTTAATTGGTTAATTATTAAAATAATTAATTTTTTTTTCTACCTTGGGCTGGAACTCCTTTCTTTTGTAAATTCAGAATTTAATTTTGTTTTTTTTTGTTTGTTTGAAATCATCCCTTAAAAAAAAACAAAAAAACTAAAAAATCTGGAAAATTTAAAATCTTTTTTTGGGCCCAGTACTTTTGGGCCCTTTCTAAAATTTTCTCTCTTCTTTTCTTTTTCTTTTTCCTCCACCCATCAGACTTTTTTTTCCCTTTTTCCTTTCCCTTTTTAAACAATAAATAAACATAAACCAATGTAACCAATCTTTTTAAACATAAATAAATAGACTAATCAGGTAAAAAATCAAGACCACCCCTTTGAGCTCCACCCGCGGCCTTGTTCCCCTCCCTGGCAGCCATGGCCTCCCTGTGAGGTTTCCTCTCCTCTGTACCCTTTCTACTGTTACCTTCAGAGTCTGCAAAAAGGAAAAATCAAAGCCAAGAATCAAAACAGTGGCACAAAAAACAGCAACAGTTTTTCAGTAAAATCAATAAAAATTATTTTTATCAGTAGCAAAAGAAGTGGCAGAGAAAGAGGGAACATAGGCTAGAAAAATAAATCAGAGAAAAAGGTACCCCCTTTTCTCGGTGGCCAACCGGCCGCCGCCGTGCCTCCGCCGTTGCAGCCGTCACCATGTGCGTCTTCTCTGTCGCAGCTCCGCCTTCCTCCGCCACTGCCAATACCACCGCCGCCTTCCTCCTTCCCGCGACTGTTCCTCCGCCGCTACTGTTTGCATGCGACCTTGTCCATGCGGCCATCACCCTCTGTCGCCGCCGTGAGCCTCCGCTCGCCTTTCCCTGTGTCACCGTTGCACGGCCGCAGCCGCCTCCCGTACGCTCCCCGCGTGCCGCCGCTGCGTCACCACAGGTGGCCGCGACCGCCCCCTTTTCCTTGACTCTTCCCCTCTTTTGCTTTTCTTACACAGTAGGTTAGGAGGAAGAATGAGTGAATGAGAGAGTGAGATGAGTGAATGAGGGAGCGGGTGAGATGATGAGTGTGTGAGAGATTGAGAGAGAGAGAGAGAGGCAATTAGGGTTTGAGAGAAGAGAGAAGGTGAAGAGGAAGAGAGGAAGGAGGGGCGAGTTTTCTGTTTTCTTTTGAGAGAATGAGGGTTTGAGAGAAAGGGAGAGTTAGGGAGATTGAGAGAGGGTGGGACGGTTGGTGAGTGAGAGAGTGTAAGGTTTGAGTAGGTGAGTGGGTAAGTGGGTAACAAAGAACCTAGAAGGTTCTCCTGATGGACCTTTCCCCTCCTTTTTTTTTTCTTTTCTTTCTTTCTTTTCTTTTTTCTTTCTTTTCCCTTCTTATTTATTCATTTGCTACCCTTTTTTTGTTTGAATTCAAATACACTTTGATGAAGGGTTGGGTTGCACGCCCAGCCCACTCCTTTTTAAAATAAAATAATAATAAAAAATATATAAAAAAACAAAAAACTTTAATTAAATAGTGAATAAAGGGTAATTAGGATAACTGTTTTACATGTTTTCTGTATGGTTCCTTTTGTTGTGTGGGGCCAATGATGCAATCTGAGGCCCAACTTTATTTCAGTGTGTGCAATTTCTTTTAACTTTCATTTTCTGTGTTATTGTTTTTCTCATCTTTTTATAATTTCCTTTTGACCCACCATCTTGTATTATTTGTAAATATTTGTTTCGTTTATTTGATCTGTTTTAAATAATTGTGAATATTTGTCTGGCGTGCATTTTAGTTGCCGTTGTAAATAGTACTCGTTTATAACTTAGGACGCGTGTAAATACGGTTAGTTTAATTTACTCTTTTTCAAAAAATAAAAATAACAAAAAATATTTTCTAAAACATAATCGATTACGTTAATGGAATAGCATTTCTATCCTTTAACGTATTTTTTTTTTAAGAAAAAGGAAAATATTGAGTATAGTCATTTACTAGCTCAATAACGCGCTTAATCTCAAATCTCGTCCGAAAATAATTTCTTTTCAAAAAAATTACGTTCATTGAATAACATTTCTATCAATAACGTAAAAAGGAAAATATTGAGTATAGTCATTTACTAGCTCAATAACGCGTGAAATTTCAAGTTCATTTTTCAAAAAAATGATTCTTTTAAAAAAAAATTACGTTAATTGAATAACATTTCTATCAATAACGTAAAAAGGAAAATATTGAGTATAGCCACTTGCTAACTCGATAATACAAAATTTTAAATCTTTTCTCAAAAAATGCTTTCTTCTCAAAATAAAGAACGTTTATCGAATAACATTTCTATCAATAATGTCGTCTAAACAATTTCAAGGGTTCGTTGTATAGCCATTTGCTAGCATCAACTCTGCTAAAAAATAAATTTTCTTTTTTCTTTGAATTAAAAAAAAACTTCCAAAAACAATTTCCTCGTTTTCCTTTATTTTAAAAATAAAATAAAAAATCAATTTCTTTCAAAAATAAAGTCAATCTTTTTTCCAACACGTTTTCAGAACTACGTAACTTTGATTTCTCCATTGCACCTGGGGATACGTAGGAGCGGGGACCAATCCCGTCAAGCCAAAATAAACAATTTTTTTTTCCTTTTTTAACCCAAATTCATTTCTTTTTTAACTTAGGTTATTTATTTTAAAAAAAATACAAAAAATAAAAAAAAAGAGGCAACAAAAATAATTTCCATTTTCAAAAAAAAGGGGGTAAAATGAATATTTTCAAAGTTAACAAGTTTTGCACAATTAATTAGAGGTAACCGTTTTTAAAACGGATGTTGTAGGGTGCTAATACCTTCCCTACGCATAAATGACTCCCGAACCCAAATCTGGTTTTGAAGACCATTTTTCTTTTTTAAAAGGGGTTTTCCAAATGTTTTCCCTTAAAATAAACTTTGGTGGCGACTCCATTGAAACTCAATTTTTCCCAATACGTTTCGCCGACCCGTCGTGACCCCGGTTTCGACATTGTGCTTAAAGAAGAGAATGACTGTGAAGGGGAGGAAGAGAACAAAACATATGAGGGTGTACATGATGAAAAAGATCAAGAAAATGAGAAAAAGAGTGAACAAGAAGATAGTGAGTCAAAGCCCGAGGAAGGAGGGGAAGTGGTACCAAGACCAAAGACCTTGCCTTATCCAACCAGCCCTCCAAAGGAAGATCAAGAAAGGCATGGTGCAAGTGTTAAACCTTCCAAACCTCACAAAAGAAAGGCCTGCAAACACACTGACCAAAACAAGGCAAAGAGAAGAAAAGTCAAGCTAACATCACAATCAAAGCCTAAGTTGCGATTGAGGACAAAGTGGTCAGGCATATTCCATACCAAGGACCCTTGTGAAGCAAAAAAGGTAAAAACTAACAACTGTGAATTTCCCAAGCTTCAGAAGGAGAAGACCTATGCAACTCAGCAAAAGACACCAAAGAAAAGAAAAGTCAGGCCAAAGGAGTCAACAACATGGTCTAACTCCAGACACAAGACCAAATGGGTAGATTCAAGTCACATTCACAATTGGTCCGAGGCAAGAATATAGGTAGGGACACTGCCCAAAGGAGTCAAGGGTACAACACAGAGGCTGGCTAAAGGATTTCAGTATCACCCACCTTGAAAGAACAGGCGTCAAGCTATATGACGTTAAACGAGCGCTTCCTAGGAGGCAACCCAGAGATTTTTAAGTTTTTAATTATTTTTGTTTTCTTTTGTTTTTGTTTGTTAATTAGGATTTCTTTAGGATTTAGGAAATTTTTAAAATTGATTGGAATGAGTTTGTGGAAAATCAAATTTGTAAACAATTGGAAGTAGAAGAAAACTTGACTTAAAATTGCAAAATTTCATTCTGTTTTCTGCGCTTCACCTGTGCTGAGCGTAGGTAAAGCGCAAAAATGCAATTTTAGTCACTGTTTTCTGCGCTTCACCCGCGCTGAGCGCAGGTGAAGCACAACGGTACAAAATTTCAAAAAAATCCCTTATTTTGCCTTGTACCGTCTCTCTACTTCCTAAGCTCTTCTTTTCACTTTTTCCACTCATAAACCTCCATCAATTTTAAAACTTTCAAGTTTCAGATATGTTTTCTTTAGTCTTCACCAATTGAAATCTTCATTTACTTTGTCTTTATTAGGCTCTCAGACCATGCAACTTGTGTTAGAAAGACCAGTTGACCTCAAACCAATCAGGAGATACCAGACCCATACCCATACATGTTGCTTGAAGAGTTCCGGATATTCTTGCAGTGGCCTGGGGACATGCCTATTCGTCAATGGGGAGGTGGAGCAGCATGACAAGGACTTACAGGATACAGAGGATGAAGATTGATACTGGTGTTTTTCTTTCTTTTCATTCTTTTATTTTTTTAGGATTATATTTTTTAGTTAATTAGGATTTTTGTTTTATTTTTCATTTTTTTATTAGGATTTTAGGAAAAAGGGTTTTAAGGAATTAATTTTAAAATCTCAAAGCTATGCAGTCTAACTAACCAAATTAGGAAAGAAATAGGAATTTTGTGATTAAATCCATAATCACTTAGGATTAGGGTATTATGCAAGAAAATATATCAGAGTAGTTAATTAATTTCAATAAGTGATTTCATCAAGGAAATTAGCCAAAAAATCGGTGAGTTGTGAGACCAAACACTTGATATGAGAGTTTTCACCGCTGCTTGTCAACTGCTATTGCTTGAGTTTTTGGATTTTATTCTGCACTTGGAAAATATGGAAGTGATAAAGGCAAATTTTGTGGTTTTATTATTTGCTCAGTGCCAAAAAGCCAACCCATGATAATTTTTCCAATTTTTTTGGTAACTCATTTGAGCTTTAATGTTTCTTTTTTAATGCACCTTAGCCAAAATTAATGTTTATATCCTGTCCTTACACACTTGGGATAGAGAGCAAAGGTGAAATTGGATAAAATGGGAAAATTGGTTGGTGACTTGAAAAGTGAATTGATTCACTTAAAGAATTACAAAGAGCAGGCACAAGAAAGCAAAAGAAGATCATTCCCCCAAAAATCAAAAAGAAGAAGTGAATAGAAGTGAACAAGTTGGGGGGAGAGAACCCTCAAATAAAAGAAGAGGCCAGCTGAACAAATGCAAGTCAAGAATGCAATGGAAAATTGAGAGAAGGCTCAAAAGAACAAAAAAAAAAAAAATTCAAAATTGCTCTCTATTCTAGTGTTTCTTTGCACATCCAGAAAAACCATGAATTCCTGATAGCCCAGCCTCATTACAACCAAAGAAAGACCTTTTGATCCATGATTAACCATGTGCATGTCTAATGACCAGAAACGACTATCAATTTTTGTTGTTCAACTGCGGTGAGAAATTGAGGGAAACACTTACCTGTGAGCATGAGAGGATTCCTTGATTTTTTTTCTTTACTTATTGTTTTGGTTGCTATTTCTGAAAAGTTTGAATGTATTTTTATCCTGTTCTGATTAAGTCTTGGTAATATCACTTGATTCTGATTTTTAATCTCATATTTGGAAAGTGACAGCTGCCTAACAAGAGGTAATAAATTTATTTCGTTAATCTTTTTTAGAATCATGACAGGGGTTGAATCCATTTTGGATTGCAAAGAGGTCCCTTGCTTGAGAACAAGCAAGAAGTTAAGTTGGGGGGTATTTGATAAGTGCAAATTATATGATTTATTCTTGTATTTTTACTGCACTTATCAAGGGTAAAATAATAATTTATGTCCCAAAATAATCCCTTTTTATTAATAATTGTAATAATTGTGTTTATTTAATTTGAATTTGAATTTGATGCTATTTTAATAGAAAATCTGTTGATTTTGCAGATTTATGAGAGAGACTTGAATGAGAAAAGAAGATAGCATTAATTGAGGATAGGATTTGCAGATTTGAAGTTTAAATGAGAGCAAATAAAGATAGGATCAACAACCATTTAAACAAGGATTCTGCGAATAACTTCCCAAGAAAATCAAGAGAAGCTGATCGAGAAATTCGCTCCACCTGCGCTCAGCGCAGGTGAAGTGTAATTATCAGGATTCCTCTCTGGATCCTGCGCTTCAGATGCGCTGAGCGCAGGTGAAGCTTAGGAACACAAATTTGTTTTCTAATCTGATTTCAAAACAGATTCCTTCCAGATTTCATATAGCTTTCCTTCATCTATAAATATGACCCTTTGTACAGATCATAAAGTAGCTTTTGGGGGAGACGACAGAGCAGAAGCAAGGGCTGGAGAAAGTGACAGTTTCTCCGTTGGTTTGTAATGGCTACCATGCGTAGCTAAACTCTCCAATAGGATTGAATGTAGTTGATTCAATCCCCAATTGTATGTGAATTCTCTTTATTATTTATGAATCCCTGTTTTTATAATATCGGTGTTTTTATTCTGTGCTTAATGCTAAGCTTTCGCCTGTGTGCCGGAGTTATAGGTTGGTTTTATGGGGCGCATTCGGAAGGTGGTTCTATAAAATCAATAGCGAGTTTGGGGGAACCTAGGAATAGGAAACTTGAATTCTGATTGGGTAAAAACGCTTATAGTAGTCACTGTGGGAACCAGGGTGAATTGATAGCGTAAACAAATAGATCTTTAATCCAGGGTAATTTATCACTGTGGGAACCAGGGTAGATTATTTCTGAGTATTTCATATTTGTGGGAACCTTTGTGAAATAACTTTAATCTGTGCTAAGATGTTATAATTGCATATTCATAAATATTATTGGGCTTCACATACGAAAGGGGTGCGATGATACGAAGTTCAATCCTAGTCCAAGTAACTGTTTCTATCTCTCTCATTTAAGTTCAATTTTTATTTACTTTCGCAATTCAACAACCAACAATCGTATTCTCACTTGATAGTTGTGACCACTAATCTTTATAAATTGAACCGTTCCCTGTGGATACGATAACTCATACTTACTATTATACTGCTGAAATTTTGGTACGCTTGCCAGAATCTCATCAAGCCTTTGCAGGCTCTACCGCACAGTACTCTTCCGCGGCCTCTGCAGGCTCAACCACACAGTGTTGCAATTTGAATTCTACAACAGATGGACACACCTAACCTCTGTAGAACTCTTCACAGCTCTCTCAAGAAGAAGTAACAACTCCTTGTTAGTCTTGAGAGTTACAATTAAAGATATGAATAGAGAATTACAATAAGAGGCTCAATATTACAATCAGTAAAGCACAACAGAATTTTAGTGAGCCTACACACTCTCATACTTTCCCAACTGTTTAAGAACAATACTAAGAGATTTGCAAAAAGTGGAATTTCTTCATAAGGTAGAAATGGTAATTTTGATTCATAGAGAGCTTCTTCTGGTGCTGTGTGTCTTGGAATTAAGAGGGGGCTTCTTTTTATAGGCAAGGTTGGCTCAACTAGCCGTTGGAATTCCTTGGAGAAGGGGTTAAGCTCCCAACTGGCTTTGTAGGAACTGTCACTTTCATGTGGCAACTTTTCTTTCTCATCAGGTTTGACTGGTCATATCTTCTGGAGAGCGTATCTTCTGGAACCGGGATTTTCTTTTTGTTTGAGCTTCCTTTTTCTGGAGTAGTTTTTGAGACATGCAAGAATATTGGGTATTTTTGTATTTTTAGCAAATAGTATTTGTATGTCTAGTAAATTGAATTTGAAGTGTGTATTTTCAATTTCTTTCTTCTGGAGCTTATCGTCAGTATTCCTTTCTTCTGAGGCAGTCTGCTGTATTGATGACAATTTCTTCACAATAGCTTTCTTGCTTTCTATAATCTTATGATTAACCTTTTTGTGTTGTACATGATGTTCATTTTTATGCAGAATATTTATTCTTGAAATTGTTTCTTCTGAGCATGTGTATTTGGTAACGTAGTTTATCTTCTGATGGTTGCTTATTCTCAAACAGATTCTTCTATTCAGCTTTTTCTGTTCTTTCTAAGACCATCTCAATTGCAACCATTAGTACACATTTGTTCATAATTATATTAAGTGTATTTTGAGAGTTTGTCATTATGAAAACATCTCAAGAGGATTTTGGACCTTACAACATATTCTTTCTTTGACATATAATTTAATCCAGAAAAATAAAAGTGTTCAAAACACATATGCCACAACGAATCATCATTTGGTATGATAGAACTTAAGCAAGGATAATTTTCATGTTCAATTTTCAAAGGGAAAAGGAAATTTGGAGTCATTTTTACTTTGGTGATAAATCTCCCATTCTTGTCAATCAATATGCAGTTCCCATGATGAATTTGCATGTTGTAACCTTTCTATGATAACTTTTGGGATCCATTCTTCAATCTGATAGCAACTCAGCCTTTTCCCAGAATTGGAATATTGGTGTTGTTGCCAAATTTTATAGTAGAACTCAATGTTTCATCTATAGAAGAAAATAACTCCTTTTCCCCACACATATGGTTACTACACCCAGTATCTAAATACAAGATATTTTAACCTTCTGAAAAAACTATTGCTTGCCAAAAATAAACTTTTTGGGATAGAACTCTCACCAACATACTGATATTGGGTTTCTGCTATGTTTTCTTGTTGTATATATTTGCAATATGCAACTTTGTGTCCAAACTTCACACAATGATAACAATTAAAATTCGTTCTTTCTCAGTAATTGTCACCTCTTTCTCTTCCACGATTGGCGTATCTAAAGTTATTTCCTCCTCTTCCTTGGTTGAAGTTACCACGTACTCTTCCTATAAAATTTCCATGACCTCTGCCTCTATAATTTCCCCTTCTCCATTATTGAAATTGTCACGACTTCTACCTTCTATGTTTTGACTGGATTCAGCAACGTTGTTGAGATTTACCTGACTTTTCAAGGCTTCTTCATTTACTTTTTGTGTCTTCTCCATGATTTTGCTCACGTGGCTTTCAATGCTTCCTTGCAACTCTGCTACCGACATGCTATCTATGTCGTGGGGCTCAATTATTGTAGTCACCACATGGTCAAACTTATTGGCATGATACGTAAAATTTTCTCCACCACTTTACTGTCAAGAATATCTTCTCCATACAACCTCATCTTATTTACAAGGTCAGTAACACATGAAAAATATTATTCAATAGTTTCTGAAGTCGACATTTCATACCTCTCATATTCTTTACGCATAGATTGTAACTTGGATTTATAGACTTTCTTCACTCCTTTATATGACAACTTCAAGACGTCTGTTATAACTCTGGCAAGCGTACCAAAGTTAACTGTAGTATAATAGTTTTAGAGTAAGAGTGTCGAACCCACGAGGAACAGTTTTCAATTAAAATTCAAAGTTATAATGCTCACTAAGTATATATACATAGAAAATGGATTTGTTCATGATGGATTGATATTAATATGAACTAAATTGCATATAAAGTAGTAAAAATCAATATAAAGGTTTAGAGAGAAATCAATTGGAAAAGCTGGGATTGAATTTCATCTATCTCACTCGTTTGTATTCTGGATAAGTAAAGATATATAGCATTCGAAACTATCGATATTGATGCAACATACTAAAATCATTTATACCGATTCCTCAAGTATAAAATTCATAAGAGAAATCTCTTAAATACCGATTCCTCAGATATTTAACAGATTATCCAGCATTACAATCAAATGTTATAAAGCAATCGATATATCAAAATCTATTCCTAGCATTACAACATATCTAGTATTTTTGTTCAGATCGAATTTCCAAAATACTTTCCAGTTAGATCTAAAAATCGAATTCAAGAATCTATTGATCAGATAGAATCAAGCATTAAGAACGGAACGAAAATACCAATATCAAATAGAAACGAAATTACTATATATAAATATCACCAGAATACATCCGAGTTTGAATCGATTACATTCAATCCCAAGAAGGAATTTAGCTTCTCATGACAGCCATTATAACCACAGAGATTGAAGAAGAATTGAAGAAAAACAACTTCGGAGCTTTTCGACCTTCGTCCTCGTTCTCCGCTTTCTAAAAGTGGAAAGTATTAAGTTACAAATCTCTTCTCTCCTTTTTTGTCTTTAGGTAAGTGATTTCTCCCTTGAGCGAGCCAACTCTCGCTCAAGCGAGAATGACACTCAAAAACCCCTTTCTCTAGACAATTCTCGCTCGCTTGAGCGAGAAAGTGGCAGAAGCTCCTTTTTGCTCTTTTTTCTTGATTTCTTCATAATTCTTCCAATCCTTTCCTTCTTCCATCTTTGATTACCTGAAATTTGTACAAAAAGTGGGATTAAATGACTTCATTTGTATCAAGACTCGGAAACATACATTTGGGTTCAATAATTCTTAAATTGGGGACAATTAATATCTAACAGATACAATTAAGACCATAAGTGTCACAATTTCATATGCAAATTCACTCAAAATTGGCACTTATCAACGTCTCATACTTCTTTAGCAGTTTTGGCATTTGCTATTTTACCAAAAAATGAGTAATCTACTCCTTCATGATTTGCGTTAGAGTCATTTGGTCCTTCAGTCGACAACATCATCAGCTCCTTCTTGCAAACCCAGTTCAATACAACTCCAAATATTATGAGTTTTCAAATGGATAGTCATTAATAGCACCCAATAATTGTAATCTAGTTTCTCATCTAATTTGGGACCGGATTACACAATATTGTAATTTGTGGTCATCTCTCTCAAATAAACTCTAAGAAAATTTAGTAAAGAAGAACTCTCTTATTCCCCACAAATTTTTTTTTCACGCAAACTACTGGGCTCTGATACTAATTTGATATCCGCGGGACATTATTTTCTCTAAAAACCCATACACACCACGGAAACAAAAAAGAGAAAAAAACTTGTTTGATAATTCAATTTAACTTCACTGAATATTATATTTCAATTCTACATACTCATCGTGTTTCGTAATATAAGACAAATAAATATATTATAATAATATAATATGTTAAATTTATGTTCACTAAGAGACTTCAATTTTTATTTTACTTCTCTGGTGTTTGAGATTCGAGATGTAGGCCACCATCTTGATTCTTGTTTTCACATTTTACTTGATTTATTACGCTGAAAAAAAAAAAAAAAAAAAGAAAAGCTCTGATTGAGTTTAGCATTGAGTATTATTAATCGAAGAGAAAGTTGTTTTATTTCTCATGACGTCGTGTGACCTTGTCCCTGTCCCCGTCACTCGTTCTTCCAACTGAATACGAAACCAACAAAGGCGGGGCTGAATGACAGAGGATCTCTCTTCCTTTGATTCTTCCGCCAATGGCGGCGTAACTGTGAAGGAGTGCCAACGCATGATTCAACACAGTCTCCAGTGTATTTCAATTCTTTCCTCCCTACACATATTACATCTTGTTCCTCTTTCCAATTTATGTCACGGATCTTACTACGTTTTTGGTTTTGTGATACCACAGTTTCTTTATTCTAATCCCCTTTTACTTGCTCCTGTCACTCTTAATGTTCAGTTTCTTATTGGATTTGCAATTTTACGCTCTTGAAAATAAAAAACCTCATAAATTCATGCTTGAAATGTGTAATTTTCAGAGGGCTCGTTGAAGCGCTTTCTATAATTCTAATTTTTGTTATTTTCTGGGTTTATTTGACTGTTCTTTTTCAGCTCCAATGGTGAGGTTCTTGAGGGAACACTTGGAGAAAGCTGGGTGTTCCATAGGAGACAATTTCATCAAAGCTATTAATTGTGCAGAGGAGAAAATCACTGACACTAAAGTGGCCGGTGGTTATATTCGTGGTGAAGGGGTACTTATTCCTTTGTTTATTTCTCTCCCCTTTGCTTCTTTTTCATGGAAGAATTTGTATCTGTTTTTCCCCTTATGAGAAGTTGAAAATTTTATGCTGTAATTGTCTTTGGCCTCCACATTAAAATTACCCTTCTTGATATACAATTAACAACACCAAGCATTTTTTCGCTTGGTGGGGTCGGCTACATGATTATTCAATGTCATAATATTTTGTCATTATAATTTTCCTTGATGTCCCTCTATCTCTAACATGCTCCATCTAATGAAACCCTAATTACTAATGTGTGCCATTTTGAATCAAGCTGAGCCAACTCTTATTGGCTTAAAAAGCTGACCTTGACTCACACTTCCTGAAGAAAATAAACTATCAATTCTAGTCCCATTTAGTGGTTGAATAATATTGTGTTCTATTCTTCCCATGATTGTAAGATAAGGTTTGCAATTTACTGATGTTATCCCTCTACTATTTTGGTGTGCCTTTGACTCAGATAGTTGTGTGCAGCAATGAGACAGAATCTCAAGATGGGGTTAACCAGGTGATAATTCATGAGCTAATCCATGCATTTGATGACTGTCGTGCTGCAAACTTGGATTGGACTGATTGTGCTCACCATGCCTGTAGTGAGGTTCCTATCTAACAATGTACCCTTACCTAGATTAAGTTTTAATGGGTTTTATATCTTAGTTTCCTTTAATAAATATTTCTCAACGATCATGTGAAACAGATAAGAGCTGGTCATCTAAGTGGTGATTGTCATTACAAACGGGAACTTCTACAAGGTTTTCTAAAAATACGTGGGCATGAACAGGTACACTTCCTCTTTCCTTCCTCCATTTATACAAACCATTTATTTAGTTGAATATTTTCAGAGATAACATGCAGCAGCTTTAGGGAATGCATTAGAATTGAGTAAACTATTTGACAGAGGCTTTAGTCTCTAGAGTTTTAAAATTATTATTTGAGACATTCATTGGTAATTTGAATATCAAGCATGAAGAAGCTTTTCCCCCCTATTTGATAAAAGAAGAAATTCATTAAGATGAAGAGAAGGTAATTACAAAGGGCAAAGACTAAGGATGGTAAGGTCCCCCCTTATCATAAAATGAAAACACAAAGAACAAAGACAAAACATCAATGGAGCAAAGCTTCAAAGGGAAACCCCCTTGAAAGGACCGTGTCACTTACACCAAATGCCTAATTTTATCCCAAATCAGCTGCTGGTGCAATGAAATCCCCTTAAATATATACAAGTTAGCTCCAACTGAGGACAGCCACACCCAACATTCAGCAAAGTGCTAAATAATGAATTCCATAAGGAAACAACGGAAGAACAATGTGATAACAGATAAGGAACTGATTTTATGCTTTCACAAAACATAAGACATGTCAAGGAAACTAGTCTTATATTGCCTATGAATCTGCAACATTTCATGAGTATGTAAGATACTGGTATAGAAATAGGGAAAAAATGGAAAATGCAAAGAAATATGAGCAAGAATTTTTGTTACTGCACACTTCCTCTGGTCAGTAGCTTCCCAGAGAAGATAGAGAGGAAGAACTGAGTAACAAGACCCTGCAGGACCTTTGAGAGCCTAGCATCTCCAACCAACTGTTACAACTTACAACTCCAAAAACTAAACTGCTCTCTTACTATTCTCTTTTCCTATAACCACCTAACTGCCTTTAACTACCTCTGAATTACCCATCTTCACTTTTAGCCCCGCTACTTTCAAAACGTACAAACTCCTTTCTCTTGTTAATGAAAGTTTAAACAGTGTTAAATTTGTTTTGGCAAGACTAAAATATACTCCCTAGTTTCAATTATTTAGTTGTACTTGTTAAGGATCTATTTTCTTTTCCAGAGTTATTTGACAAAGACAGTTGACTTTTTCTTCTAAAATAAGGTAAATATAGTTGAGGGAAATGGTCATACGTCTAAGAAGTCTTTCCAGCCAACAAACATATCTCTCTGGGGCAAGGTTTCTTTTTAGCCTCTCTTTGGTGTCTAGGACACAGTCAAGAGTGAGCTTTTTTGTTTTAATCTTGTTTGTTTGTCTATCCTCCTCTTCCTTTGTACTCATTTTTTAATTTCCCCTAATAAGAGTTCTTTTTTTCTCAAAAAATTGAATATTAAATGCAATTTTCCAGTTTCAAACAGGCAATTGATAAAAAATGTAGAACTCATAATCTCATCAAATTTTTTTTATAAAACAACTAAAATGAACATAACACTTTTTAGCTAGGTTGTCATCGGAATAGTTCTTCATATATGAGGGCCCTATTGATGAAGAAAGTGCATGTATTTCTTGCATGTACACATGGAAGATTGGGACTACAATTTTAACAAGTAATCATTACACTACCAACATATCTTGAAACTGATCATTTCACTGCAAGTATATAGGATTCATGAAAATGATGAATGCACTGTTGTTTCTATAATTAGAACTAGCATGATTTTAATTTAAGACTACCTCAGTTTAGGCTTTAGGTATTAGTGCATTATTAGATTATTAGGAAAAAGAAAATGAAACCATCATGTGTGTTGATTTCTAGATCATGTAGGGATAGTCTATTAATATTCGCAGCACTTGTGAACCCTTCTAATCATGTGCTCCCTATGGCTGCTAAAGTTGTTGTAAATGGTGGAGTTATAAACCATCATAGGTCTTATATGTCTTTCTTTATAGATGAGTAGTACATTTGGTCACTACTCAGTACTAGTTTACCGGTTTAAAATGAGAAAATAGCAATCCATAAAATTAGATGGCATTTGAAGTCATCCTTTTCAAATTCTTGAAGATTTGGCATTAGTTTCTTGGGATGGAATAAGAATTTTGCTACTTATCCACAGACTGGGGAGGCCTTTGCCTAAAACAATTCATATATTGTGTTTGTGCTAAGGTTGTTGAGTGAGTTAAGATGTGATGGTCTGATGGATAAGATGGTAAGGGGAATCAATCAGCAAAATTTCAAGGACTGGTTTCAATTTGAAAAGTCATATAGCTCCTAGTAGCCATAGGTACATGGAAAGTAGATTTTCCTCCATATTGGATTGGAGGTTCATGGTCATCATGAGATTAAGAAGTGAGTTGTCTTGGGAAAATTGTCTTTTACTGTTTAGTATTTTTATATATTCATACAGGCTTTGCCCTGCTAATTAGCTTATAAATGACTCTTCATGTTTCTCAAATTTTCTGATTTCAGCATGTGTTGCTGAATCTCAAATTTCCATCCTCCTTAATTACCATTCATCAAGCTGTTCTTCATTGGAAATGAATCCCAAATTCCCTTCTTACTAAATATAAACCCATCTATGAGCCTTCACCTAACAACAAATTTTTTTTGGATGAGTTGGATCTTCACATGATATCAAAGTGTTAGGTGACCAAATAAGCATGAATTTGATCGCCCCTCCTCCCCTCACAACCATCCTAAAAATTTTAGCACAAGTTATGGTGGGCTTGTAAATTATCCCTACTTCAAGTCCAAAGTGCTTCTCTTGCATGAGGGCCCCCTCCTTTTAAATATGACACCACTGATGAGCCTTCACCTAATAGCTTAAGCTCTTAGAACAGTTGGTTCTTGAAACTCCTCAGCATATGTTGGCTGAAGATCAATCAAATATTGTACTCCGGCTTTAAATATTGTCAAAATTGCGTTTGAACTGTTTCTTATTGCATTTATAAGGATAAACAGAGACATGTTTTTTTTTTCTTTCTGCTCATGATGGTCATTTATGTACAGAAGCTGAGTCAAAGATTGGTCGAAGCTTTTCTCTTTCTCCTATTCTTTTGTGAAGATTTCGTGGACATTACTGCATATCATTTTTCCTTTCAATGCTGCCTTCTACTATAACAAGCGGGCTATCTCAGAGATCTTCTGGTTATTGGCCATGTTGGCCATTGGTCTGTAAATTATGGCAAAGTTTTTGTAACAAACTAGAAATGGATTAGGAAAAAGGGAAACTTTCAATAGAAAAATAAAGTTGTGCGAAAACATGACATAAATTGCTATATGGCCAGTAGGGCTCTTTCTACTAATAATCTTACCCTATTTTTCTAATAAATAAAGAAAGAAAAATAACCCACCCTAGACTTTCTCTTCACGTTATTCATTGCATATTTTCATCTTTACAAGATTGACTTCTAAGTAAACAAATGAAGTAAAGGGTATCTTTTTTATACAGTTTTTTATTTTGCACTTTGTTCTGATATATTTTGGAGTTTAGACACTTTGTTTCTCTTGTTCAATACTGGATTTATTTTATTCAACATGAAGGAATGTATCAGAAGAAGAGTTATGAAATCATTGTCTGCAAATCCGTATTGCTCTGGTGCTGCCAAGAAATCTATGGAAGCTGTATGGGATGTTTGTTACAATGATACAGAACCTTTTGAGAGAGCTCCTTAAAAATACGTGGTTGTTACTGGCATATAGTATAGCTGCCATCGTTTCCATTTTTTGACTAAGAACATTTTAAGGTGACCACAAATGTGATTCAAATTGAAGATTGAGGACATATTTTATTTTTAGTTGTGATCTCTTTATCTCTTGTAAGCTGTAACTCCACAGTCCATATGAAAGTTGTTTCTTTTTTGGCTAGCCATATCTGGTAGATAAATGTAGACTTGTTTGTACACTAAATTATGGCAGTTATCTTCTGTCCATAATATTCTTTGTTGATTTAGACTGGCCACACGATTCAATTCTTGAGGGTTGCATTAGTGGATGTACTGTTTTACTTATACTGATCATTGAAAGTTATATAATCCTTAAATATTATAAATTTACTGTTCTTTTCTCTTATTAAGTTCATCAAGTGTTTATTAGTCCGTTATATTATGAGTATTTGAGTGTAGAAATAGGCATTCATATATTCAAACTATTAAATATATTGTGTACTTGATGAGTATTTTTATATTTACATAAATGAATAAAAAATGAAAAGAAAAAAATATTTAAGAGAACTATGTTTAAAATTATAAAAAAAGCTTTGTATAATTAATTCAAGGAGATTTTAAAAAGCATAAATTAAAAGAAAAAATTAAAATTATAAAGAAAATATGAGTAATTTGTTCTAAAGATTTGAATTGAAATTAAAAATAAAATTACGAATAACACATCTTATTAATTAAAGGAAGAATAAAATAAAAGATTCAACTACTCTCTTGCTTTAAGAAAGAAGAAATTTTAGTTTAGAAGATTAAAATTAGTAATTGTTTGAGAATATAAATAGTCAAAATTCAATGAATCATTAAAAATAGAAAAGTGTAAAACATAGAAAGAATTGAATTATGGGGAGGTTGGTTCACTTGGTAATGCTTTTAATGTTTCTCAGTTGATCAGGATTAATTGTGTAGAGCATACTTGAGGTTAGAAAAAAGTTTTGAAATATTTATTTAAAGCTCGTTTATTTTACATTTGACTCTTCTACAAATATAATTTTGGGCAAAAGTCGCAACTAGTCTATGTTGACTAATGGCTCATTTGGTTTAATGCATAATCAATTCTCTAGAATTGATTTGAAATCACTTCCGTCCAATGTACTTTGTAAAACGTGTATCACTTGTTTATAATCATTGATTCTAGAATCAATTCTACTCAACTATAAATCAAATATCACTTAAATGTGTGACAAAACAAATGACTCTTAATATTCGATGAGGTTTGGATTTAAAGCTGACAATTCAAGTAATCCGCCCGGCCCGATGCGGGTAGCAGGGAGTTGGTCTAAAAAACTGGGAGTTAATTTGAGCTTCTAAAATAAATGTACAGGTCGGCATTTTTGCAGGTTTTGAGTAGGGATGACAATTGGAACCAGACCCAGTGGGTACCCGCAAAAATTACCCACAATGGGTAGGGTAATTACCCACCAAATGGGTTTGGGTTTGGATATGGGTAATTACCCGCACTTTTTAATGAGTACGGATGGGGGTACGGGTACTATGGTACCCTACCCTACCCATACCTGCACTTATATAATATGTATAATTAACGTAATTTATATACATATGATTAATTATCTATATTTATATTATTAATTAATATTTTTCCCAAAAAACATTAATATATATTACTAATTTAATTAATTTAAATGTTATAATTTTGTCCTAAACAATAAAATAGCAAAACATGAACTAATTTTTATTTCTCCTCCCATTGTTTTAATCTTTCATCCATTTCTCATACCATAGTTGTTTTATAGGTTAAACCTGGATGGTCTATGGATTATTTTTCATTTAATTTTTAATTAATTTTTATTTTCTAATCAAATTTTTTTTTATAGTTAATAAAAATGCGGGTAATGGGTACGGGTATTTGAGTACCCAGCGGGTAAGGGTATGGGTATTAGAATTACTACCCATGCGGGTATGGGTCCGGGTACAGGTATTTTTTAAAACGCGGGTATGGGGACGGGTACTATAGTACCCTACTAAGACCCTACCCATTGCCATCCCTAGTTTTGAGGGCTACCCAGTCTTTTTTACGGATAGTGGACTTTATCGGCTGAGCTAAAAAGGCCAAGAGTTATTCAAATTTCTAAAATAAATGTCCAAGCCCTACATTTCTGTAGGTTTTGCGGGTCAGGTCCAGTCGGGTTAGCCAATTTTGTCAGCTATAGGTTTGGTTTCTATAAATTAACTCTGTTAAAATTAATCAATATTGTTTCTGTTATGGACTAAGGGTAAGTGAGGTATCATTATAAAAAGGGTAAGTGAGGGTCTTGGGCGTGTGTAAATATGGTAAGCAAGTATTATTATAAAAGTAGTAAATAAGCAGGTATATAATTGTAGTAAATAGACACGTATATAATTGTAGTAAGTAGGCATATATGTAATTGTAGTAAGTCAATAATGACAACAAATTCTGTGAAGATTGCTTTGGTCATGCTGATTAATGGGCCTAAAGGATTTGTTAATAACAGATGCCCCCCAGCTTAAGTTGACTTGGTAAAGTCGGCTTGAGCTTTATTAGTGATTCAACCGATATTTGTTACGGCTAGCCGGCTTGTTATTGTGCTGACTTGTGCACTTGAACTGGTTTGAATGATACTGGTCCGTAACAGATGTCCCCAACTCGAGTGATTATTGAAGAACCGAGATGTTCTTCACATCCGGTTAATGCTGATCCGAGATACTTTTCACATCCGGTTATTGTTGATTCGAGATGTTCTTCACATCCGGTTATTGCTGATCCGAGATGCTTTTTACATCCGGTTTTGGTGATCCGAGATGTTCTTCACATCCTTTTTGAAGAACCGAGATGTTTTTCACATCCGATTGTTGTTGATTACATATCTCACTTGGGCGTCAGAGTGCTTTTGCAGGTACACCCTCTATCTGTGCACAACCAGGATCCACTTCTCAACTGCATCCAGATCCGAGTTCGACTTCACAAGCCCGAGTCTGAGTTCTACCACCAGAACATTTGGCGCTAGAAGGAGGGCCTCCCTTTTTCCAGTATGACCGTTAACACCCGCCTCTAGATGAGGAGGGCTCGCCCTCAACTAACACCTGAAGGTTGGATGGACGACTTGGATTACCACGATGGCGGGTTCGAGGACATAGGCATCTCTCAACCCCTACACTCGAGATGAAATCATATGCCGACTTGAAGCTCAGCTGAAAGAGCTAGAAGAACAAAGTCAGAAACCACCACCGCATCTCAACCTCCACCATCTCCGAACTAGATTTGGATTATGCCAACCTTAGCAACACGAGGAGATATCTGAGAAATGTGTATGATACATTCACTGTTTCCATATTCATACTACGATTTGTTATTTCCATTATTTGGTTGTTACGTCTTTGAATCTGTACCAAGTGTTCCGAGGTAAACTCGGATCCGATTCAGACATTCATTTCCGAATATGCCAACTCCTCCTTCTTCTGACTGGAGCCGTTAATGGGGAGAAACACCAAAGATGATATTTGAATATATTTGAAGTGGTCAGATATAAATCTCCCTTGTGATAGCAAATGACTGGTAAAAACTGGTTGTCTGGGCCGGTTTATTTCCTCATCCGGATACATGTACGTCACCCAAATTATTTTCATGACCAGATATGTCTTAGATGGGTCAACCTAGTCGATGGGACAAGCCTCTTCGCACAGTCGAATTATTCTCCTTGCCGACCAACTAACGAATTCAAACAAGATGCAGAGCGTGAAATACTTCTAAATCCGAGCTCATAAGCTCGAATAATATTGTGGGTAAAAATATAAAAAAAAGAGATGAGTTGAAATCTCATCAACTCAACCAACCGACCATGTTGGTATCCCAACCGGCCAACCGTCTGGATCGATTCTCTAGCCGGCTAATCATCCTAGCTAATTCTAGCCGACTAGTCTTCCCGGCAATGTTCCAGCCGACCAATCTTCCCCTGACTTAAGAAATCCCCTCGACCAAGATTATTTGGAAACATTTGATAAACACATGGGAATCCTTCTTCATCTTGAGTAGAAGACCAAGGCGAATAAACGCTCCTACACAAGCTCCGGACATCCCGGACGATAGATGCTAGCTAGGCGTCCCTAGGACCTCTGGGTCCAACCAATTGCACCTATCCGACCATACAGGCATGAAGTAATCTATATTCTGAGGGTCAACCATCTCGACACATGTAGAGGTCGTGTAACAACCATCCGAATCATAATCACTATCAAAGGAATCCGACTCTGTCCTAATCACTCTCCTAAAAAGCCTCCGGACCTAGTCACATTTGTCTCAGAAACTCAATCATCCTAGAACTAAATTCAACAATAACTGGATGTGAAGAGCATCTCGGCTCAAACAAAACCAGATGTGAAGAGCATCTCGGATGTAAAGAACTTCTCGGCTCAACCAAAACCGAATGTGAAGAGCATCTCGGATATAAAGAACATCTCGGCTCAACCAAAATTGGATGCGAAGAGCATCTCGGATGTGAAGAACATCTCAGATCAACAACAATCGGATGTGAATAGCATCTCGGTTTTCAAAAAGGATGTGAAGAACATCTCAGATCACCAAAACCGGATGTGAAAAGCATCTCGGATAAGGAATAACCGGATGTGAAGAACATTTCAGATCAACAATAACCGGATGTGAAAAGCATCTCAGATCAGCATTAACCGAATGTGAAGAACATCTCTGATCAACAACAACCGAATGTGAAGAGCATCTCGGTTCTTCAATAATCACATGTGAAGAGCATCTCGGATCAGCAATAAACGGATGTGAAAAGCATCTCAGATCAACATTAACCGGATGTGAAGAACATCTTGGATCAAAAATAACCGAATGTGAAGAGCATCTCGGTTCTTGAATAATCACTCGAGTTGGGGACATCTATTACGGACCAATATCATTCAAATCAGTTCAAGTGCACAAGTCGGCACAATAACAAGCCAGCTAGCCGTAACCAATATCGGTTGAATCACTAAGAAAGCTCAAGCTCACTTTACCAAGTCAACTTAAGTTTGGGGGCATCTGTTATGGACTAATCCTTTAGGCCCATTAATCAGCATGACCCGAAGCAATCTTAGCAGAATTTGTTATGTCATTATTGACTTACTACGATTACATATATGCCTACTTACTACAATTACATATATGCCTACTTACTACAATTATATATCTGCCCACTCACAACATTATATATATGCGTACTTACTACAATTATATATCTGTCCACTTACGACAATTATATATCTGCCTACTTACTACAATTATTATCTACCCACTTACGACAGTTATGTATCTGCATACTTACTACAATTATATTTTCCCACTTACGACAGTTATATACCTGCCTATTTACTACTTTTATAATACCTGCTTACCATATTTACATACGCCCAAAACCCGCACTTACCCTTTTATAAAGATACCTGCTTACCATATTTATACAGGCCCAAGATCATTATAAATAGGAGGTATATATCAACAATTCACAAGGTATACAATTTTTACTAAGTCAACCACATTGGTTGTTTAATATCTGACTTGAGCGTCGGAGTGCTTTGCAAGTACACCCCATCTAAGGACAACCCGGATCCGCTCCTTGACGCCGTCTAGATCCGAGTTCGACATTAGGCGCCCGAGTTCGAGTTGTACATCGGAACAGTTTGTACGTACACAAGAGGGAAATTGTTCGCTAGAATAATACAATGACATGTTCAAACAAGGACGCTCCACCGTTTTTCTTTACCTTCCTTTTCATGCATGTTTGGTTTATGTTTAACCCAAACAGCAGCTAGTTTGTGTGTTTTTTATTTGTTAATACTCGAATTTTTCCCTTCTCCCATGTAAAACTCTGTTTAAGGCCATGGACCACAGTGGTCAAGTCGACATTTATGCTTTACTCTTTTTGAAAGTCTTTGCACTAGAAAGAAACAAAAAGAGATACCAACATGTCACATACACAAACCTACGCAGTCTCCATTTCACATATCAGCGTGAGCCACATTAACCTATGACACCTAGTATTGTGCATATAAAACATCAGCACCATGTGTTCAACAACATTGTGTCAGTTGTAAGAAGAAGCATACCAAAGTGTTGAAGGTATAAGACGCATGGAGAAGGCTTAACATGAAGGTGGTGGGGTTGCTTGGAGTGATTCTTTGTTTCATCTTACTCAGTCAGTATCAAACATTTTCTATCAGACCCCACATTTCAGGTATATATGTTTACTTACAAAAAGTTACAATATTTTTCTGTTTTATTACTTGGGTTTCATTCAGTTTTAGATGTATATGAACATTGCATTAGATTGGTGTGGTTGCAGGTTCAGAGGAACTGCATGGATATGGCCAGCAACAAACGAAAGGGCAAAAACAGGATCCTGACGCTGGTATGGTCTGAGGATTATTCTCAGCCTCACAGAAGAAGGCCAGTGCATAATAAGTTAGATCCCTAATGATGTTTTATATTTAATTTCCTTTAGGGGTCAGGTTTTTTCATGTGTGTTTATTTCCTCATCCTAAAATGTTTGTAAGAAGATCAGGTGACTCATCTCTTTAAAATATGGAGCTGTAATGTTCTGTAGCTAAACAATTATATAATTACTATAGTTTAATTGCCTTTTCACTTCATGAATTCATGTATATGTGTCATCATTTACATTGTGGACTTTTGGTGTACAGTGTCCCACTAAGAATAGCCTCAGTCTCACAATAATTCTCAGCTCGGATTTGAACTAATAATAATAACTAATAATCACGTGCCTAGTTCTACCTGCACTTTTGAATCTCACCGGGTTCTCTATGTAGCATTACACACCTAAAGGCTAAAGCTCCTATAACTGCAACTTCTACCAACTACAATTAAGTTTTAAAGTGAGAGATGAACTTAAAAAATAAAGTATTAAATTATAATTATAATTATTAATTTAAAATTATATAATAGAGAAGATGACTTAATAATTTATTATATAATTAAATTTCTTTTATCATATAATTTTAACAGGTAAGCTGTCACATGTAGATTAGTGCTAAGGAAGATAATGGATTCACACTCCATTGGGGTGTGGGAATGTAAGTAGGAAAGAGATAGAAAGATAAAAAATAAAAAAAAAATGAAAGAAATTATAAGAATAAAAAAAGAGTGATAAAAATTGAGATATAAAAGGATGTGTAAATATTAAGAGTGTAAAAATATTACACTCATTTGAATTTTAAAACAAATAGAGTCATGTGTGTCTTGTTTGCAAGGTATATCAAACCAAATGATATCACTTTATTGGTTTCTCTGTTTGTAGCCTGTTTCTTTTCAGTAGGGGTGTAGCCATTTTTTATTGATGTAAAACTAATTAATGAGTACTATCTGGCTGCTATATATTCTTCATGATCAGCAATATGGATCTTTTAACTCTAGGCAATTTAAGGTTATCAATGTCTACTTTGACCTACTACATGTGCCTAAAGAGGAAATTCCCTTCTTTGTTACCTCTATAATTTGAGACTTGCAGAGAGTTTTAGACTAACTATATAGACCAAATAAGTAGAGACCAAATGCAACAACAATAACACAAAAGAACAAATCAGAGAAGGGGCCAAAAAGCAGCGACAATAACATGCATAGACCAAATCAGAAGAGGGAGACCAAAAGAAACAATAACCTGCCCCTAAAAAGAAAAGGTAAAAATGTGTACCCTCTCTCAATGCTATTAGTATCCCAAGACACAGTTCTGACTGCTGACCGAAATGCGCATGCAATGCAATCAAGAGTGGTTAATTAGCAGTTTCTATAATGTTCCAAAAGGAAGCAGGCATGTTCAGTTTGCGTCCCTTTCCTCTTATTAAATTCTCAAGTTAAATTATTGTAGCTGCTAGCTTGGACCATCTTGTAATTTAATCCCCTCAGGGAGTGTCAGCGTCAGGTTGCATTTGCGTCAGACTAGTCTTTGTTGTGCATATTATATGTTGTTAGAATTTCCTATACGAACTTAAGATGAGGTTAAAAATGTGGATTCGAATCAATCTATTGAGAGTAACGTTAACATAGATCCATATTTATAACGTGATTTTGGGGGAAAATAAACATACTATTATACCCATGTGTATGTTTGCTTAGCCATTGCAATTTACAAACATAATTTTTTGAGTAAATCAAACACACCATTATACCATGAGTATATTTGCTTAACCGTTGCAACTTACAAACATAAATTTAGGGCTTCCTTATACAAATTCAAAAAAGAGTTGGATTGAGTGAACATATATAGATTTGTGTGTAGTATAAGTGGGATTCGGATTCTCTCCTACCTATACAGCCTCTCCAACAAACTTTAGTTACAGAATCATCAAGTAACTAAATATTCTGTAGCTAATGCGTAGCTATTTAGTTAATTTAACTCGACTGCAGAGGATGTATGGTGGGAGAGAATCCTTACACGGTATAAGTGTAACGAGTACACACACTAATTTCACCAAAAAGGCATGCATCACGAGTGAGTCACCTTTTTATAGGCATGAGTCATCTTTCATAGACATTAGATTTATTATTAAAATACTGGATAGTGTACGTAGATGAAGGATAGGCAACCGGTTCATTGAAAGGTATTTCAAGAGTGTTTCAAATCTTGTTATTTTTATCTCTGATTTATTGGATATTGCTATATGTAAATTTTAATTGATAGAGGCTAATATTTTAAAAAATGGATCGATAATTAAACTGGTGAAAGCACTGATTCACGGTTCAATGGTTCAATAGTGGTTTAGTGGTGGGCTTCGGTCGGATTCGGGCCCAAAAAGCCCAATCCGCATAAAACCGACACAATATAAGTTGGGCCACTCCCGTCCATTTTGGGCCTTCGGGCCACTCGGGTGGGTTATCTCGGTTTTGGGCCATTTTTGTGCCAATTCATATTTTTTTGGGTCTTTTCGAGATTTTATTCTTTTTCTACATTTCTGGTTCGTTTTGGGGGCTTTTCAACATTTTAAGATTTTTTTCCATTTCATGTAGTATCCACGGTCCACCTATTTGGGCCTTCGGATTGATCGGGTTCGGATTAATCGGGTAAACAGACCACTCGCGTGGGTTATCTTGGTTTTGGGCCATTTTTGTGCCAATTCATATTTTTGGGTTTTTTCGAGATTTTTATTCTTTTTCTACATTTCTGGTCCCTTTTTTTGGGCTTTTCAATATTTTAAGATTTTTTTCCATTTCAAGTAGTATCGACGGTCCACCTACTTAATTGGGCCCTTTCAATTTTTTAAGCTTTTTAACATTGTTTTTTTTCCCAATATTAGGTCTTAATTGATTCTTTACATTGGACCATTAGAATTGTAATTATAATAGGTTAATAGCCCAAAGACTAAGCTGTCAAAATAACTGTACTAACATCAAAATCACTTCAAATTTCGTACAACCCTTTTCTCTTATTTTCATTCGAATTTTCATCTCCACCACCATATCTAGAATCCTTTGAAATCTTTCAATCAATCTCTTCAATCCTTTCAAAATCCTCTTTCGAATTTTACATCTCTTTTATGACCCACTTTTTCGAATTTATAGCATCTCTTCATCTTCTGGTCTTATTCGAATTTCAATCCTTAATACTATGGATGTTATTTTTCGAGATTTTTCAATCAAAGTCATTTAGTCTTTCCTCAAATTAATTTCGAAAAAAATTCCTTTAAATACTTGTTGAAAACACTTAAAAAAATCCCCACTACCAACAGGGCCAATGACTTCTTCTTGCTTACTTCTTCACCAAGGTCCAGTTCATGAACTTTAAGAAAGTATAAAAGATCTTCTATCTTTAGGGAGTGAAGATCCTTAGCTTCCTAAATAGCAGTAACTTTTGGTCTCCATTGCTTGTGAAGGCTTCTTAGAATGTTTATTTTATGATCTCCATTGCCATACATCTTGGCCAATGACTTGAGACCATTTATGATCGTTTGGAATCTTCCAAACATCTGATCTATAGACTCATGATCATGCATCTTGAACATTTCATATTGATGAACAAGCATGCTAATTTTTTATTGTTTAACATGGTTTGTTCTTTCATGGGTTGTTTGTAACACCCTCGCCCCGTAATGGGTATTATTCGACTATCTCAGAGGAAATTCATTAATTAATCTTTAAGGAAGTGAGGAAAATGGGTGATTTTCTTTAAAACATTATCTTTGATTAAATTCTACTTGGGATAAAAGAAGAAGAAACATATTAATACAGGGAATATTATTTCATTATAATTTAAAATTACAAGTCAAGTAGCATAAATTTAAATTGGGGTTTTTAACTTAATACATTACAAAAGGAAATTGGACTTTCTATCCGACTATACCCTAACTCTATATATAGTGCTACTACATATGCCCCTAAACACTACCACTTAACTCATCAAGATTCGACTCAACTTGAACGCCACGTCTATCTTCATCAAACGTGCATCCTTCCAGGGTCCCATGCCCATTCGGGTGCCATAAGAGTGACAGACAACGACAAAGAAAATAAGGGGGTGAGAACACTTTACATGAAGTCACTTAACGAATGATATGATAACTAGAGTAAACATATACTAGGATTCACACAATTCATTCAACAACATACACAATCAATCACATAGATAATCATAACATCATGAAATTGTGCGAATATGCTCATGCAATGCGAGGCAACCACATCATCTTCCATCATTTCTCATAACTACCATATGTTGTGCAATGCATGACGACCTAGGGTAATTTCACCATCCACAATGCACAACAACATTGAAATAAGAAGCGATCATGAGTTAGAGTTCGTACTACCACTAGTACACAGAGCCACCGCTTTAAAATAATAATCAAGATTCCACTGGTGGATCAACCTAAACATCAACTTCTGGACAATCTCCACTGATGTCAAGTCTAATCAGGGTAACCCGACCATATTGAGGAAATTTCGGCTTACGAGGGGCGTAACCAATGCCACTTAGCAAACTTTTCCCAACCTGCAGCCCATATCCTCAAGGCCAAGTGAATGTTCCCACCCTGGTATAACTTACAACCGCCTCTCTTCCCATCCCATCATAAGGCCCACCGCCTTAGACGTCACTATGCATATGATGTATGTCACATATACTAATGCATTAACAACATACTCATTCCTTCCTGGTAAAGTCACCCTGCAATCTTTCCATACAGTCAACCACAGTGACATAACAACAACAGATTCGACACTCATGCCCCACCTGCAGAGTTGCCTCGAACCTTTTCACACAACCAACCCTTTGTGGTACAATAACAAATCTGATGACTTTATCCAGCAAGAAACTCAAACCCCAATACTTTGGTCAATGCACACTCTCTTTCCAAGCTTCTCAAGTCTTATGTACTTAGAGTGTTCAATGTAAGCTTTTAGGGTAGGTTTTAGTTATTCTCACATTTTGAGATTTGAATTCCATTTATACCTTATAACTTTTTAAATCTCATGTATATGCCTTATGTATTCACCTTGCACTTACTCAAGTATTACGCCATAGGGTTTTATGCTTCATATGATCCACTTCTTAATATGATTACACTGGTAACCTCCAACTTGATTCATAGTGTGTTAAGTTTAAGTGTATAATTGATCTCTATGTATTAAGTTTACCTCCTTTAGGTTTATCTTGCCCTTACCTTAGCTTAATCTTCTTTGATTAAGTCTTATCTTAGATAATTAAAACTTAATAAGTCTTAATCAATTAGGTAAACTTAGGTTTAGTCCTTAATTATTGTAATTCATCCTTAATTAGGTGTTTAATTAAGCCTTAATCAATTCTTAATCACATTCTTAATCATTGATTAAGATACCATGAAACAATTATTCGATTTTATATTTATTAGGGTTTTTAATAACATTTTATGAGTAAAAAGGCCCAAAAAAGGTAGCTCAAGTCTTATGTAACCCAATGGGTATTTTAGCATGTTACCATCATGTATAACAAGTTTTAGGATGACTTTTATGTCGACTTAGGGTTTTACCTGAATTTCCAACATGATTTCGACCTTTTACTTTTAAAATTTTAGTTTTTGCTTTTTCACTTTTAACCTTTAACTTTTATCTTTCATGTTTACCTTTACCCTAATGGGCCACTTAAGCCCACAAAAACTTTTATACTCATCATTCCTCAATCACATGAATCAAACACACATCAAGTATAAACATGGTATGAGTTTCATCGAGAACACTCATGAACACTGAATAACATCATGAATTTCATAAAAAAATCAATAAATTTCCAGAAAATGTAAAAACTCATATAATGAACTACGCATACCCAACATCAATATTATCATGTCAAATCATCAACTTGCATGTTTGCTCATACCAAAGGTCATAGCTTGAGAAATAGCACCAACACATTTTCCAAAGATTTAAATTCATAAACAATTTATTTAATTCAAAACAACCATACATTTACGGTTCTAATCAACCACAGAACACATTTCCAAGATCAAATCAAATTAAAAATCAACTACACATGTTCATGTTACAAAAACTGAATTGATACATAAACATAGATACATTCATATTTAAAAATTTCAACAAAATAAAAAGAAAAGGGAATAAGGTCAAGGATCACCCTCACTCTAGTCATCAATCCTACTACAGTTTCATAGGTTCTCCCCCTTACCTAAGCTTCCTAAGCTTTCAATAATGATAATGAGTTTCTGGACACCTCTACCAAACTTCACAATCTACCCTTCCTTTTTACTCCTCTTGATTTCCTCTACACTTTTTCTTAAAGGCCTATATATGGTGATAATACTTTGGGTTGGAAGCTCAAAATGAAGCTTTCAATCTTGAAGTAAGAAAATGAAGATGGAGGGAGGATGAAGAAGAGAGAAATTCAGATAGATTGAATGAAGAGAGAGAGAGAGAGAGGAAAAGGGTATAATTAGTGAGGTAAACATTGCTTTACTTTTGCTTTTTGACTAATTAATAAAACTAGGTTAATGAGATAATGAAAGGTTAAGGTAACTTTAAGTGTATGAGACAACCTTAATTAAATATTAAGGTTTAGGGTTTAGAGAATTAGGTTAAAGGGCATTTTGGTAATTTTGTAGTAAGTGTAGGGGCAAAATAGTAATTTCTCACCAAAATTTCTACGAAAATTCTAAAAAATCTAGAAAAAAAAAGGAAAACCATTCCTAACCTAAGTTAAATCCCAAGATATAAAATTTAAGTATTATTTCATGAAATTTAAATATACTGGTCAATGTTACACCGCTAACTAGGGGTATTTTGGTCATTTTACCCAAAGTTTCATAAAATTCTAAATTAATTTTCTAAAATTAATTATTAATTATACTAACACTATTTTGACTAAAATATAACTTCCCTTAATTTTATATATTTTCCATAATTAAGTTTATAAATTCCCTAATTGCTTAATTACTAGAGGTAATTTTGGTAATTTTCCCAACTTCCACCTTAGAGAAATTATTTTAATTTATGGTTGGATGGATAGTTCCCAAATCCTAAGTTGGATTATTCATAAACGACTCCCAAATCCTTTATAAATTTATTTCTAAAAAATATATTATCTTACTTATATATACTAGCAGGGAAAATTGTGGGTGATAACTGTTGCTAAGGTGTCCCAAATTTCTTTTGCAGAATTTTCACCCATGGACCTTTTCATTTGCTCAAGGCAAAACCAAAATATAGTTTAGTCTTGGCATTTAGTTGAACTATAGCCTTATGCTCAAGTGTCCAATCAACTTTATGTATAAGTACATTGGGTATCTCCTTCAGTTACAATCTACCAAAATCAAGATTGTAGGACTCAATGAACAGTTGCATTCTATTCTTCCAATAATCTTCACCATTAAAGGTTGGTGGTCTTGATATTGAAACTCCTTCAGAGATGTAATGATTGTTGCTTGAAGAAGTTTCCATTTGTAATATGGATCTTTTCCTCTTCACTTGTTAAGGTGCTCAACCCAGAGGATGAGCTTTGATACCAACTGTAGAAACACAGGTAAAACACAAGAAGGGCAGTTGAATGGTGTTTTTATAAAACCTTTTTAAATTTAGACGGAAGTGTAATTTTTATCAATAATTTTCAGACAAAGTTAAGTACTATTTGAAACATGCTCACATATCTAAAGTTTCAGAGAAGCGGTTTTCTGGAAATAAATTTTTAAGTAGAGAGCTTTTATAAAATGAAGTATCGAAAAACACCTTTTAACCCCTTAGACTAGAGAACACAAGGATAATGAAAAATAAGAGCTTAAGTTTAGAGACTTTGTGTAGTAGATATATAGATTTATCCTGGTTCATTGACACTAACTTGTGAGCTACATTCAATCCTAGCATAAATCACTTACTAGATTTTTCACTATCTTTGCAAAGTTACTACTATTCTTTTGCTACAAGCCTCTTCAAGCTCAACTTACACTGGTTCAAGTATTCTTTTCAACCTAGCCTCTTCAGGGTCTACAAACTTTTAAGTTTGTGAAGGATAGCTTAAACAAGATACTTCAGATGAGTAACTTATTACATGTTTGTACAAGGGCTCAACTGTACCCAGTACTAAAAATGGAAATTTATTGTACAAGAATATTTCTCAAGAAAATTGTACAGAGCTTTTGCACAGAAAAGAAGCTTAAAAAATTTATCAAATCACTATTTCTTTAAGCTAAGTTTTCTTCTCATATTTATAGGGTCCTCCATTTTCTCTCTTTGAAATATTTTCGTTTTGATTTGCATTAAATTAATTCTTAAAAGTCGTTGAGAGACAAGTAGGCTTTGGGTGCATCGGTTGCACTAGTGTTATTTGTAACATCCTAATAATTTCTAAAAATAAATGAATAAATAAAATAAAATAAGAATTTTTATAGAAATAATAATATTATTATTATATCTATTATTATGTTTCAGAAAGAGTATTATTTAATTAAAAAGGGAGACGGGTGGGTCGGAGTAGGCCCAACCCAGTTAGATAATTAAATAGGGAGGGGTCATCTATTTCACCCTAACTTTCTTTCATACGTCAGACAACCAAACTCTAGTAAGGAGAGAAGCGACTCTACAAGGAGGAGGTGCCGAAGTGTAGATCATCGAAAAGTTCTGCAATTCATCTTTGATCATCGTTTCTAAGGTACGGGGGAAAAGGGGTGCAACTATATGTGTATGCGGGAGCGCTTGGGGTAGTGAGGGCAACCCTAAGTCCCTCTAGGATCTCTAATTTTGAAATCTAAACGGTGAATCACATGTTTTATGTTTGGAATTTGTTCTGGTTGATGCATATTGTTATGTTTCTTGATGAATTGAAAGCTGCGAACGAGATTGTCGAAAAGGAGTCGTATTAGGATTTAGCGGTGAGAACTCATAATTGATTAGATGTTAATTTTATGGTAATCAGTAATGATTTCGCTAATTTTAGTCAGTAAAACGTGTCTAAACAAGTTATGAACATAAAGATTTGAGTAGGGGTTGAAGAGGGGTTAAAAAGGAGCAAAAAAAGCGCAAGTGCAGTCGCTCTCGAGTCGTTGGGTAATCGATTACAGTAGTCTGTAATCGATTACAGGATCTTTCTGGGAAAAAATGTGGTAATTGAGCTTCTTGGTAATCAATTACCAGCCTTTTGGTAATCGATTACCAGGCCAAAACTGGAGTAAATGCTTCTGGTAATCGATTAGAGCCTTCTAGTAATCGATTACCAGGCTAAAAATTGGAGTAAATGCTTCTGGTAATCGATTACCAGGATAAAAACTGGAGTAGATGCTTCTGGTAATCGATTACAACCTTCTGGTAATTGATAACCAGGCCAAAACAGATGCTTCTGGTAATTGATTACAGCCTTCTAGTAATAGATTACAAGGCAAAAACTGAGATTAGGGTGTTATATATGTTTATGCAATGTTGTGATCATCTACTTATATGATGGGTGTTTATTTAAAATATGAATCGTTTTGTGGAATTGATTAGATTGAATTAGATGTACATGTGTATTAATTGTGGCATGAAGTATTGTTGGGTGATTATTCTATGTGATTGTGAGGTATCATGTGTGATTTGGATATGATGAGATAAATGTGAATATGAATGTTCTATGTGTATAATATTCATGATGTGATGTGGAATGATTAGAGCAGAGGATATTGTATGAGAGATGTATGAAGTGATGATGATGCATTGAGCATGAGCATATGACGTATGAGGACACATGAGATGCATGAGAAGCCAGACGTGGCTAAAAATATCATGGCCCAAGAGGGGGCGACGAACAGGGTGGACCATGATGGGAGACATTCGATGCATGGCCCCAAGAGAGGGTGTTTTACTATGCTACTCACCAGCCCATAAGAGGTGGGTAACGGTGAGAGGGAGCGAGTGTCTTTGCACAGGCCCAAGAGGGGGTGTTTAAATGTACAACCTACCGGCCATGAGGGTGTTTAACGGTAGGGCCAATAATGGTAACAACTAAGGGAATTTATGAGGTTCGCCCATTGTGCGGAGTTCCAAATCATGACTCTCAGGAGAGGTGTTGTGCATGTGCATGGTATGAGCACACACATTATTTTGTGAATGTATGAGAGTTGCAAAATTATAATTGTGTGAATTTAATTTGTGGAATGTATAGTGTATGGATTGAGATCAATGATGTTGTGTATGGTGATGGTGGGAACAGGGGTAGCCTTCTGTATTATATATATATATATGTATGTATTTCATTCCTCACCGTACTCTCTCTTGTGATTTTCTTAGGTAATGAAGATGACACTCAAAGTGCTGACTTTTGAAGGGACAGGGTCTCGCTCTGATATGTGTGACATCGGGGCTTAGTATCTAGGAGCTTATATTTCTTATTTTGTTATTTAAAGTTTTAGAAAAATTATTCCTAAGGGTTTTATATGGCCAAGTTATATCATTGTTATGTTGGCGATTGAGTTCTTTTAAAAACCTTAGTTATATTCTTTTATGGAGACAGTGTTGGATTTTGAATAATTATTTATTAAAGGGAGGATTTTGTGAACCTTTTTACCTCGGAGTTAACTGTAGTTTTCATTATAATTTAACTTGGTATTTGTTTTATTATTTGGGGTAGAAGGGTGTCACATTATTCTGACTTTCTTGTAGACTAGTACAACACATATTTCCTTTTTGGTGCAATACTTTTGAAATGCACCAAAAAGTAGCCTTTTGTCTTTCCTTTCTCAACTAATTTTCTTTACAAGGTGCAGACGATGCTTTGACTTTAGTGTGTCTGAAGAGTGAATATATTTCAGATGCTTTGACAACTTTGACATGTAAGAGTTTAGATGCTTTAGCCTTTAGATAGTTGAGTCTTCAAATAGGTTCCAAAGTTGTCTGAAGCTTATTGTTGTCTGAAGTTTGTAACCGTCTCTAAACCATTTGATACTTTCTGAAATGTGAAAAATATATACCTAGTTAAGCACTTTATTTCTTTCTGTTTGTTATCATCAAAATTTAAATGTGTAATGTCCAAAGGTTATAAACCCTTGAGACTCAATAACTCTAAGTTGTTAAGTTAACTTATTGAATTAGAACTTTTTGGTAAAAACTAGTTGATCAACTAGTTATATATCAAATGTAAAATGATATAAATTGACACATTTACAAGTTTTATTATATAAATTCTATTTTTTAAACAAAAGTATATTATTAGACAATTATAATTTTAGATTTTTTTATAAATTTTAAATTCTTATAAACTTTTTTAAGTGATAAATATTTTTTTAAAATTAAAACAAATAGTGAAATAATTAAAATAAATAGTATAGTATAAAAATAATTCCAAAAATAGTAAAAAAGAATAATAAACTAAATAACTTTTTAACATTTAAGTAAGAAGAGAGCCTCAAAAGAGTGTGAAGGGGGAGAGAGAAAAAATGTTTTTATTAGCAACATTGAAAAATGATAATTTGAAAGTAAATGAAAATAGGAATATGTATTAAATTTGAGTGATAAAAATGGAAGAAAAATAAATAAGTTGGAAACTAGCTAAGGTAGTTTCTAGCTTTTAAGCTAGAAATTCCTAAAATAAGCTAGTTTCGTGTACCTTATCAAATAATTGTGTTGATCAAACTAACTTTTATAAGCTAATTTATTGTTCTTACCAAATACACTCGCTCTAAAACATCAATAAAAAATTGTTTTTATCTTGATTTTATTGACTTTTTAATTTTTCAATTAAATTTTACATATATTACATTGAATTTGATCAATTTATAATCTCATCAACTATAACCACATTACCCAAACAATTAACCCAAAAATAACCCAATAATAGAAACTTTAGACGGAAGAAAATCAATCTCTCATGTTAAATTTCACAGTTACTTACCGATGAATATTGGTTCAAGTAGTACATACTTGATTTCGCTCAAAGTTAGACTAAACAAATTCACGATCACATAAATTAAGGCTTTATCTATATATCTTATCATAAATGTGAATAGAACTCATTCATTTAATATTGGGTAAATATGTTTTTGATCCTGTAAAATTAGTGAGTTTGCTTTTAGTCTCTCTAAAATTCTTTTTATTAAAGCATCCTCCCATTTTTTTTTTTGGAATTAGTCCCTCTCCTTAATTAGCGTGTGTCAGTGCTAATGTGGCACATTTTCTCTCTCATAGGTGTCCAATAATATATTCATGACGATCTTAAACCGTTAGAAAATTACTTACATGACCGCCACAAAATTCACTTTTTCCACCCCCTATACCCACCCACCATTGTCCCTCACTCTCCTTCTCAACAGTTTTTTCTTCTTGTTCTTAACTTTTTTTTTCTTCTAAAAATGTAGTGTTGGAATGTTGAGTTCAATAGGCCATGCATTTGAATCCGCTGCAAACCCACAACCAAATAACAAACAAACAGCGCAACAAACAAATCGAGCACCAACACCACCCACACATGTTTCTTCCATATATGCTTGGCCTTCTGGCGATCGTTGCCAACGACCTTAGCAACCGACACCGAAACGACGTTGTTAGAGACATCAAGCATTGCTACAACAACAGCGTCTTTGCCATCCATCATCATCGTCGTTCCATTGGCATCGACAAGGCTCTTCTTCTTCTTCAACCCTTCATCGGGTTGTTTCTCGAGGAGAGGCAGGGTGGTTGAGGATCTAACGGAATCGGAGGATTGAGAATCGAAATTGAGGGCTTCACGGAAAACGGAATCGAATTGGGATTGGAGAGAGAAAGGGGCGAAGTGTTTGGAAGCATCGAGGGTTTCACGGAAAGAGGATCTGATGTGGTTGAGGAAGGAGAGGGTTTGGGATTTGAGGAGGTGGGAATCGAAGATAGCGAAGAAGACGAAAGGAGGGTCGATGAGGAAAGTGTAGGTGCGGTTGTTGACGGTGTGGGAGAAGAGGGAGTGCTTGGGAGGGGTTTGGGTCAGTTTGGAACCATTGTGGTGTTGTGCCAAGATGGTGGTTGATCTTGGAATGCAAGCATAGTGCAATACAAATCTCACACGACTTGTATGAGATAAAAAAATTAACATGATCAGACCGTATGCAATTTCCATCAAGAAAAAGGAGAGAAATTTCCAACGAAAATATAAAAAGAAAGAAAAGCCGGTGAAGAAGAAGCAAACTGAAACCCCAAATACATACACATACCGGTTTTGTGGCGTTCATGTAAGTAATTTTCTAGCGGTTTAAAACCGCCAAAAATACACTATTGGACACCTAAGAGAGAGAAAAGGTGCCACATCAGCACCTGACACACACTAATTGAAGGGAGGGACTAATTCCAAAAAAAATATTTTGGGAGGACGCTTTAATAAAAAAACTTTTAGAGGGACTAAAAACAAAACTCGTCAATTTTACAGAGACCAAAAACATATTTTACCCTTTAATATTTATAAGAAAGTTACACTCTCTTCAACAACTCATTTTGATCTGTATCTATTTATTTCTTTATTTTTTATCACATAAATTATCATATCTTATAATCTCTTTCCTCTCTTCATTTACGTTTTTTTTTTCTATCCTTTCTATCTTTCGCTCCCTAAAGTCCTGTTTGGGGTGGTTTTCATTTTCTAGTTTTGAAAATTTTAAAAATCAAAACCAGTTTTCAGTTTCAAAAATTTTAAAACTAAAACTAGTTTTCAGTTTCAGTTTTATGGTTTCCAGTTTCATTTTTTTAAGAGTAAACCATCACTTTAGTCCCTGACTTTTTCAGAGTCGGACACTTTAGTCCCTGACTTATGAAAATACACAAGTTACTCCCTGACTTTGTTCAACATCCATCAATTTAGTCCAAAACGTTATATTCCGTCAAGTCACTGTTGATGTGGCAATCTGACTTGTCTCCAGGGTTCAACATCCATCAATTTAGTCCCTGACTTTGTTCAACATCCATCAATTTAGTCCCTGACTTTGTTCAACATCCCTGACTTATGTGTCATCCTTCTCCTTGCACCCACCCCTCTCTTTTTCACAGCCACCTCTTCTGTGCATAATATAACAACCCAGTTACTCCCAAAATCTGAGCTAATCCAATTCAATTTCTTAATTTGAGCAACAATGCACAAACTTAAATACAATAATACATATACCCAGAAATTAAAAACACCGAAACAAAAATATAAGGAGATATATAGAGAGTGAGAAAGAGGTTCAAATGACATAAATGTGAAAAATCCAGGTAGAGAAAGTATAATGAGACAAAAAGAACAACACACTCAACAAATTTAATCACTTAAAATGACAGTAGTCAAAGAATCCAATTATTAATAGGTCATAAAAAAGCAAGAGTAATGTTTGAAAATTTTGAGGAAAAATAGTATGCAAGTTTATTCTATTTATTCTATCGGAGGCAGAGCCAGAGGTGGCAAAGGTGGAGGCATAGGAGGAGGAATCAAAGGTGGTGCTGGCGGAGGCTATGGAGGTGGCAAAGGTGGAGGAGTTGGAGGTGGACATGGTGGTGGCATAGGAGGTGGTGCTGGCGGGGGCCATGGAGGTGGCATTGGTGCTGGTGGAGGCTATGGAGGTGGTAAAGGTGGTGGATTTGGAGGAGGAGTTGGCGGTGGGCATGGTGGCGGTTCTGGAGGAGTTGGTGGTGACTTTTAATTTAAAACTTCCTAAAAGCACAAATGATCTTATGTTGTCATGCAATTAATATGCATACTTTGTCTATGGATGCAGCTAGCATGCAACTATGTACTCTAGATTAATTAAATAAATCCACGAGTTATGATGTTTCAACAATGGAGGTGGGCTAATAATCATATAATATAAAGGGGTGAGTTGCAAGGAAAAGGTGACACATAAGTCAGGGATGTTGAACAAAGTCAGGGGACTAAGTTGATGGATATTGAATAAAGTCAGGGACTACATTGATGGATGTTGGACCCTGGAGACAAGTCAGATTGCCACATCAACAATGACTTAACGAAATATAACGTTTTGGACTAAACTGATGGGTGTTGAACAAAGTCAGGGACTAAATTGTGTATTTCAATAAGTCAGGGACTAAAAGTGTCCGACTCTGAAAAAGTCAGGGACTAAAGTGATGGTTTACTCATTTTTTTAATATTGGTTTTCAGTTCTATGTATTACATGAATAATTCTCTCTCCTCTCTCTCTCCTCTGTTCCTCTCTCCTCTCTCATTTGTTTCTCTCTCCTGGTTTCTCTCTCCCACTATTCTCTCTCCTCTCTACTCTATTTCTCTCCTCCTCTCTCTCCTCCTCTTTCCTCTATTTCTCTACTGTCTCTCTCCTCGCTCCTCTCTCATCTCTCCTGCGGTGGCTATTGATATCTCTCTCCTCTATACTCTCCTCTTCTATGTTTCTATATTTCCTCTCTCCTCTCTCCTCTGTTTCTCTACTATTTCTCTCTCCTCTCTCATCTGTTTCTCTACTATTTATCTACAGAGGAGAGAGAAACAGAGGAGAGAGGAGAGAGGAGAGAGAAACAAAGGAGAGAAAAACAGAGAGAGGAGAGATAAACAGAGGAGAGAGAACACAGAGAGAAGAGAGATAAATAGAGGAGATGGAGGAGAGATGAGAGAGATGAGATAGGAGAGAGAAGGAGAGAGACGAGAGAGGAGAGAGAAATAGAGGAGAGAGAAACATGAGAGAGATGAGAGAGAATAAGAGATAGGAGAGAAGGAGAGAGGAGAGAGAGAACACAAAGGAGGGAGGGATGAGGGAGAGGGGAGAGAGAAACAGGAGGAGAAAACAAAGGAGAGAGAGGAGAGAGGAGAGAGAAATAGAGGAGAGAGGAGAGAGAGAAACAAATGAGAGAGATGAGAGAGAAATAGAGAGAGGAGAGAGAAACAGAGGAGAGAGAACAGGGGAGGGAGGGAGAGAGGAGAGAGAGAGAGAAACAGGAGAGAGAAAAGAGAAAAGAATGAAACAGAAAACACAAAACATAAATTTTTTTTTGTTTTGCAAAGTAAGGGGAATTGGTTTTGAAACTTGTGTAAAAACCATTTTAACCTCATTTTATCCAAACACATTTTGTTTTCAAATTTGGATTTCGAAACCAAAACCGAAAACTGGCAACCACCCCAAACGGCACCTAAATTTTCCACAATGGGTTGTGAAAATTTTAATACCACAATTTTTACAAATACAATAAACATAAAACGAAACAAAATTTGTATAAGCACAGAACTTTAATATATCACATGAAAATTGAACATAAAACTTTGTATAAGCATAATATCAAGCGGAACAAAAGTAGCAATGGCAGTGCAATGCACGGATAAAAATGGGAATTAAAAATTCATAAACTTGAGTTGAAATTAACCAATTAATTTATAACCAGGTGGTTTATCACAAACCACATAATCCTGTCCATGCTCCTCCACCACCATAGCAAACATTTTATGGAATCACCGCATTTAACTCCATGAACATAGTTTCTCATGAAACGTGTATGGCCTTTCTCACTAAATCATATGGGTTACAATTCTTATTGAGATCCACATCAATTTTGAATAATTTAAAAAGTGTGTTTCAAAAAAAAATTGTACTTTAGAAAGTTAATTACTAGCATTTCTTTTGAATAATAAAGTCAAAAACTTACATTCAAACAAAAAATGAAGAGTTCAAAATTAACGTAAAATATGTAAAACTAAAATTATCTAAAAACATATTTTAATCTATAAAATTAAATTTATACAAAAATTATATAAATAGGTTCTTTTATGATATTTTACATTTATAAACTAGTCTTAATGGTTAAGATTATCAAACACTTTTAATTTAATAAACAAACTTAAAACAGTTAGTTTATTAGGTAGTTTTGCCCAAAATTTCACAAGCATTTACAGTTATAACTTGTCCTGATTTTGAATGGTTAATTATGCAGTGAAGGATGCCAATATGTTAGTATTTGTAACTCCACATCAATTCATGGAAGGAATATGCAAGAGGCTTGCAGGGAAAATAAGGACAGATGCAGAGGGAATTTCCCTCATCAAAGGGATGGAGGTCAAGAAGGAAGGCCCATACATGATCTCTACTCTCATCTCCAAGCAACTAGGAATCAATTGTTCTGTCTTAATGGGTGCCAACATAGCAAATGAGGTAGCTAGAGGAAATTAAATCACTCACCTGTTTAATGTCAAATGACTTTTTAGGCCAGCTTTTAACATCTTTGGTTGTTCTATTGTACACTGTTTGCACAGATTGCCATGGAGAAATTTAGTGAGGCAACAGTTGGATATAGTCAAAACAAAGAAGCTGCAGAAAGATGGGTTCAGTTGTTCTGCACTCCCTACTTCAATGTGACAGCTGTGAGTGCATCACATCCTTTCTTGATGAGCAACAAACAGATGAAAAACTAAAACAAACATGTCAAAATTAAAATTTGATTAAATCTGAAGAAATTTTCTTCATGCAATTAGCAATGTCAAAAGATATATTCATGGCAGAATCATATAATCATGAGTACTAATTTTTGTTCTTTCATTTATGGTGAACCAATCTTCAGTACTTTTAAATTGGTGAATATTTTGATATTATGCTTATGATTTTTGCATTATAACTTAATATAGGTCCAAGATGTTGAAGGGGTGGAACTGTGTGGAACTCTGAAAAATATTGTAGCTGTAGCTGCAGGTTTGTAGTACAATATCTGTACTTTGTTCTTCCCCCTTTACAATTTTTTGTGACTGATCAAGAAATGGCACAGGTTTTGTTGATGGCTTGGAGATGGGAAATAATACAAAAGTAAGTTTAAAGGATTTTGTGTTCAGAAATACCATTTTTCTCCCCTTTATTATTTTTCTTCATGTTGGTTCTCTATGTGTGCTTAGGCTGCAATCATGAGACTTGGTCTGAAGGAGATGGTGGCATTTTCAAAGTTGTTGTTTCCATCTGTTAAGGACAGCACCTTTTTTGAGAGCTGTGGTGTAGCTGACCTTATCACAACATGCTGTAAGGATACTAATTTACTTCACCCTGCCTTTGAATGATTATCTTGGTTTCATTAAAAAATCATATTATTTGTGGCAGTGGGTGGAAGAAATAGGAAAGTTGCTGAGGCTTATGCAAGATATGGGGGAAAGAGGTTTGTTTTTCTTCCTTTGGTCCATAGTACCTGGATGAGCATTGAAAAATGTTGTTAATTTAGTTCTTTCTGACTTCTGTGTTTCTTGTCTTCAGGTCTTTTGAAGAGCTAGAAGCAGAGATGCTTAAAGGCCAGAAATTGCAGGTACATATAAGACTTACTATACTAAACAATAATATATTTTATCTAGAAACTAGAAAGGAATCACTAGATCCTGGACACACAAATTTGAACGTGTATATTTCTGAACAATTTTGATAAATTAGAAGAGTATCAAAGAAGAAATTACAGATCAATAGGCTCAATTCTGCATAGATCAAAACCTATTCTAATTTTCATATTTAATGAAAGCTCTTCTAACCACAAAGTAAAAGATAATAAATATTATGCCAGAAGAGAAATGTTATATCCTTCTACTCATACTTCAAATAATCCTCCTATGTACTAATTGAAGAAAGTATTAAATGGACTTAATATCTTGTAACATAAAAAGAATAATATTTCTTCAAATAATTAGGAGAAACATGTAAAAGGACTTCTTTTTGTGTTAACCACAAGTATCCCCTATTATCACTGGCAATCGTGTTCAGGTCTTAGTCATAGTTAAGGCTCCTTATCCCTCCTTAAGAGTGTGTTTAGTGAGGATTGAATCATCTTTCCACAATCTCAATCTGCGTTGCCAATTGATATGTAAAAGGACTTAGGATTATTCATTAGTGTTAGTGTTACTGACTATTTATCAAATTTTATTGCATCAATGATGTCCTTATTAATTTATCTAATTTGATTACATTAAGGGTGTCTTAACTGCAAAAGAGGTTCATGAGGTTCTAAGCACTCGTGGGTGGCTAGAATTGTTTCCTCTGTTCTCAACAGTGCATGAGATCAGCACAGGGCACCTTCCACCATCAGCCATAGTTGCATTCAGCGATAACAAATCCAGGTACTCTTAATCAAAGGCTCATCATGGCAATAGTACTTTTTGTTCCAAAAATAAGTAATAATAAATTATAGTTCCATGCAACCATAGAAGCAAGCTTTAGATGAGCATCAGCAGTGCAAGGTCATGGTGACTCAGCTTCATTTCCATAACTGAAGATCAGCATACAGTTAGAAGGTTGGTAGCTGTTCTCTTTGAAGGCAAAGGAAGCTAACTCTTGTTAGAAGTTCATTTCAAGCCACAATTTTTCCACTGAAATTAACACATGCATTACACCTAAGTACAGCAAACAAGTTATTTGAAGCTCTCTAGTGATTGCAGCTTCCATTTTTGAGATCTGTTTAACGAATTATTCTTTTTAAGTCCCCAATGTAAAGCAATTGTTTCCAGATTGTGTACGTTGTAGGACTGCCTTCTCTCGGATTAATTTAATTTACGCATAACAAATTGTTCTTACATTTTATTTTCCCTCTTTTTCCCTCCCTTTTGTGAGTTAGAGAGTACACATGAGGTACTAAAATCATTTGCCCCTTTTCCCTATTTCTTTTCTATCTTTCTAATTAAAACATTTCATTAAAAATATTTCTCTCTATGTAGTTTGATTGGACGAACACAGAAAAGAAGATTTTAATCCTATTTCATGTAATCCATTTCTAAGGGGTGTTAATCTAAGGGTGGAAAGTCGCTATCACAAGCTTACTTTACGTCTAGTTTGGTTTGGCTCGTATAATAAAAAAATATGACTAGGTTTTTTAAAGAGCATTTTTAATTAAACAGATCAGGCTCTAGGGATGACAATGGGTACCCTTTGGGCAGGGTACCATAATACCCGTTCCTGTACCCGCATTTTCCAAAAAAGCCCGTACTCACGTGGGCAGTAACTTTAATGTCCGTCTCGGCACCTATATGCCCGTACCCGCGTCCGTTACCTACACTTTTATTAAGTAAAAAAATTAACAACTTACTAAAAAAATAATTTAAGAAAACTATATCTCAATTGAAAAAGTTACTCGAAGATCGTCCAAACATAATTTTTATATATAGATAATACAACAATTTAATTACATTGAAACACAATATGTAATGTTCTAAAACACAACAAATGATCTAAAGTTTAAAATTTTTATTAAATGTTACAATATACTTTCACGTCACTATTTTATAAACTTGGATATCATGTGTTAGAATTCTTCAAGATCTGTAAAAAATGATTATTAACACTAATTAGTCATATATTATAAAGTAAAAAAAAAACACAAAATAGATAGTTATAAAATATATTTTTAATTTGTAATATTATATATATATATCAATTTTAAAAATATGCATAAATATATTAGTTATTTTAATAAAATTAATATATCCTTATATATCATTATATATGGTATTTTTTATTAAATAATTATATATATGAGTGCGGATATGGGGCGGGCTAGGCATCAAAGTGCCCGTACCCGTGTCCATCGCCATGAAAAAATGCAGACTTTTACCCATACCTGCGCCCATACCCGCTTTGCGGGTTTTTACCCTGCCCATTGCGGGTACCCATAGGACTTGGGCTCAATTATCATCCTTATCAGGCCCCAGACTTTTTAAAAAGCCTATTAAACCGGATAAGCTAGCTAATTTATAAATAATATTATTTTTAATAAACATATAAATATATTATATATCTTAGCTGATGGTTTTACTAGATGTGCCATCTCTAGTAGAAGGTCATTTCATGGGTTTAGTAGCGTTCCTGCTTTTGCGTCCCAGGCTTTATCAGCTGATGTTGCTCGTATTTGTTTTAGGCGTGGTTGTTTGAGTTAGTTTAGGTTTTTATTTGGGGTTTATTGCCCTCGTAGTGCACCAAAAAAAAATATATAATCAATAATATAATAATATTTTATTGGGTCGCAATTTGGTACCCTCATGTTAAAGAGGGTTTTGGTACCTTTTTGTCATTTTTTTTATTAAATAGACCAAAATTACGTAGGAACAAGTCGTGTACTCCATCCTAAATTATTTCAAAGACATAAAATAGATTTTAAATGAGACACATGTGTATTGCAAATGAGAATGTGAAAAAATGGGGGAATACAATAAAAAATACATGATAATAGTTATTAGGGGTCAAAAAGTCTTTTTAAAAATTAAAAATACAAATTCTAATAGTTAAATATTGTCCTATAAGTATAAAAATACTAAAATCATTTAAGAAAGTTGAGAGAAATTGATTAAATGATCAAAGAAGGTACCAAAACCCCCTCTCACGAGAGGGTACCCTAGAATTTCCCTATTTTATTATGTTAGCCTACTTAGAGATAAGTTTATTGGTCTATTTAAAGATATATGTCAATAACATATTTACATTATAAAAGAGTAAGTCTATTAGTTTATAAATGCACTAGCCTATTTAGAGATAGATTTATTTGTCTATTTAAATGTTATAATATGAAATAGGTCTTTAAACATGTTAATAGGCCAAACATGCTTTGAAACAAGCTAGATCAAGCCTAAAAATGCACTTTGAAAGGTAACAGATCAGGCTTTGACCACAAAAATATAATACAGGTCAAGCTTGAAGACTGCAAAGCCTAATTTGATTCGGCCTATTTCCACCCCTAAATTTAATTCACACACTTAACACAATCACCTTGATGTTAACATGCATAAGGTAGTGATATATTTGCAAATCATTTGTTTTTTTTTTGGTCAAACATGCAATATAAAGATGCAATATTACTTTTACCCATAACGTCGTTTGCAAAAACAAACACGACAAATTATACAAGTTTAAAACAAAAAATAGAAAAGATAAATTGAATAACAATCAAAGAGATATATATGAGAAAAAAGATAAAGAGATCAACGAAATATTAGAAGAAAAAAAAAGATATGCAAAGAGAAAAAAGAAACAGATAGAAGCTTACCATGGAGGAAAAATATAAAGAGGCTATGAAACTTAAAATTAACAAAGATGAATTGAAACAAAAATGAAAGAGTACCTACAAAAAAGAATAAAGAGAAATAAAAGGATAAATAAACACCAAACAAAAAAAGATTTGGTTAATGTGCGGTCGAGTTATGCATTATTTGTATACATTTTTGTTTTCTTAATTCTTGAACTGTTTAGACAAAATTAGATATTCAAAATAGTGTATTCACGTTAAAGTTATTCTTTATATATCTTGAATAAGTTATTTAGTCATTCATAAAACCCTTCCACCTTATGTGTCATTTCTTATTTTTATCTTTATTTTTATCTTTATCTTTATATATATAAAAGTAAGGTAGTGAAGGTAGTGAAAGTAGCTTACCAAATCTAAAGTGAGGACACAATGGTAAATTTCTTTAAGCAAAACTTCTAAAAATAAAAAGTATCTTTTACATTTTAAAAATAATTAACATTATATATCACCATTAATTAACTATAGTAATTATATTAAAGAGAATATAACTATAAAAATAAAAAAAACCTAAAATAATAAATATTAATAATGATAACTTAAAACATATCTAGTAATTTTAAGAAAATAAAAAATATGAAATTTAAAACATTCTCAAACACTTGAAAAATCATTTGATAATTGTATTGATAGTAATTATTTAATTATACTTATCTTTTTTTATATCAAATATCAATATAATTAAAATCAATTTTAACAATTTCAGTATTAAAAAAAGATTTATAACATAAATAAAAATATAATATAGAATTTAAAACATATAAAAATAATTTAAAAAAGCTAAAACTTAACTTTAAAAAATCCAAAAATATAATATAAAATTTGAAATATGTTCAAATACTTAAAAATCATTTAATAATTATAACAACAATAATTATATTAATTATTTAATTATAGTTACCTTTATTATATCAAAAATCAATATTAAGGCTAATTTTAACAATCAATATTAAAAAAAGATTTATAACATAAATAAAAATATGATACGAAATTTAAAATATAATTGTTATAAAAGACGATAAAATGCAGAAGAAAATAATATTGTATTCTAGAAAATGTTTTCTTAAAAGAATACAAGAGCTGAGAGGTATATATATACAACTTAGGACATCAATAGCCTAATAACAGAATGCTGAGTCAGCAGGAATCTAATCTATTCTAGAATCAGAATCTGATACACAATCTAAGTATAACTAACCACATGGGTAAACACCCACGTGCCTGCCTGAGGCTAAAACAGGAAAGAGAAAATACAAATAAGAAACGGAATTAGCTATTACTAATATTCACAAACATTCCCCCCTCAAACTTAGGGTGGTTGTGCAATAGTCAACTTGTGAAACACCCTGAGTTTGGTTCTAAGAGTCTGAAAACGAAGAGGGGACAAGGCCTTGGTGAGCACATCAGCAAACTGAAAGTCAGCAGGAACATGAGAGACCACAAGACTTTTGTTGAGGACCTTTTCGCGAACAAAGAAAAGATCAAGTTCCATATGCTTGGTCCGAGCATGAAGTACAAGATTATGGGACAGAGAGACGGTACTAAGGTTGTCACAATACAGGATTGGAGTCTGAAAGGAGATTCTGAGTTCCTTGAGAAGAGACTCCAGCCATAAGATATCAGCAACAGTAGAGGCGAGACTTCTGTATTCAGCTTCAGTACTGGAGCGAGCAACAAGATTTTGTTTTCTAGACCACCAAGAGACCAGATTGGGGCCCAGAAAAATACAAGAACCAGAGGTAGATCTTCTGTCATCGCGGTCTGAAGCCCAGTCAGCATCAGAAAATGCAATCAGAGGCAGAGAAGAAGAAGTACAAGGTTGCAGCAGCAGGCCATGTTGAACAGTGCCCTTAAGATACCGAAGAATTCTCTTCACAGCATTCCAATGAGCCTCAAGAGGTTGAGACATAAATTGGCAAACCTTATTAACAGCAAAACAGATCTCAGGACGAGTGATGGTGGCATATTGAAGGGCTCCAACAATAGATCTGTACAGAGTGGGATCTGCTTCATAATCATCACCATGTTTCGACAGTTTAAGGTTAGCAACCATGGGAGTAGAGATGCTGTTGGCATCAGACATCTTAGCTTTGGCAAGGATATCCTTAATGTACTTGGATTGGGAGAGAAGAAGAGAACCATTAGAGAGATGTTGAACCTCAATACCCAAAAAGTAGTCAAGTTTTCCAAGCTCCTTAAGAGCAAACTCAGAATTGAGAGTCTTGATAAGCTGCTGAATATAGGACAAAGAGCTGCCAGAAATAATTATATCATCAACATAAACTAAGATGTAGGTGAAGTGAGTAGATGAGTGATGAATAAAGAGAGAAGGGTCACACTTGCTAGAAGCAAAACCAAGTTTGACAAGAGTGGAGGTAAGTCGTTCAAACCAAGCACGAGGGGCCTGTTTTAGACCATAGAGAGCTTTATGAAGCTTACAAACAAGGTGGCTGTTGGAAGATTCAAACCCAGGCGGCTGCACCATATAAACCTCTTCCTCTAAAATACCATTAAGGAAGGCATTGTTAATATCAAGTTGTTGAAGAGTCCAACCTTTTGAAATGGCCAAAGTGAGGATAGTCCGAACTGTTACAGGCTTGACCACAGGTGAGAAGGTTTCAGTATAGTCAAAGCCTGGTTGTTGGTGAAAACCCTTGGCAACCAGGCGCGCCTTGTACCGGTTAACAGAGCCATCGGGATTCTCCTTAATTCTGAACACCCATTTACAGCCAATGGCCTGCCAACCTGCAGGAAGAGGAACTAAAGACCAGGTCCCATTTTTTATTAGTGCAGTATATTCATCATTCATAGCAGAAAACCAGTTAGGATCTTGCAAGGCATGTTTGTAAGATGCAGGTTCTAGGTGAGTGAGAAGGAGTGTAGGATGTAACCGAGGTTTGACAATACCAGCATTGGAGCGAGTGATCATAGGATAAATGTTAGAAGGGTTGGATAAAGTAGAGGCTGGACAGGGGAAAGAAGGGGGTGAAGTATTGGACATAGGTGGAGAAGGGGACAAGGCTGAGGTGTGAGTGGAAGTAGGTAATGATGAAGAGGGTGAACTTGGTGCAGGGACAGAAATAGGTGTAGTAGGGAGAGATGCTGAAGTGACAGAATCTGGTGTAGTGTTAGTAAGAGGTGCTGCAGATAAAAGTGGAATTTGGGAAATAGGAAAAGAGACAGAAGGGGGGCCGAGGTAGGAGGAGAGGGAAAAAAGGAAGAAGTAAATGGGAAACGGTGCTTATTAAATAGGACATCTTTAGAGACAAAGATTCAACCATCAGAAGCAAGACACTTGTAACCTTTGTGATCAGAAGAGTACCCCAAAAAGATACATTCCTTAGAGTGAAAAGACAGTTTGTGAGAATTATAGGGCCTTAGGAAAGGAAAACATGCACAATCAAAGACCTTCAGGAACTTATAATCAGGAACATGGCCAAAGAGAACAGGGTAAGGTGATTTGTGATGAAGAACAGAGGTAGGCAATCTGTTGATGAGGTAAGTGGCTGTAAGAAAGGCATGATCCCAGAATTTGAAGGGTAATTTGAACTGAGCCAAGAGAGTGAGACCAGTTTCAACTATGTGGCGATGTTTGCGTTCAACCGAGCCATTTTGGTGATGAGTATGGGGACAAGTAATCCTGTGAAGGATGCCAAGATCAGTGAAAAATTTATTTAATGGGCGAAATTCCCCTCCCCAATCTGTCTGAACAGATTTTAATTTGGTGTTAAATTATAATTCTGCCATGTTTTTTAAGTGAACAAAGACCTGATAAGTATCAGATTTTAATTTGAGGGGAAAAATCCAGGTAAATTTGGAATAAGCGTCAACACAAGTGAGAAAGTAACGATGGCCTTGAGAGGAGAGACAAGGGGAGGGACCCCATAAATCACTGTATACAAGCTCAAGAGGAGATGTAAAGACAAGGAGAAGAGGAAGAGGGAAGGCGGTGAGCTTTTCCCAGACAACATGCATCACAAAAATCAAAGGCAGTTTTACTCGGTAAAGAAATATTACAAGCTTGCAAAGCTGTTTTGAGTACATCCGGATTAGGGTGTCCTAATCTACAATGCCACAGGTGATACAAAGTAGAACTAGACTTATTTAAACAAGAAACTGAAAACGCAGAAGGTGCAGCAGAAGCAAGCTTGGTTGAGGAGTGAGCAGTCCCATGAGAGTTGAGCATATTGGGAAAGGAATAGAGACCATCTTTGCCAAGAGTCCCCAAGAGAAGAGGTTCAGAAGTGGCCTGGGATTTTACAACACAAAAAGAGGGGTGAAACTCAAAGAAAACACCATTATCTGCAGCAAATTTACTAACACTAACCAAATTTTTAGTAATAGAGGGAACAAGTAAGAGGTTATTAAGGGTAAGACATTTGTGAGAATTATAGGGTGAACAAAAGGAAGTAGAACCAATAGCAGCTATTGACAAACCTTGGCCATTTCCTACAAAAACCTGATCAGAACCTGGGAGTGGGATGTTGTCTTGTAAGGCTTCACCATCAGCAGTAACATGGTGAGAGGCTCCAGAGTCTGGATACCAGTGCAGGGACGAGGAGGTTGATTCAGAACCTGTGACAAAGGCCTAGGGTCGCATAGGTCTGGGAGGCCCAGAGGGTGCTTGAAACTGATGAGAAGAGCCAGAGAGTGAAGCAGGAGCAGGGGGATAGTGAGACGGGACTGAAGGAGCTGAGAACCGAGGGTGAGAATACTGAGTCCAGTTGTCTTGAACCCACGGCTGAGAAGGGTGAGAAACAGACCTCGTATCCGGACCAGAGTGTATGTAGAAACAGATACTGGCATCTTGACCCATTTTGTAGCAAATCTGACACTGCACATTGTAAAAACGACCACCACCGCGTCTGCCACGACCTCTGGAGCCACCATAACGACCACGACCACGGAAATTATTATGCCTCTCTCAGAGTAGTGATTAAAGGAAGGTTGAGGGTGAAAGGGAGGAGCAGAATCATGGTCAGCAGAATTAGAAGAGGGAAGAGGATTATCTGGAGCCTTAGTCTGGGTGAGGTTAACAGTGAGAACATCATTCAACACAGATTTCTTGTTCTTTTCTATGCGCAGCTCCCGAGCTAGAAGCAAGGACTCAAGTTCATCCATAGGACATAGGTCACCTTTGCTATTAACAACATCAACGACGGAGTCATATTCCTCCGGTAGAGCCTCAAGAATGATTTCGAACTGATCACGGTAGGGAACTGGATCCCCAATGGACAGGAGAGAATCAGAAATGGCTCTGATTCGAGCAAAAAATTCAGAAATGCTTCTGTCGCCCTTGGAAATGGAGCGAAGCTCAGAGTGAAGCTGCCGGGAACGATTTTTAACTTGGTTATCGAAAAATTTGTGAACCTCCTCCCATACTTGCCAAGAGTGACGGCAAACGACAACCTTAGGAAGAAGAGAATCCGAGATAGTTGATAGAAGCCAGGTACAAAGGAGCGAGTCTTGTTGATCCCACTCTATATATGCAGGATTTTCAATATTAAGATCCCTATCAGATTCTGAAAGATACTTTAGGGGAATGGCTGGGTTTGTGACAAAACGGTGAAGTTTATGACCACGGGTGACACCCTCTACTTGCTGCCGCCATTGCAGAAAATTGTTTGCGTCTAATTTGACTGAGATTTGATAAGAGAAGGAGGTTGCAGAGCGCCCATCAGGACGTCCGCTACCAGAGAACGGATTTTCAAAACCGGAAGCCATGGATCAAGCTCTTGATACCATGTTATAAAAGACGATAAAATGCAGAAGAAAATAATATTGTATTCTAGAAAATGTTTTCTTAAAAGAATACAAGAGCTGAGAGGTATATATATACAACTCAGGACAGCAATAGCCTAATAACAGAATGCTGAGTTAGCAGGAATCTAATCTATTCTAGAATCAGAATTTGATACACAATCTAAGTATAACTAACCACATGGGTAAACACCCACATGCCTGCCTGAGGCTAAAACAGGAAAGAGAAAATACAAATAAGAAACAGAATTAGCTATTACTAATATTCACTAACAATAATAAAATAATTTAAAAATCATATCATAAAATAAAAAATGTAATACGAAATCAGAAACATGCTCAAACACTTAAAAAATCATTTTATAACTATATTAATAGTAATTATAGTAATTATTTAACTATAGTTATCTTTATTAATTTAAAACATATTTAATAGTTTTAAAAAAAATTATAAAATAAAAATTAAAACATGTTGAAACACTTAAAAAATAATTTATAATTATGTTAATAGTAACTATAAAAGTTATTTAATTAGAGTAACTCTTATTATATCAAATATCAATATTAAAGCCCATTTAACACTTTTAATATTGAATAAAAGGTTTATAATATAAATAAAAATATAATACCAACTTTTAAACATAATAAAATAATTTATGAAAAAGGTAAAACTTAATTTAAAAAATAAAATATAACACAATATTTGAAAAATGTTGAAACACATAACAAATTATATATTATATTATATGATTTGTTATTATAGATCAGATGACAAATCAAATAAATAAAAAGATATAAAAGACTATAAGACTATAAGAGTATGTTAAGAATAAAACATATAATCATTTAATTTAATACTCTTTGATAAAAGAGAGTATAGAATATTAATTATAAGTGAATCTCTTTGAAGATTTTTTTTTTTTTTTGTATAAAAGGTGATACGGGAGGGAAAATTTCAAAAATTGGTCATGGACATGTACAAAAAAATTATTTATGCCTTTCATGGAAAGAGAGTTGGTAGAAAGTATGATTGAAATTGGTGGTAAGACATATTTTTATTTAGATAAATGGGTTAGGGGAGAAATTTTAGGACAAATAGTTATCAACCTTAAAAAAGAGTTAGTTTATCCTATTAAAAATGTTATATATAAATAATTATTTGACAAACTACACAAAAAATAATAATAGTGTTTTTTTTAAATGTACTTTTTGAAAAATTTAGAATTTTTAGGTAATCATTTTTTTGAAAAATATTATTTAATTAATAAATTAAAATATTTTTAAAAGTTACTATAGTTTTTAACTTCTCTAATAAATATAATTTAAAATATAATTTAATGGATACTAACAATATAAAAAAGTTTACATTTTGGGGTGGAAAGAAGAAAAAAGGGAAGTAGCTTGAGTTGATTGGGATATATTGTGTAAATGAAAAATTGAAATAGAGATAAGAATAAAAGATGAATGGAGAAAAATAACCATTCACATTAATATGCAATTTTTAACTTTCATATATTATGAATTCTATTTAGGGTTAAATATTATTTTAGTCTCTGAAGTTTGACCCGAATTTGGTTTTGGTCCCCAAACTTTAAAACTGTTGGTTTGAGTCCCTCATGTTTTGAAATCACGTAACTTTAGTCCCTCCCCTTAACACCGAGGCATCCTGGTTGAGGCTGGACAGGATTATGTCATCTAGCTTCCTAATGTTACTTCGAAGAGGGGTGACTTTTCATTTTCCACTGAGGTGACGTTTCATCTGACACCTTTCATGCGTCATTTCGCCTGACACCTAGTAAATACGCGTCTCTCTGTCAAGACTTCATATAAACAAGGACAGAGAACGGTTCTACCTTCACTTTGCCATTTTTTTTGTTTTACTCCAACCATCTCTTTCCTATTCAAGCGAATTCTTTCTTTTCCTATGAACGTTCTCGAAGTTGGGGTCATCTTCACTTCTCTAACTCGAATCAAAAACTGACTTCAGGTATTTTCTGATTCTTTCTTCTTTTATTTCCATGGTTACAATAAGAGAGACGAGTGACAGCGACGAATCTTCGGAAGTCCTTCCTGGTCCTCTTCAGTCACAACCTTCTAGTAGTCAAATGTTGATTGAGGTCGTACTCAATCAAATAATATGAATTAAAGGAGTAAACCACCAATTTCGTTCCCAACGTATTCCACCGACTTCAAATTCGTCCCTAATGTTACGGTAATTCATTAATAGTCCCTAAACTATGTAAAAAATATCAATTTAGTCCCTATACTTTACATTAATCAAACAATTTAGTCCATATACAAGGACTAAATTGATGATTTTTTACATAGTTTGGGGACTATTAATGAATTACTATAACGTTGGGGATGAATTTGAAGTCGGTGGAATACGTTGGGGACGAAATTGGTGGTTTACTCTGAATTAAAGTGTAGTAGGATTGAATCAACCCCAAGTCATCTCTCAAAGGAATTCAATAGCAATTTAGATAATCATATTTCAGACAATAGCTTCAGATGACAAACTTCAGACGAGTCTTAAGACACAGTAACTTTAGATAGGTCTTCAGATAGGTTCTTCAGACCAGTCTTTAGACATCAACTTCAGATACCACTTCAGATACCAACTTCAGATCACACATTTCAGATACTGTCTTAAGATACCAACCTTCCGAGATTGGTTAGGATCGAGCTCCCCTGGTTTTGTGGAGGCCCTCCTTTCTAGCGCCAAATGTTCGAGTGTGGAACTCGGACTCAAGGCTCCGTGATCTGAACTCATGAGTGAATTGTGATGATTCTCTCTACTCGATCAACGGTGGGGGGGATTACCTACAAAGACACTCTGACGCCCAAGTCAACCTGAACCCTAGTAAAAGCATAGTAAATGCAGTAATTAATGTGTGTCTGACTCCTGACATCACTAGTATTTAGTGGGGAAATATTTGGGAATTTGGGCCTTGGACTATTATCTATAAGCTGTGATCAAGTAGGGGTGTAGTACAGATGTGCCTACGGTGCTCCTAAATTAGGGTTTGTCCAGGTTATTGGGTTGGGCCGACTTGAACTTTGGGCTAACTTCATGCATTTGGGCTGACTTTGTATGCTTCATGATTTTAGAACCATATTGGGCTTATTTACTTAGGCCCAAAAGCTATAGTTCGTAACAAATTTATCTCTTATACTTATTGCACGAATTCATTACTTAATCCTTTCCTATTCTCTTTGGTTTTAATTTAACATAGCTTTATTATATCCTTCCCTTTCCATTGGCATCATTAGAGGAATAAAAAAACTCTTTTGATTTATTCCTTAATTATGTATTGAGTAATGGAGAAGTAAAAGATAAGCAAACTTTTGGTAGTATGCACTTTTCTGAGTAAAATACTTAAGCCTTAGACACTAATATGTGAGTATGTCATGCGAGATTATTCTATTTGTGATATATATGTTTTTTAATTGAAATTGCATTGCTTATTGGTATTGAAATGTAAAAGAAAGTTACTTCTTGAGTGTTATAATCCCTTGCAGCTAGGTTGCTTTTCTTTCTTAGATTTTTTCTAGAAATTTATTAGGAAGTAATGTTTTAAGAATTTTAAGGTTTTGCTATTTTTTTCATCCTATATTTGAAATTTTTAGTTTTGACTGGGATATGCAAAAGCTAATCTTCTAACCTTTTTAGTGTTGGGCTTTGGGATAGGGAATGCAATAAGTGTAGTAATATCTCTATGATATCCACATTAATGACTGAATATGGACCCTCTCATGTGATACTAGTCATAGGAAAAAGGTTCCTTCCGATTTTCACTTATTTAGGATCATTGTTAGCGTATTTGAGAGAACTCCTTTTCGGGTTAACATAATAGCAAAAAAAGTGCTTAAACTTTTCCTTTTGAAATTTTTGAGGAAAATTAAATTTGATTTTATTTAGAAAAATTATATTTGTATAATATTTTTGAATAATTTTGTATATAGTCATGAGAGAGATAGAAAGAAAAGAAAAAAAAAAAGGAAAAAAAGATGAAGACATGATAAAAGGAGATAAAAAAAATATAATAAGAGATGCAAAAAAGTGATCTAAAAAAACACTAACTCAATTGTTTATAGAGAAACTTACCAATCTACTTACATGATACATTAGGTCAGTTTGGATAAACTTCTCTAGAAATACTTCTAGGAGAAGAAAATACAATGAATTAAGAAGGTCAACTTCTTCCATAAGTTGAAATTAGTATAAAACATTCCCTCTTTTTTTAATCGTTATTTGTGAAAACATGGATTAAGGTATTAATATAAAACAATTTGTTATACCACCTCTCTGGAGGTATCCACGCCAACGAGCGAACTAAGAAACCCTCATCACCTCAGCTAGTAGTGTTTGGACAGAAAAAGGCGGCTACTCATATATCTTGGTTGTGCATCATATGCAATGTATATAGAGTGGTGGCTAGGGTAGGGTTTAACTGTCACTCATTAACCCTATCACTTATGAGTCTGGCCCATTATGTTATTATTCTAATCTGATTAGAATTTCTAACATTCTTAGTGGACTTGTTGTATGTGTGTGACCCAATAGTTTCTCTTAATATCTGGTTATGATATTAAAATAAAACATTTTATATTTAATATAAAAAATAGTGAGTGGTATCTAACAATACATCACTGATGCCCAAATATTGAGAATGTCAGTTATTTGACATATCCTATTTTGTCATAATATTCTATATGAATTGTCCCTTTGTCCAAATATCTAATTGAACACAAGGGCATGGAATGTGTCATTCTTGTATAGTTCAATTTATGTTTTCTTGATACCTAAGCAGACTATACATAAAATAAACATCTCATGTTTACTCTTTTGAGCATGACTATGCATTTTGTAGTCTAAGTTTATCAAGAGGCCCGCAGATATAACTCAGTTACATAGGAGGGACAAATCCCATCTAGGCCATTCACATTCCACCACATAATTTATTATATGTCCAAAAACTAACTTTATAATCACCATGTTACAGGTGACATTTGATCATATTAAAACATATAATTCCTCATGTAGGAATCGTAGTGATTTCAGGTCAAATGATTTCATATAACATTATCAATTTAATAATCGTTCATGACACTTATGTAACAAACCATGCAACGTTCTTATAGCGGGTCAGTCTAGTACATCATTACTCTTCATATATACTTACGTGAGTACTTCATATCTCATATCCATGATCTTGAGATGTGATCATCAATAAACTCACATACTAGTCTTAATGCATCAAATTGTCCTAAGATGATGCTTGAATAGGGACTATTTTAAGAATAGTTCTTTATAAGATCTCACAATCAAGTCGTCTATTTGATGTTATATGAAGTTTAAGCTTACTATTCTAAGGACATTTATTATACTTTAGCAAAAGAAATAATAAAACTGAATTGTCTTTATAAGATAAATAGTATATGATACAAGTGATGAATGTTCAAAAACATGAGTCTCTAATGCATACACTAACAAGAAGTTGAATTCATTTTAACTTCATTCATTTTATTTTTTTCTCCTAGAAAGTCTTCTACAAAAGTTTCATCCAAATTGCCTATAGTTTATGCATATATTAAATGATACTTCTAGGGTGGAAATAAGTCAGACCGTTCGTAGGCCTCCGGAGGCCTACGACTCAACCTATTTAAAGCCTAACTTGACTTGGTCCGTTTAATAAAAAGATCGGACTTATGCTTTTGAAAAAGTCTTTTTAACTAAATAGGTCAAGTTTAGGCCCGATGGACTAGCCTATTTATAAATAATATCATATTTTAAAAAAATATATAAATATATTATACATAATAAATAAAATAATAATATATAATTTTTAATTTCACCTATTGGCCTATTTATCTAACTTGTTGGCCTATATATAAAGGCATATATTGTTAACATATTTACATTATTAAAAAATAAACATATTAGTTTGTAAACTTAGTAGCATATTTAGAGATATATTTATTGACCTATTTAAATGTCATAATATGAAACAAACTTTTAAACATTAATAGGTTAAACAATGCTTTCAAATAGGTCAAACCATGTCTGAAAAACTGGCCTACAACAGATAACATGTCAGGCTTAAGCCGTGAAAAATATAATATAAGTCAAACTTAAACCTTGTAAAGCCTAACTTGACTTGGTTCACTCCCACCCCAAGATATTTCTAAAGCCCATAATTTATGTACATATTAAATGATACGTCTGAATCCCAAGTTCCGACAAATCCTGTCAAGTGGTTTGTAGTTAGATTTTAAGGTACTAAATAAAAAAGTAGTTGTCTAACTGTTAGGTGGTTGACCATCAGTCACAATCCAGAATGAACAAACACTTGAGCCTATTATGACCACAACTCAGAAAATGTCCACTGTTCAAAATTAAAAAAAAAAGGAAGAAATGAAAGAGAAAATCTGAAAATGTGATTTTTAGCATCATTTTTCTGTGCATTTACTACTTTAAAACTAGTCAATGCCTCGTCCAGAAAGATTTTTAGCAGCATATCCTTGACAAGGAATTTGCACACAAAGAGAAGCAGAGAGAGAGAGAGCAAATCACAGAAAGAGGCCATAACATCTGAATCAAAAGTGAATCCCACTGTAACACCAAACCCTTTCTTCAATGCCAATAGTTATCATATCTGACATAAGCCATACTACACAACCAGTAGACCAATATTAAAAAAAAAAGAAAAGAAAGAAAGAAAGAAGGGACAAAGCCAACCCATGCATGAATATAATAATTTCATTATAACAAGAATTAACCAGTCCTTATTCTGTCAAGCCGATCAACACTCTTCCTTGCTTTTTCTAATTGATGGTCAATGCTTTTCCGAGACTTCTCATGGCAATCCACACTTCTCCGAGACCTTTCCTTATGATCAAAAGACATTCTCAATTTCTCTAACATATCAGCATTATTAGACAAGTTTTTCAGCTTCTCTGGTCTGTCTGTGCTCTTCCTTGGCTTTTCTCTCCTATCAGTGCTCTTTCTACTCACTTCAAATACATCTGTGCTCTTTCTTGGCTGCTCAAACTGATCTGTGCTCCTTCTGAAACTGTATCGTTGCGATGGAGATTTCTCAACTGTTGTTATGAACTTCTTCAGATGCCTGATATACTCAGGAAAGAGCTCCAAATCACAGTGGTTACCTCCTTTGAGCCATAATGGTTCATACTTCTCTTTACACAGTTCCCAGAGTTGCTTACCATGAGAACAATCTACAACTTCATCTGAAGTGCCCTACACAATGACATAAAGGATTTAGTGGGTAACTGCTATTGCAAGATTTTTAAGTTTTAAAATAGTTATCATTATGTAAATATTTTAACTAATTGTTCATTGTAGTTTGAACTTCAAATGCTCTTACCACCCTAACTGCATGGCAGCATATTCCAAAATCATATACTGGAATTAGTGTATTGACCTCAGCTTATCCATTTTGGTTCAACAACATAGCAGACAACTATTGTAATAAAGGAAAGGTGAAGAAGAGTCTGAAAGATTGAAGGTATTATATTCACACTAGTAGTAATAATTAAATGGGCTGAAATCTAGCAAATATTTTAATCATGTGAAATCATATAGAAGAAGATTCCCCAAAAAGGATGACACTGCACACAATCTCACTAATGTATGCATGGAGCTAGAAGTAGATATGCATCAAGCCAGGTCCCAAGAAGAGTACAAAACCATCTGTATTTTGACTGCAAGCTTGCTTTCCTTTAGAGTTAAACACTTCAAAATACAAAATAGTGGCTCAATGCATGAGGCTCCCACCAGTTTGGGGTCTGGAGAGCATCAGATGTACACAGCCTAACACCCATGATTTTTTAAGTACATTAAACCCATGAATTGAAAGCTGTATCAGCAACAAGAACCCATGACCAGTAGATTGCAAGGCAGAAACCTTATCATCGCCTCAAAGCTCACCCTCTATACAATTATACTTATTGGCATTGCCTGAAAAATTTTATCTACATAGAGTAGTTTGTGACATGTTAAACATAAAGTTCAGGACCTGAAGAGCCAGTCTAGGCATGAGACATACACACTATCAATCATTAAATAATTAAGTGGATTATGCACATAAAAGTAAATTCTACCTGCTTTTATTAGAGTATTCTATCCTTCTTTCACATTTCAGAACAACATAAAAACGGTGCTTGGGAAACAGATTTCTGTGTTGGGCTTTTTGTGCCAAACATTGAAAATGAAAAACTATTTTAAATATTCAAAGTCTAGAACTACATATATAAAAAATTATGTAGAAGGGAAACTATACAAGGGTGTCCAGAGAAAAAAAGGAAATAATGGAAAAATATAAAGATGTCAGTCAAGTATCCTAGATAAGATACAGCAAACAAAAACAAATATGTCAGAAGAATGCAACTAAGCCAAAAGCTAAGCCTATACACTAAATTATAGATGTAGTTGCATAGCATAAGAAATATCTTCGAAGCATACTTACATGAATTATGAGAACTGGACAATTAACTAGTGGAATTTTGTCGATATTCTGCATATCAACACAAAGCAGCATCTTGTTAGATTAAGGAATTGACAAATATGAATAGAAATAAAATCAATATACTACCTTATATATGTCAAACCAGTATGTACGTTTTACTGGATACATGACCCTTAAGCCAGAAAGTATGGGACTATGCAGAACAACAGCTCTTAATTGAGGCAACCTCGCTGCAAGATCCAAAGTTGGGCCACTGCCAACAGATTGTCCATAAAGAATTATATCATCCTGCTTGGCACCATAACTTTCTTCTAGACACTTGTATGCAGCCTCAATATCAGAATATGTATTCTGCTCACTTGGCTACATGTCAGGCAAAATAATGTTCATCAGTGTGGATGTTTATAACTCTACACCATCCAAATTTATAACTGACACAAACAATCATTTAATATTGTTAACAAAATACAAACCTTCCCTGATGATTGCCCATACCCAGAATAGTCATACCTGCACAATATTACAGATTGTCATGAGAAAAACTCCTACTTTTTTTCTCCATCTCCCAGGTAGAGCTTAATTAATAATATACTCTAAACAAATGCTCTACAGATAAGGTATATACTTCCAGAATTTTTCTCCATAAAGGGTAGTCAAGTATCAACAAATTAGACCAATTCCACCAAGTGATAATAAGTATCAACAAATTGACTCATGATCATAATTGTAGACGCACACATTAACAGAGAAACAGTAGTACTAGTAGCAGCAAAGTTGACAGCAGTTACAAACCTACCATACTAGGGAAGATTTCTATACATACAATGGCATCATGCGCTTGAAAGATTAAGAACAAAATTAACCCGTATTGTTAGCATTACAAACCCTGAAAAAAACGCATCAATTCATCCAGAAAGCAACTCCAGCTGATCAGAAATTCCATGCCTTCCAATCAAGTGCTTGATTTCAAATATCAAATATAAATCATCCATAACAGAACAAACAACCAAAAAGAATAAAACATGCAAAAAAGAAAAAACCACCAGTTTGAGTTCAGCTTAGAATCCCAAGCACCCATTTTCCCAGATTCCAAATCATCCACTAATCCTCCCACAAAGCAGAGTAAAAAAAAAAAACCCAGAAACCAAAAACCAAGCAAGCACAATTTCACAAACCAAAAAAAAAAAAATGCCAAATTTCCATAAACCCAGAAAGCAAAACAAGCAAAAGAACAAGAACAAAGCACCAAAACTACAAATTGAAGGCCAAAAACTAAAAATCAAGAGTGCAGAGAGTAAAGGAAAAAAACAGAGCACCCCATGAGGTTAACGCGCAAGTGGATGCTGAGCTCGATGAAGAGCTCATACATCTGACCCAGATCGGCGGCGTTGCCATGAGAGTAGAGCAAAGTGGAAGTAGCCATAGGATGCCGAACATAGAGTGCCACAATCTCCGTTCCACGGCGCGTTGGAAGCTTGAGAATTTCAACGTTTTCACGGTGAGGGAAAGGTGTGAGAAGAAGAAGACCAGTGAGTTGGTCTGTGACGAGCTTGTACGATGGTGGGTTTGGTGGGAAGAATGCAAACTTGGCAGCCATGGATGAAGTTACCCCACCCATCACGCACACCACAAACTAAAACACCACACACACACCCCTCTTTCTCTTTCTATATTGTTATTTTCTTTTTTGTGAATTCCGAAAGTGAATTGATTCAGATCCTCTTTGCTCTTGTATTAGTATTATTATGTTGTTGTTGTTGTTGTTTCTCTTTCCAGAAGATGAGAAACTTTATGGAAATGGAAAGGGAAAGATGGTGATAGTGAAAGAGAGCTTCTTTGTTTCTCTGGTGGGTACTGCTATGCTAATTGTTGTGATTAATTGAGAGAGAGAGAGAGAGATAAAGAGCTTTTACTTGCTTTATTGTCACTTGGGCCAGTGCGCATAAACCCATGGATCTCGCATCATTTTGTCATTGATAATTTGGTATGTTTCTTTTCTGCTACATAATTTGTTCCCTTTTTTTGTTTTTTAATGTAATAATCGCGCCATATTTTAGCTACACATAAATTGAAGCCATGCCATAAGAGAAGATGATGCAATGCATAGTCTTGCTATATTTGTGTATATTCTCTTTTTATTTAACTGCTGGATAATAAATTTTTGGTTTAATTATCTCGTGATTTGTTCATTTGACCCATCATTTTTATTTTTTCAAAGCAGTCCTCTAAATTTTTTTTTTTCTAAATGCTTCCTTCATTTTTTTTATAATTATTCTTTTTTTTAAATTGTCCCTAAAAAATATCATGATTTCTAAACTAATCTTCCAAATTATCGCGATTTTTCTAAAGATTCATCTATTTTCGGTATCATGTCAACATTATATGGTTAATAAAATCAGATGGACCATTTGAAAAAAAATCACTTTTAGAGGACCATTTAAAAAAATAAAAATGGAGGATCAAATGAAAAAATCACAATATTTTAAAAAAACATAATTAAACCTAATTTTTTTAGTGTTGTGTGGGATTAGTTCTTTCAATTCTTTTCCATATACAACAATTAAAACTCAAGATCTTATTTAAAATGAATCAAAATTATAAACCAACCACACATTGGTAACTACTGGACAATAAATTGTGTGAAGGATGTGGAATTTCTGGAAAGTTACAAATTATAAATTTACAAACAACAAGAAAAAAATGCGGATATTTGAATATCTTGTCCCCCGAACATGCGCATGTATTTTTTTTTTAAATAAAAAAGTCAAAATGGACTATAATTTTTAATAGAATAAGACTGTTTAGGTAACAAAATAGTGACGGAGAAAGAAAATGTTTAAATATGATACTAGTCAATTCAAGCATGAGAATATTTATATGTTAAATTGAGATTACATGAATTGATTGTGTTTGCATTTGAAGCTATGATATTTTTAACCAAAAAAAAAAATTCAAATGCCTGATTTTGTTTTTTTTTTTTTAACAGCGGATTTTGTTTTCTTTAATATTTGTAAACAGGGTTGTAAGTGAGGCCCCGAAACTTAGACTTGACTTGTGAAAAATAATAGTTGGCTTAAGTTTGACTTAATTATTTTTTTTGGTCAAGAGAACAATCATTAAAAAATGTCCAACGACACTTACAAAGTTTAAGGATGCAAAATAGAGAGTATTACAGCAGTGCACTACAGATTTAAACAATAAATCAAGCACGCATACTCGGTCAATCTAAACAATTTAGCAGTCCTAATAATAACAAAAAACAAATTAAAGCCTCCTATTACAAAAAATCTGAAACAACTTGAACTTTTCTTTTTTTTTTATTCCTTCTGGATCAGCACATGTTCAACATCAACTCCAAGCAAAAATCCACAACATCAACCGCAGTCAAACTGAGTAAAGCAGTGCTGCAAAATCGAGCTCTAGTGGTGGAAATGCATGGAAGGCAACAAGACTGAGTAAAAACAATGCTGCAAGATGATAGCTTTAACAGAATCTCGTAAAGGAGGAGGTAGTGGCTGGAAGGGAGAAGGGAGAGGTGGTGGTGGTGGATGGAGAAGGAAAAGAAAATGCAGAAAAAAAAACACAAAACAGAAAAATAAAACATAAAACTCTCACTAAAGAGAGAGAAAAACTCACCTATTGTGAGTAGGAAACCCTCCTATAGAGGGAGGAGCTCCTCCAACAGAGGGGAAGAGCCCCCAAGGGGGACGAAAAACTTTGCCTTGTTGCAGAGCGGCGCTAGGGCAACTTCAAGGCTAGTGGCTAGTGACTCATTTATTTAAACGAGTCAAACTTAAATTTGGGTTTGACTTGTTAAAGAAAAATAAAGTTTGAGTTTATTTTGTTTAACTTATTTAAAATTTCATTACTTTTACTTTTATAAAAAAAAAATTAAATCATTTTTAAAGTTTTTAAATTTAGTATTTAATAAATATTTTAATTTTAAATGATAATCTAAAAATCAAAATATATTCCTAATATATAGTATATGTAATTAAAAAATTATAGAATATTATATTTTCAAAATCCAATACATAATTTCTTGACTAATTTAAGAAATATCTCAATACTTATTTTTATATATATAAAATATTTCTTTTTCTTTATTATTTTATTATTTATTTTGAAAATAAACTTATGTTCTTTTCAAATTTTACTAATTTATTTTTCTTTTATTATTTATATTAATTAATTATTATATAAATATATATAATAAGCGAGCTATTCTCAAATTCTTAATATCAAACTTATAAAACTTGAATTTAACTCATTTAAATAATTCAGCTTAATTTTAAATTTGAGTTCTTTATTTAATTAAACTAATGAGTTTGATCAAATATTTAACAAGTTAAATCTAAATAGTTCACGAACATGTAGAAATAATCCCAAGAGGGAGATCAACTCTTGTCTTAGATATTATAGAGTAATTTTATAATTTTTAAATACCTGCAATATAGATAAATATCTCTATATAAAACTTAGAGCGTTTATATTAACAAAATATTTTCTATTTCCATTTATTTTTTTTTATTTTAATCATAAAAAATATCATTTTTTATTTTATTTTATATTTCAGAATTTTCTTTAAATAACAGAAAAATTAATACAAAATTATTTTTATTATTTTATGTATAAAATTTTAAACAGATGAAATAAAATAAAAATAATGTGATATCTTTTTGGTAACAGCGCAAAGAAAAAAAAAACAAACAGAAGAAAAAGTACTAGACACGAGGAAAGCAAATAAAAATAATGTGATACGTTTATAATTAAAATAAAAATAATAATAATAAACTGCCCTTAATTGTCAAATCAGCCACACAACATGCTAATTGACAATTTGGCAGGGGTTCGCTATACCATAAATCTCACTGTCCAAATAGTATGCATTTATTCATATTCCGTAGTACAGAGACTAAATTTGGGGTTTCTAATTGTCCATATTTGGCATATACTTACACTACACGTTATTATTTTATAAAAAATATGTCCCGTAAAAGTTAGTTTGATCAACTCCTTGGACTATAAAAAAATGACTCCAAAATATTGGAGAGACTAGAAATGGGTATTTCCTCATTTGCTATACGATTATAATTATAATGAAAGCAAATTCCATATTTTGACAAGAAAAGGAAAATTGTCCACACACAAACGACACACATGTATGCTTTTATTGACTCCTCATTAATGCATGAGACTCAAAGTTGACGAGGACCACAAATAGGAATGGCCTATAAATCTAGACCACAACTGGTTAAATATCAATGTGAGGTCCCTGTTTATTTGTCCATGTTAATTAACGTAATTGAATTAAGAGGGAGAATTTTCTGATTTGGCTAATTAAGCTGATTTTCTTCCTTTCTTTTTGGCGGTAACATGTTCATTTAGCAAGCAAAAGCTTAATAGTAATTAAAAAAATTAAATTAACCAAAAACAACAAAGACAGCTGGTATTATGGAACCGAGGACAACTTTCGCATCCCACATAGAAACAATCACCACCATCATCATCATCATAAGCCTTTGAGATTTGGAGACTTCCCAAGCAAACAAACCCAGATTCCACTTTTTTCAATTTAAAGCTTCATAAGCAATAGCTCAACAACAACCCCCAAAAGAAAAAAAAAAAAGAAAAAAAAATAAGACTCTTTTTATACTCAATGGTAGCAAACAGTGGAGAAGAACCTTGACTAATTAAGAGTCCCTCATATATTGAACAATCACCATGTATGCAATGCTAAGGCTGATATCATGCAGGTGTGTGAATCACATATATAGGCCTAGTTTGGATACACTTTTATAGAAGAACTTATAGGTGAAAAAAAAATAAAATAAATAAAAAAAGTTAAATGTATTTAACTTCTCCATAAGTTGAAATTAGTTACTTATGGAGAAGTTAAATGGGAGAGTTTTGGAGAAAGTGGGCTACAAAAACTAATTTCAACTTCTGTAAAAGTTAAATGCATTTAACCTCTTTAATTCATTCTATTTTTTTCACCTAGAAGTTTTTCTGCAGAAGTGCATCCAAACTAACTCATACACATGGAGCACTATCAAGTTTTTTATCCTAGATGTACTCAACAGGTTAAATACCACAATGGTGATCATTCAAATCACAAATTAATCAATCATATATGCTATAATTGAGGAAAAAAGTTGTTTTCTTTCCGACACAAAATTAGTAGAGTAGAGAAAATAAGTCATATTAACCAAATACCATAACGGTTTATGGTAGAGTTTGAGAAAGAGATGTTTATGTTTTAACAACCAAGGCAATTGCAAATCTAAGTACTGCTTTTGGTTAAAGCAGAAGATTACAATCATAATCATAATTAATTTGGAGAAAGGGATGCAACAAATCAGTTTTGGGATACTTGGCAACATCAACATCTCAAGCTCAATTTCACGTGGACTTGCCACACCCATCAACCCTGAAAAAATGTATTTTAGTGCAAATCGTACTAGCAAGCAACATAAACACGTGAACATCAACATGGAAAAGCAAAATTTTCAATGAACCAAGAAATAAAGGGAAATCCCAAGGAGATTATCCCAATGTTCCACATCTGGGATCCCCATACAGCCATTACAAAAGCTTACTAGTAAGTTACATGCAGACACAACACAAAAAGGTCGTTTAGTCAAAATTACCCATATCAGTTACCAAAATGACAAATAACATTCACTGGACCCCTCAAAAGAAAACTGTTTGAATTTGGTCAATAATCATGTCAATCACTCAGTGGACCCAGAATTCCGGGACTAAGCTTGGAATCACACAAGCTTAAAAGACAAACACTAATATTACTGGTAGAAAAGGACGATATAACAACTAATTTTAGTCAGAGAATAACTAGGATTGAAGCCTAGGACAGGTCCAAAGGATGTTTGGTTTGTTGTGGGTCCTTTAAAGGAAGCAAATAAAGAGATGGGCTGGGATGCACTTATCAAAGCTCTATCCTCTAGTTGGCGTGATGGGATGATGAGACATGTCTCGTGTTTGCAGCGTTTCCTGTTCCACTATGACTGTTTTTACAGTTTGGCATGGTTATGTCTTTAACAATTACAATAAATCTCTGTAGAAAGAGAGGACTTAAGAGTTCGTCTTCAGTATATAAAATTTGAAGATGCATCATCAAATGCTCCTTAGGAGAAAGTAAAAGGAATAGGAGGAACCATGAAGATGTGTAATAGCAATGTGTTCAAAATCTGGGTCCGCGACCGCAATTGCGGCTGCAATGGTATTGTTTTTGAAGTCTCTGTGAGTATGTATGTGTTTGATTTACTCCAAAATCACGTTTTAAACATGAATCCAGACAAACGCTACAGAGAGTAGTATTGACTTGGATTCACGTTTGAAACGTGGTTTTTGGCTAAATCAAACACACTATACAATTGTGAATACATAAGACACATTTATCCACAATTCTTCACTATATCAAGGACTGTGATATAACTGCAACTGCAACCTAGAATTAAAACCTTTAATACTATGATCATGTCTTTTCTTTTCTTAGTAGTACACAAAAAAATGGTTTAATGCATTGAGGGAAAACTAATTATAAGACTCCAATGCCTCAACCAAAATTTTAACTTGAGCTGCACCCAAATTATTCAGGGACACGGTAGATAGTATGGTGCAGATAAGCTCCAAGAAGATCCCCATTGACTTGGTCAGTCACAAGAGATGTTGTCCCCTTCATCAGGAACTAGGGTGCCCCAGCTGCTGAAATGGACGCCTGCACACATTCAGACAAATCCTGAATGGGGTCAAATTCTTAAATGAACCATTTAGATTATAGCCTCTTGAAATTAATGACACATACAAAAGAAGATATCTTCGGTATCTATTATAAATGTATAGTGAAGGAAAATACCACTACAACAAACTGGACAATGAAATTCTTAGAAATCCAGGAGCATCTTGGGACCGCAACAGAAAAGATGACTGCACCCTAAAACCAACCGACATAGACATGAGGAAATGCTCTTCAGGTAAAATAAGTAGTTATCTAACAATATTTATGCCAAATAGAAAAGAAACAGAACAACAGAAACATATTTTGAATTATTAAAATTTATAGGAGACACTTGAAAATGACTATGGGAGCAAGTATTGCATAAAACAACAATTAGTAGGCTCAAATTCAAATAGAATAATTTCCTACAAGGTTAAATCAGAAACATCAACCCAATCCATTGTAAACCAAAAGACCTGTTAATACAAATAATGAAGTTTGCTTGTCCAGTAACAGGTCCAAAAATAATAGTAGGAATCAGATTTAGCTACATGTTTGACTCAAGAGTCTTTTCTGCCTAGCATCAAACGTCTAGGAGGACAAAACATAGCGAATATGATTTTACACTTTTTAACATTTTCATTTATAAAAATATTCATCAAACCAAAAACATTTTTAGTCCCATCTTCTGTTATATTTCAGCTGTTGTATGCACAAACTTATACAAACACTTCCACAATTTATATTTGCTCACAATCAATAGAATTTCCATATATATTTCAAAATTTTCTTAAATTGATAAACATACAGTCAGAAGCTCTGAATGTAACAGAAAAAAATACTTATGCTGCTGACCAAAGTTTGAGAACTTGAATCCCAGTTATGGTAAAGTCACATGCTTCTGCTCCAGGTTAAGAAAGAAAGATGAGATTTATATGGAACTGCAGAACAGCTTGAATTTCTTCTTCTGCCCATCTCACATCTTCCTTATTCTAACTGCATCAGTTTATTTACCATCAACAAACTTCATAGAGTTATCAAAATTTTCATTCACATAAAACTTTCAAAATAAGAATAGAATTGACAACCAAATACATAACTAAAATATCAATTCTCCCTACTAGATGTTCAACTAAAAGTAAATCAAAATGAACATTTACAGATACATGGTCTAAGATATACAATGACATGGAGTCTAATATAGAAACATTTGCTCCATAACAGTTAATAGATTTCAGCCAATGCATGTAAATAGTATCTGAAGCACAGCTAACAGACATATGGTATATCGAATACCTTAGGATCCATTTACTTTGCAGAAAATAACTTGATAAAAAGGAAAATTCCTTTATCACATGTACTCTTCACAATTTTATGGAATTTTACATATAGTTGATCAAGGTAGTCAAAGGAAAAAGGTGCCTTTGACTACACTTTAGTTTTCAAACAATTCTTAACCACTACAGGTTCGCAGCACTAGCAGAAAACACAGACAACCAGAGTTAACAAATGGTTGCCACGGAAGCTTTTGAAAACTTATTTTAGGATCTCAAAGAGTACATATTCTAAAAGATGACATCTTAGCAAACAAGAGTGGTAAATATGCATTAAAGGCATTTGCTGTTCGTTGACCAGTGAATACTGCCCCGTTAGCTATTGAAGCAGATGATAGGTGATGGTAGGAAGCTTGATCTTATGATATCTTGGGGATAAATAAAAACAAAGAAACATCAACAAATTGTTTCTTTTTCAGTGAGCTCATAGATGATATTTCAAAAATATAGTTATATTAAATCATTGTTGCATTAAAGTTTGTTAAGTTACCAGTATATTTTACTTTAGATTCTTCAGATTTTAGATACAGGAATATTCTCCTATCCTCTGGATTTCTTCAACAAGGTATTAAGTTAGGTCAACTGTTTCACAGCAGAAATCATCAATTGGCTTCAATTAGCAGACTTCAAAAAAAGAAATAAAGAAGATTATAGACTCTTCTGTGATCATGCTAGGAGCTTTGGCTTTCATAGAATACTTGAATCAGAGAGTCCTTTCTAAGCCTCAAGAATTTAAAATTATAGTAAACATAATCAAATCCCTTAGTTTTAGGGATTGACTGAACTGAATACAGAAAGCATATAATCTATTTCCAGTTCTATTTACAGAAGGTATATCAACACTCTCCCCCAAGCTGCTGGCACATATAAGTTATATGAGTCCAGCATGTCACATATGTATGTGACCCTTAGACCCGGAGAGATTTAGTGAAAATATCTGCTAGTCAATCATTAGTGCTCACAAAGGAAGTAGTGATTTCTCTAGTGACAATCCTCCCACAAATGAAATGGCAATCAATTTCTAAATGTTTGGCGGCCTACTTATGAAGACTAGATTGGAGGCAATGTGCAATGTTGCTTGGTTGTCACAAATAAGTTCCAGGTTGCCTTAGGACAATAATATTGAGAAAAGGGACAGATTATGAACTGTGATAAATAAGCACCAGAATCCAAAACCCAAGATCCAATAGATAAAGAAAGTGTTAGAATTAGTCACATGTTGTTTTAAATTAGTAACAGCTAAATAATAATTAGTTGTACAATCCCTAATTAGTTGCTAATTAGGATTAGATTTAGCAATCATATTCTTATGTATTTATTGCATACATATTATAAATACAGCATGTGTGGTATGAGTAAGACACACAGAAATACAGAATTTCAAATTCAACATGGTATCAGAGCGGTACCATCCACCGTGACCTGTCTCATCACTTTTCCACTGCCAAGTTCCCAAGTATGGAACTTTGTTCAGGTTCAAACCCTTTTCAGCTGCCATCAGTCGCTCTCCTCTGCCGTGTAGTCTTTTCCGACGCGTTTTCGACATTTTCCCGACGTTTTTCCGCTATCTTCAGCCACTGCCGCCGCCGGAGACGACAACTATTCCGACCAGCGACCACACCACTGGAGTCCCCCCTCTGATACGAGTCTAACGCTGCCAGAACCGCCTCGAACAGCGTTCTGACGCGCCCTAGCTTCGCCGGCGCGTTTTTTTGTTGCCAGCCGCCGTCTGCAGCGCGTGGTGGCGCGTCCGACCACCTTTCTAGCCGATCTCACCACCACCGAACTCGCCCTTCCATCCTCTATCCCGATCTAGGCATCGTTTTTCTAGTTCATGTCCAGTGCTTGGGTCCTTTCTATTTTGAATGCATTTTCTCTCCTTATTTGTCGTTACCCATGATTTTTCAAAACCTAGAAATGTATCTCAAGCTACCTAGGGCAATCTTCCTCGCCCGTGGCTTTCCCAGAGCAATATTCCTGGCCCGTGGCTTTCCCAGTGCAATCTACCTGGCCCCACGGCTTCCCAATGCAATTTACCTGGCTCCACGGCTTTCCAGTGTACTCAATCTAGGCCCGCGATTTATTATTTTCACTTTTGCTAATATGGGTATATTTGTAACAAGCTTAAAACTTAGTAAGCTTTAGCTTGAGAGGGAGTGTTAGAATTAGTCACATGTTGTTTTAAATTAGTAACAGCTAAATAATAATTAGTTGTACAACATGTATGGTCTGAGTAAGACACATAGAAACACAGAATTTCAAATTCAACAGAAAGAAAGAGAGAAACCCTAAAATTACTAGTATGGGCTATAGTGGCTAAAGATGAGCCTTGAGTTGAAGTAGGATCGCAGGGAAAAATCTTGGATTCATGGGAATAGATATCTAAACGTGTTTTCAATTTGTGATGGAGACAGATCAAGTGCCATAACCCTCAAGAAGAAACCCACACCCTCCTCTATTTTCAACCTAATCTTAGTCCTCACTCACCCAAGTCATTATGTCTCCACTCTACCCTCTCAAACCTCAATTTGCCTTTGTTCTCCATCACTAGGCCCAACACCGTCAGCCGTATTCTTCAGTCTCTAATCTCATCTCTATCATTCTTTGTTCCACACCTTCAAGAGCATATTGTCTCTTTCATTCTCAAACATTGTGATTACTCCATGCCTTTGCGGTTGTCTCCTCTCATTCTTTGTTCAAACATTTCAAACCAAACTAGTGTCGAACCTTTTTTTATCTTTTGTATTTTAGTTTGTGTTTTTCAAATTCTTTTGTATTTGGATTTGTTAACTTTTAATTTTAGCTTAAGTTGTGAGTTTGTGAGATATTAGCTATATATGACCTTTTCATACATTTTTAAGTTCAATTAATTGTTTATTGTGATTTAAAGGTTACTTTTCTTATCTATGTATTTTACATACATACATACATACATAAATTTAAAATGTTATTTTAGGTCGGAACTTACAGTCCATGTTACAATCTCATGATTTATGTGTTTTCTCCACCCCCTCCCCTCCCTATCCAATCCTTGGTAGGATCTCAATTTTGATAACTCTCCTTGCGATTGTGTTACATTAGCAGAATTCTTTGGAAAAGCATGCAGAGAACAATACCAATCCTAACTCCTAAGTATGTCATAGGAATTTACAGTAGAAACATTGAGGGCAATTACAAGAGCCACAACCTCCTCTACCTGCACCACAACCACATCCTCGACCTCTGCAGTTAGCTGTATTCGAGACAAAGCTAAGGATCTGAAACTTGATTGAGATCCAATCCCGTCATAGGAGAAGATCAATAAGATCCTATGATAGATAAATCAGGGTTTGTTTAGGACTTGGTTTTGAATAAACTTGAAATCCCTATGATGATCATGGAGAACAGAGACCATGTACATGTTGTCAAGCTTGTCCAATACTTTTTGAAATCTCTATGATGATCATGGAGAACAGATACCATATGTCATAGCATGATTTATGGGAACAAGAGTGGACCAATCTAAATAATTATTGCCATTTAGTTTCCTGCACATCAGCATCAATCTCCTCAACCTTCTTGGTTAAATGCTTTAAAAGACCCTAGCCTAAAAACCACACATTAACAGCAGCTTACCAATCTAAATAATTCTTTCCATTTAGTTTACCAGATGTCATAATGGTAGCACCCAAGAAAACAAAGGCTACGAGGCTCTTGGAGGATTAAGAGGCACTACTTTTCTTTCATGAGTCAATGGTGGCAAAGGATGAATCTGATGTAGTGATCATGAGATCTGACCAGAAAATGAAAAAGGGATCTAACAAGATGCAAAAAAATCAGGTATGTAGTGGCAAAGACAACAGGCACCAACAACACATTACATGAACAATGACAATGAGAGAATGACAATGAGACAGCTTGACCTTCTGATCTCCCCAATGATGGCACAGGCGGTAAGTTGAATGGACGTTCAGAGTGTGGTCTGTGAACTACATGTGCTGATAGGAGAAGCTAAGTGTGGAGGCACATGGCAGTGGCAATCAAAGGGATAGCTGATCAAGACTTTATGAGCACCTTCACTTTAACAAGCAAAGGTATTTAGAAAGGAGATCCAACATAGACAGCAGTTGGACAAACGTAACTGTTAAGTGTCCCAGGCCCAGAATGTGCAAGCTCTAGTACCAACATGAATTAGAGTTTTTCTAATGTGAAAGAGTTGAGAGAAATCCTCTCTAAGCATCATAAATTATAAATACAGTATACACAAATTATTGACAAAACTAAATACAGCAAGGATATCGTCTGTTTCCTATTATATTTGAAGAAGGTATCAGCTGTTCACAAGGAATATTTACGGTCACAACTCACAAATGGCCATAATATCAATTAATTCTTTCAAATCAATGAAAAAGGAATATTTTGGAGAGTTTCCATACCCTTAATCTCTTTTCCACTGTAATTCCATTCTAGATGTTATATGTTACATAAAACCCTTGGGACAATGCCTAGGCCCCAGAAAATTTTCCATCTGTCTCCATCCAAAATTCTTCAAACCTGGACAGACCTATCCTAATAGAGTAACCTAATAATGTTTAGTCTGACTCTGAAAACCCAAACACATAAATTAGGATTCATAACCATTGTTCAAGTCACCAAAGCAGCTTTATTTTGGAAGCACATCTGCCTTATTATGGTTTCAAAGGTAAAAGCTTAATACAAGTTTCTCAAATGCAAGACAAAAATAAAGATTTCAAATCTAAGATCTCATCTGAAAAATATATGACAATCAATAATCTTAGGCAATGTAGTAGATACTAGTAGGTTCCAATAATGTGTTTGCATTTATATTTTGAAGTTGAAACTGAAGGTGTAATCCTACATCATAAACAAATTCTCCATTTTACTACTGATATCAAAACAAACATAACCCAGCCCTCTTCACAAGATTTAATCATAAAAACATAGTTAAAACAAAACAAAGGAATAAATTTAACCATAAAAAATGCACCCAACTCTGATTCCTCTCACCTATTTTTGTCTCCTCATCCGCTTCCTCAGTTTCTTGTACTTGTGCTTGTTCATCTTGCTTCCGCTTCTTCTTCACACTATCAGCCCACAACATCCTCGAATCATCATCACCATTACCTTCAGAATCCGCTTCAGGCGAGAGAGGCCCAGTTTCTGAAATGGGATTTGACAAAAGCCCAAATGGGAAGCTGGGGAAAATCACGTTGCAACGGGACGAGCCTAAATGCTGCTCTGTTGCTGGACCCGGACGAATGGGTCGGTGAACCTCGATGAAAGGGGAACGACGAAGATCAAGGGTTTCCACTAGCGGAGTGTGGAAGCAAGTGATGATTCTTGTGCGTGTGGCTGGTGATTTTCGTAGCAGTTTTTGAAGCGCTGAAGCCATTGAATGAATCGAAGCAGGGTGGGAAAGTTGCTACTAGCGAAGCTACTCCATTTGTGAGAGACTGTTTTTCTTCGTTAGATTCATGTTCGTTTACAAGGATTTGACTATTTTTACCCAGTTTTTCTGTTATTTTTTACAAGATGTAGAGCAAAATTAAATGAATTATTATATGGAAAAGATAGGAAAAAAAAAAATGCCCCCATGCAGGATCGAACTACAGACCTTCAGTTTACAAGACTGACGCTCTACCACTGAGCTATAGGGGCAGATGACCCTAAGTTTGTCAATTTAAATTTATATACTTCATTATCATGATATCGTTAGAGCAAATCAAATGGGGCAATTCATCTAAAAGTAATTTTTTATAAATTTAAACAATTATCCTTACAAGATATTTCTCATAGTTATAGAAATTTAATGATTCACGACGGTTATTATATGATACAATGTGTGTCGCTAAGCAAATAATATATATCAAATGTTAAATCAAATAATGTTTAGAATCATTGAAATAGATGAAATCATATATACTATTCATAGAAAACTTGCTATTCAATTATTATTTGTTATTCAATCAACTATGACACACACTCACTCCTACTTTTTTTATAACATTCCGGTATTCTGTAAAAAAAAAAAAAAGATAACATTCCGGTATTAATTGAGTTTTATAATAAAAAAATCCAATTCATCTTTATAATAAAAAAATCAAATTTAATAATTTAAATCTTCAAATTTTAAGTTTTAAGTAACAAAATCTACTTTATCTCAATAAAACATATTTCATATCCTTATTTAAATTTCAAGTAATAAAATCCGGTTTATCTCAATTAAGTATATTTCATATCCTTATTTAAAATTTTAAATATTTATTATTTTATTTATTTATTATTTAAAACTATTTGAGTTTCAATTTTTACTATATAACAAAATCTAATTTATTTATTTAATTTACGTTTTAAATAAATGTCAAATACTTTCTTAAAATATTTAAAATTAAATTTATTATTTAAAATAATATTTATGTTTCACTTTCACTAAAAAGTCTAGTTATTTATATATTATATTTAACTATTTAAGTCTATCTTCGAGTATTATTTAAAATATAAAATATTTATTATTTTTTTTATTTTAGTTTGATTAGTAATCTGAACACCACAACTTAAAATATTTATAAGATATTTATTTAGGGGTGTAAGCAGGTCTGACCCAACCCGCGAACCCGACGAATCCAACCCAACCCGAAGATATTTAACGGTTTGGTTCGGACATTTTTTTTCAAACCCGGTCTGGTTCGGGTCTCGGGTTTGCCTATGTTGAACCCGACAGACTCAACCCGAACCAAACCAAAAAAAGGAGTGCTAATCTTATTTCATTTTCATACAAGGAGGGAACAAAAATAGGCGCAGCGGCAACACAAGCAGAGGTGGTTCCCCAAATCCTATTTCATATGCTCCTCTCAATTTGTTTTTCTCAATTTCTTTTCTTGTTTTCATTTTATATTTTAATTTAATTTCTTCTTCCATATTTTTAAAACAAAAAGGAAAAATGTTCATGACCTGATGACCCAACCCAACCCGAACATATTTGGGTTGGTTCGGTTCGGGTTACTTACCCAAAAATACAAAACCCGAACCAACCCAACCCACCACCATTCTATCGGTTCGGACTTGATGTCACCTCAAACCCGATCCAACCCAACCCGATTACACCCCTATATTTATTATTCCATTTATTATTTGTGTTGTGGAACATCACTGTTATGGGCTTGTCAGAGATATTCGGGAAGCACTATCATGGGATTTGACAGTTAAGCTTGTTATTCATACATTTAAAGAAGGCAATAGAGTCGTTGATCATCTAGCAAATATGGGGTATTCTGTCTCCTTAGGAGTTCATAATTTGTTGTCTTGTCCTGATTCTTTAATCCCCATCTTGAAAGCTGATTTTCAGGGGTAGTTTTTCCTAGACAAGTGTTATTCTTGTAGTTGTTTTCTATTGGGCCTTAGGCCCCTTTAATAAACAAAAAAAAATCTATTTCGTTTCAAATATAAATACTTTTTTATCAAACTCAATTTCTAATATTGTTAATTTTATCATTTCTTTTTTTGAAACTTTGATAGCAAGTATACATTCTATAGAAGAGTATGATTTTTTCAGTGTGGATATGGCTTACAAGTTCTACAGTTCTTATGCTAAATCCAATGGATTTAGTGTTCATAAAGGTAGAATTTTGCGGAGCAAGTGTGACACCCCTAGTTACTACTAAGAACGTCACATGTGTTGCACGTGACAAACGGGAATATTATACAAGTCAGAAAAATGCAGATTTTTTTTTTAAAAGATAGATCGGTAACCAGTAGTGTTGTCATATTAACCTACGACATCTCTAGTTCCATTTTAAGTATTATGAAATATCCTTTCCTTACTTATTAATTTATTTTTGAAAAGCGTCAAGGCGCTACTATGTTGTATACACATACATTCATTCAACATAAACATCACATGTAGGAATAATTAGTGCATTTAAGTACAAACAGAAACCATTGTACGCATAAAGCTTACAGACCATAAAATAAAAACATGAGTTCTAGAAGTGAAGTAAATAATCAAAGTGACCTCAACACAAAATACAAAAGGGAGATCACAAAACTCAGAGCTGATCACAACTAGACTCAAAGTACAACTACTCTACTCCTCGTCACTCGGCAAAGAGGGATCCTCCTCTGGGTCCTCCTCGTCTGACGAGTCGTCAATGATGATCATCCCCATCGCATCTGAAAGAGGGCGGTCTCGCGCATCAGAACGCATGGAACGGGAGTCGGATGCCTCCAAAGCAGGTGAGTAACGCGGGGAATCCGAACCAACAAGATCTGCCACTCGTGACGAACGAGATGCCACTGAAGATGCCTGGCGATGACAGGACCGACGAAAAGTGGTGTAGCGTACCAGGTTAGGCAGCGTCTGAAACTCCAACGTTAACGGAACAACAAACTCAATCTCTGGCAGCAAAGGGAGGCCGGGGTGAGTGATGATAACGCGAACCTCCCCGATGAAGACACACCTCCTAGGTATGTCTGTCACCCTCCACGTTCCCCTCGGCATCCATCGAAACTCCACTCACATAGAAGTTATGTTGCGGATCTCCGATGCCAGCTCACGTCGTAAAAGAAAAGGGTACAACCAAACAACAAATAAAGGAAGGGGTGAGAACACATCGCATGAACTCACGTGATATAAGATATGACGTCTAGAGCACATACGAGGGAAAATTAACACAACTCAACCAAACAAGTACATACACACATTATCATTATGATGCACACAACCTATTGCATACTTTGCAATCATGACACTATATCTGATGCATGAGGGCCCGGGAAAATCACCACCACAGTGCACACGGCAACTGCACGACCTATATGTACAACGTATCAGGAGTTAGAGTCTGTACTAGCCCGGTACTAAGAGCCTTGCTCATATATTTTCTTTTGGCCAAATTTTCTTTTGTGAACCTTCCAGACAATCTCAACTGACCCCGAAACCTTGAGAGCGACAGGCATAGTGAAGTTTGATCCCCACGAACTCGACAGTAGGGAGCTAGCCTACGTCCCCTGATGTTCAATTTGGAACTCGACTATCCTCAGGGCTGGCGTACCTTTCAGGACCCGCTGGAGTTCTTTGCAAAACCCAGTGCACCAGTCTCAACCAGTTTCACACTGTACCAAAGTGTCACTGCCATATTAGGTTGTAAGGTTTCCAACCTTAGATGTCATCAATGCTTTATGATGCATGTCATACAATCAGTGCTTCTCAGCATACACAGTCCTTACTGGTAAAGCCCATTGAACATTGAATCCTTCCACGTAACCACTCCCCGCAGCACGGTACTGATTCAGTGTCTTTCCTTCGCAAGGAAAACCAAACCCCATCTCGGGTTAATCTGCACTCTCTCCCTAGGCTTCTCAAGTCTTATGCAAGAAGAGTGTGTTTGTTATAAGCTTTTATGGTAAGTTGTACTTATTCGTCTTTAAGACTACTGATCACTTTCACTTAAGTCCTATAGCTTACTAAGGCTTATGGTTGTGTCTTATGAATAGTGCTACACATCTTAGCTCATCTTGTGTGTATGATTAGGGTTAAGTTTAATCCTTAATCATGGTTAATCTTCCTTAATTAGACTATAATTAAGGCTAATCCTTCTTAATTAAGTCTTAATCTTTACTTAAGATCCTAATTAATTCTTAATTATCCCTTAATCTCTTCCTTAATCTTAGATTAAGCTTTTAATTACACTTGATTAAGGTTAATCATAATCAATTAGTTCTTAATCACCATTAGGTCTTAATCATATTATTAACACCTCATTAATGACTAATGATTAAGGTTAGGATTAATCTTCATTAGGGTTAATTAAAATTAATCTTAATTAATTCTTCCTTGCTTGATTAACTTAAGTGAATTGGCTTAGGAGACTTACTTAACTTCAATCTAAGTCTTGATCTTCATGGTAGGATTAGAGTTGAAACCCAACACTAATCCAAGCCCAATGTCCACTTATTATTTTTGTTTGGCCTTAAGATGAGTTTTATGAATCTTTTTGAAGGTATTGGGCCTAAACTAGAGGCCCAATGGTTAGGTAACTCATATGGGTCCATTTTATTAAGTTACTATCAAGAAATATAAGTTTTATGGTGACTTTAACATGGGTTTATTTTTTTACCCGAATTTTAATTGTCAATTCACCATGGAAGTTGTCATTTTTATTTTTACTTGTTACCTTAAGTTTTTAAGCCTTTTTAACTTATTGGTCTACTAAGGCCCATAAACACATAAGCTCCCAATTCATCAACTTTTTAGGATCAAACATAATCTTTTCCAAGAACACCATGAAGAACATCAAGAACACATGAAGAACATCAAGAACACATGAATTTCACCGAAATTCAATAAATTCCCCAAAATTACCAAATTCAAGTATGATGTTCTACAATCACTCCAAATCCATAATTTCATGTTATTTCATCCAAACATACCAATCTTCATAGAAAAGTTCATATTTTTACACTTAGCCAAAAGTTCCATTTTCATGATCAAATCAAGCAAACAATTTTCTAACTTCAAACAATAAACTTGCGTGCATCTAAAATCATCATATTAACACATTTCCATCATCAAACAAATTTTCAAAACATGCATGCACACCCAAGAAAGCTTGGCCGAACCATATTTTAAGAAAAGTAGATTCCAACATCAAAATAATAGCTTGCATGCACTTAGAATCAAAACATCAACACATTCCAACTATCAAACAAATTTTAGAAGCATGCAACCATACTAAATCAAGCTTGGCCGAACCATTTCCTTGAGGAAATAGGTTCCAACATTCATTTTTAAGGAAAGAAAAAGGGAGAGGGAAAAAGGGTCAAGGGCCACCCTTACTCTAGTCACCAATCCTACTAGAGTTCAAGGTTCTCCCCCTCTTTACCTAAGGAAATCCAAGCTTTCAACAATGGAGGATGAACTTTGAGAAACTCCACCAACTCCAAAGATTTTCCCCTCTTTAGGTTCCTCTTGATCTCCCAAGCAACTTTCTCAAAGGATGTAGGTTGAAATTTTAAGTTAAAGGTTCAAAGATTCAACAAGAAGTGAAATGGAGAAAAATGGAGAGTGTGAGGGAGAGAGAGCTCACGATTTTGGGAGAAGGATGAAGAGTGAAAAATTGGTTTTGCATATAAGTAAGAAGGTAATGGACAAGTGTAAGGTGAAATGATGTCTTTCTTACTTCTTTGACTTAGGAAATGTGTAAAACAAGTCAAGTGCCATCCCTTCACATGCTCACGGTTTTTGGAGTGTTTTAAGTTAGGAATTTGCTAAAATGTTATAGAATTTTCTGGTTCAAATCAAGGGCATTTTGGTCCTTTTCTAAAAAGTGTAGGGGTAAAAAGGTTATTTCGCACTAAAATTCCCAAAAATTCTAGAAAAATAGGAAATTCATTCCTAACCTTATTTAAACCAATTTTGATGATTAAAAATATTTAATCACTCAAAATTCACCATATCACACAATAGGAGAATTATACAAGCAAAAACGTGGGTGTTACAGAAAAAAAACTAGGGAGGTGCTTCAATAAGATTTCTTGTGTTCTAACAAAGGTCTTCGAAGTGACAAGGGGTTGAAAATGGAAGGTCGAAAGCGTGAGATAGACCAAAACTCGTTTTCAATGTCGTGCAAACTTTAGAGTTCATGTGGATAAGTTACAAGTCGTTGGTATGCCACCGTTTTCCGTGATAAGTATAGTCATGATCTACTAAATCCAAAGTACACTGCCATGCTTCCTAGCAATCAGAAGATGAGTGAGATTGACATAATTCAAAAGAATAGCTTGTTGCAAGCAGGTATTAGTCCAACTCATATATATACATTTTTCATTTCAATGTGAGGGTTGAGATAAAATTGGGTTCAGACTTAAGGATATTTATAATCAAATTTAACAACAAAGACTCAAGCAAGCTTTTGTTGCTAAGGCTTGTAATAGATTACATGTCTGCGTTATCATCTAAAGACAAAATGATGTAATTCGAGTATACTGTAGATGAAGAGGATAGTCTGCAACACTTGTTTAGAGTGATGTAAATTGCCAAAACAATTACGAAGTATTTGGTGATGTTTTGGCGTTTGATGCGACATACGAAAAAGAATAAGCACTTGTTACCATTGGTTTTTTTTTTCTAGTGTCGATAATCATAATAGATCAATAATTTCGCTGCAACAATTTTTGGTAATGAACTTGAAGAGACTTATATATGGCTTTTACAACAATTGAAAAGGTAATGAATGGTAAACACTCGACAGTTGTAAGAACTGATGGAGACATTGCAATGAGAAATGCAATCAAGAGTGTGTTTCCCAAAGATCGACATCAAATTTGTGCATGGCATATACAACGGAATGCAACTTGTAATGTCAACATTCCACAGTTTTACACAGAGTTTGATGGGTGTATGCTTGGGACTATGATGTTGGCCAATTTAGACAAAAGTGGAATGAATTGTTACTAAATATAGCTTGCAAGTTTAAGGTCCAAGACCCTTTGAACAAATGTTTTAATGACAACAAACTTTCACAACAATATTCTAAGTGTTCTTAATACTTTGGTACTAATGTTTGCACTGAGAATGGTTTAAAGAATACAGAAAATTTACAGAAGGAAGGTGGAAAGATAAAAAAAACAACATTTAACATCAAACATGTGTCCAGAAGCATGTTACATAGAGCTTTCATGTCAACGTGATGAAACAAGTTCAAGAAATAGCTTCTTAGCTTCAAGTAGGTCAAGACAGTCCATCTAAGTTCCATGAATATTAAACAGAGTTGTATTAAGTTTCAGAAGCAAAGTTGAAGCTTTAGAAGGATCATTCAAGACCACTAGAAGCATGAGAAGGAGATTTACATGAAACCTGACACTTTCTAAATGTGAAAGATCACTTAAGCAATTCACGCATATCATTCCTAGTGCTGATGATGAAAACAAAGCAATTGGAGAAGGTCAATATCATTAGAAACACAATTTTGTCTTTTGAAGCAAACCAACAATTTCTATAGTAAAGTTATCACCCTCCAGAAACATCAATTATGAATTTCAAGTTGTAACATGTTCAAAGTGTTTTTAGAAGCATTGAACAAGTTCCCACACTCCTCAAGCCATTATCATTGAATATTTCAAGTTGAAGAACACTCAAGAAGCATAAACAAAATTTCTACATGCTTCCAGAAGAACCAGTTTCTCCAGAAGAGAAAACATAATTTCTGCATGCTTCTAGAAGGATCGGTTTTCTTAAGATGAAGGAAGAACATCAAAATTTTTTCTAGGAGCTTATTATTGTTATTTATCAAATTTCTAAATGTTTTTACACGTCCAGAAGGAAGATTTGTAAAAGAACAGAAGAAACCCATCAGAAGGATTGACTGGTCAAAGAATAAGAGAGAAAAAAGTTGTCCTATGATAGTGACAGCTCCTACAAGGCTAACTAAGAGTTTAACCCTTCTCCAAGCAACTCCAATGGTTAGTTTGACCCCCCAAAATTCTATAAATAAAGCCCCATTCAGTTGGGCAACATCAAGGAAAGCAAAGGGAAGAAATCCAAAGAGCCATAATGTAGAAAATCCCTTCTAGAGTGAGGTTCTCCTTCAACCACTCCAAATGCAGAGCTACTGTTCGCAATTCTTAAAGAGTGCATCTAGGCTTAGTTTGTAGAGATAATCCACTCCATTAGTGTTTTGTTAAGCCATTTGTAAAATCCATATCTGTTGAAGATTGTTTGTGATCTCCCAAGCTAACTAGAGAGAGTTAGTGTGGATTGAGAGTGTGTAGAGCCTACAAAGGCTGAGCAAAGAATATTAGTGTCAGAGGATGAAGAGGCTACAGAATAATACTTGTAAGGAGCCTGAAGATGATGCAGAATAATACTTGTAAGGAGCCTAAAGAGGCTGCATAAGAATACTTGGCAAAGAGCCTAAGACAGCTGTGGGAGAAAAGAATACCTTGTAATCAGGATTGATTAGTGGAAAATCCTACTGAGGTAGGTACTGGACGTAGCCCAAGGATTGTGAGGGTGAACCAATATAAAAATCATTTGTGCAATGTCTCTTACCCTTACTCTCTTTTTCTTTCTGCACTTACATTTATTGATTTGCTAGTTACTGTTCATACTTTGAATATTTAGCAAGATGCAAACCAGATTTTGATAAACCCATTTTTGAACTGATATTTTCACATAAATCACATCCATATCAGTTCAAATACTGATGTGGAAAGTTTCATTAAATTATGAAACTGTTTGGTTTCTTGAAATTTGTTCATTGTTCAACACTGAAACTTCAGGTTCAAATTACCAGATCTTTAAAACTCGATTTTAATTATATTTAACTTTATATTCTGATTATTTACTATTTAATATCTGATCTGGAAGGTTTCATCAAGTTTCAAGTCTATTTGATACTCCAAAGAAACATTTCTCAGATTTCATTGTGTAAATTGATTTAAAATATCAGATTGATATAAACCTTCTTCTAAACAAATTTTCTTATATAATCATATTAGTTATTGGTTAAATAACTATTCAGGAATGTTTTATTAAAATATAAAATCATTTGACCTTTGAGAAGGATAGTTTAAAGTGACCAGATGTAGAAACCACAGGAAACACTAGAAGGGGGGTGAATAGTGTTTTAAAACTTCATGCTAATTTTCGAAAACCTTTTCGTAAAAGACAGTAGATGAACTTTTGCAAGTTATCGTGAAAAACTCAGATATACGATAATCAAGACTATCAGAGTTGTGCGAAAGCTATAAGCATTCGTTTTTTCAGAAACTTGCTGACTTTGATAAAACAGTTAAGTGTTCTGTTAACACTTCAGAAGGTTTGGAAAACTATCTTTCAAAATTTTGTCTAAACTATATTCAAAACATAAACTATTAGTTCAAAAATGTTTTTCATTGTTATCCTACTGATATGGTTACTTGCTGGAAATTAAGTTATTGAAGAACTTCCTGAACCACTTGAGAAGGTTCAGTAAGTGCTCTTTTCAAAATGATTTGTTAAAATAAGTTTACTAATCAAACCCTTCCTTGGTTAGTAATAAACAGATATAAATAGAAAGTAAAGAGTTAAGGGAAAGGAGAAATTCACACAAAGAATTTATCCTGGTCCACCCACTACACCGTGAGCTACATCCAGTCCCAGGGCAAACTCCCTGGATTTATCCACTATCTGAACACAGATACAAGTATTCTTTGTTTTCAACTGCCTCTTCAGGCAACTTAATGAGTATTCTTTGCTTATCAACTGCCTCTCCAGGCAACTCAGTGAGTATTCTTTTGCACACAGCCTTTCTAGGCGCAATGAGTACACAAGGCCTCTCCAGGAACACCGAGTACATAAGGCCTCTCCAGGCACACAAGTATTATTTGCTTTTCAACTGCCTCTCTAGGCAACTCATATAGTATTCTTTTGCACGCTGCCTCTCCAGGCGCACAAGTATTCTTTGCTTTTCAACTGCCTCTCCAGGTAACTCATGCAGTATTCTTTTGCACGCAGCCTCTTCAGGCACCGAGTACACAAGGCCTCTCCAGGCACACAAGTATTCTTTGCTTTTCAACTGGCTCTCCAGGGAACTCATGCAGTAGTCTTTTGCACGCAGCCTCTCCAGGCGCACAAGTATTCTTTGCTTTTCAACCGCCTCTCCAGGAAACTCATGCAATATTCTTTTGCACGCAGCCTCTCCAGGCGCACCGAGTATTCTTTTCTATCAAGCCTCTCCAGGCTCTACACAAGTATTCTTTTCTATCAAGCCTCTCCAGGCTCTACTAGAGTATTCTTTCTTCCTCCAAGCCTCTCAAGGCTCTCAGACACATATTGTGTTTATAATGATGAATGGGTTTAAGTTTTAGGGAAACTTAAACTTCAGTTTTCTTGTACAAAGAGATTACTGAGTACAACTCAGAATACAAAGATAAAGCTTCTAAGTACAAAGTATAACAGAGATACAAGTGTTTAATTCTAAGCTCTAATTCATCTCTGTAAGATCAGAAGGTTGGCTTGATAAAATCTGTATTAAGCTTGGCCAATTTCTTCTGTAGGCTTGATAAATGCCATAGTTCAAAGGTAGATGATTGAGAGTTCATGGCAGCCTATTATGGTCAGTTCCCAGTGAATGAATCTTTAGGAATTTGGCTGACCCATCAACATCTTCAAAGACTTTCTTGAGACTATATGTTCTGGAATTATAGCCGTTTGAAGACTGTTTGATTTTACCGTTGAGAAGAAATGATTAAGCTCATAGAGCCGTTGTGAAATGTCATCTCATCCGGTTGCTTCTTTCCTAAGCAGATTAGGTGTGCAGATGATTTGGTTCTGACACACTGCAGATAAGCCCTTTCCCTTGAGAGATTTTCTTCGTCTTCAGCGGTTGATCTTTCTCTCTCTTCTTCTTCCTTCATTTCTCTTCTTCAGAATGTAAGGAGATAGGATATAAAGATCCGTTAGTCTACTCTTTTGATCGTTGTGAGCACTACTTCTCTTTCTCTTGCTTTGATCTGAATAGGTGTGTAGATGTATTATCCGTTCTAACAACACACAACAATTTTGCTTGTTTAATATTTTCTTTCTCGAGAGAATATTATATTTCAGTAGGTTGGCTTGTTTCTCTCTTTCTTTCTTCAAAGCTTTCTTTCTGGATAGAGATGATGATTTTAGCTATTGAGCTTCTCTTTTATCCTTGACAAATTCTGCTTTTCTTGCAAGGATCCATACTTCTGATAACGTATTGCAGTGTAGATACAGAGTAGGTGTACAACATCTCTGACGTATATTTGCTTTTCTGCAATAGGTTTCCTTTTTCTTGTACTTCTGCTTTTTGGAAGGAGGAAAATAGCTTTAGTTACTATTTCCTTTGTTAATGATGGCAAAAGACATTTAGAGCCCTTTGGCTTTTATGCATAGAGTCTTTTCCTTTGTCAAAGCTTTTCATCCGTGAATGATTTAGACACGTCATCAGACAGTTGAGTGATTCTTTAGCGAGTTCACACTCTTCAGCATGTTTGCATGTCTTCAGACGATTAATCCTTTTCAGCATGTTGGATTTCTTCAGCGTGCTTGACTGGTTGATGATCTTCTTGAAAGCTTTCAGCTTTGCCGTCGTGCTTCTATTCTTCAGTCAATACAATATCAGCAGTTTGCTTCAGTCTTCAGACTTGAGATAGTTTGTTGTATTGCTTTTCTGCTTATCCTTCTTCTTATTCTTCTTCTTCTTCTTATTCTTCTTCTTCTTCTTCTTCTCTTCTTTCTTCTTCTTCTTCTTCTCTTCTTTCTTCTCTTCTTCTTCTTTCTTTCTTCTTCTTCTGTCTCTTCTTTCTTCTTCAATCTGTTCTTCTATTCTTCAAATTGTTTCTTCATTTTTCTTCTTCTGATCTTCTATGATTATGAAGTTTATCTTCATTTCAGTTCTGCTTAGATGTTCATCTTCCTTATTTCTTCAGCAGCTTGCTTATACAGGAAATGATTCTTCATTCTTCTTTTTGTTCTTCTTCTTTTGTTCTTCAGATAATCTTCTGCGATATTTTCTTCTTGTATTCTTCAGATTGTTCGCTGTGATGTTTTCTTCTTTGTCTTAATGCTTCTTCCTCCTGATCTTCTACATCTTCTAGACTTTTTTTCTGATTCAGTAGGTTGGTAGGTTTTCATCTTCAGAGAGTTGCTTCAATGCTTTTCTCTTTTCCTTTCTATGTTGGTCTCCTTCAGCAGGTTCCTTCTTTCAGTGAGTTGCTTATGTTTGATCTTCTTCTTCTTCTTGTTATTCTGATCTGCATCATTCCTGAAACACATAGAAACATATACCTTCCTCAGTAGCACCTGCTTTCTTTCAACTTAATCTAATTTGTTATTCTAATTTGTTAATCATTAAAACCAAGGATAATGAGTCTTAAGTCTAATTTAAATACTTAAATTAATTTTGAGACTCAACATTCTCCCCTTTTTAATGATGACAAATTAGATATGACTAACACAAATTAAGATGACAAATTAGATGATTAAGATGGCAAACTAGATATGCTTATCTACACATTCAAATATGACTAACACATAGCAAGCATCATGAAAGATTTTATTATTTTATTTTAGAACTCCCCCTAAGATTGACAACCATTTCTTAGTTAAGTTTCTCTCCCTGTTTAGTATTTTCTCTGAGAAACGTTTCTTTCATGAGTTAGTTCAGTTTTATATTTCTCTTATCATGTTGTGTTACTTAAATCAATTTTAATCAATTTTGTTAATTTTGTTAGTTATATTTCTCCCCCTTTTGTCATTATTTAAAAAGGGTCGATTAAGACTTATGAGTTGAAGTGTAGAGCAATGTTGCCAGTAGAGATACTTAGAATTCGTAGTTGCTGAGACTTAACTTATCTTTTAGATAGCCTTGAAGCTTTTGTCCTCAGAAGTGATGCCTCAGTAGTATAGCCTTGATCTTCGTGCTCTTCAGCCTTTTAGATTTTCTCTTCATCAGAGATCATCATGTCCTATCCCTCAAGGATTGAGGTAGGCTTAGTGACTTAAGTAGCAACCACTCAGCGATCTTGATCCACAATTTCAACAAGTTCATTTGAGAACTTTCTGAACAGGTTCAGAAGCTGGGGGTGATGCCACGTCAGTCATCTATTGTCGATGATCTGGCCTTCCGATGATTAGTCTTGTAGATAGTTTTCTTTGAAAATTTGTTTGCTGAAACAAACTAAACCATACCTTTTAGTAGCATCTGGGTTAATCAATTATTGTTAATCATCAAAGAAATAGTTATTGAGTTTAACAAATAGTACTATTACCTTATATTAGATACTTATAATTTTATTTTTTTATTAGAAGTTTTGATTTTCTTTGAAAGAGGCTCCCCCTTAGTTTAATATTTCTTTTCTAAAAATCTTTGGTTTAGGAGTTTTGTTATTAACAATTACTTTTCTTTCTTAAAGATGACAATATTCTTAAGACAAGAAAATGTATAATGTGAACTATATAGATAAAGACAAGAAACACATGTTTGACATAGTCAATGAAATCAGAGAGTATATAAAACATACATATAGGAAAACTATGAAAAGATGTCAATTAAACAACATAAAATGTAAGTTTTTCAAAAATATTTTTCTCAACAAATTGTTAAGTGAGTAAACATCAATGACAAGGCTCTTTGAATGAATTAAGAATCATCAGTAGGTAAGGTCTCAGCAGCACGCACTCTCTTTTTCAGCTTTGAGCTTTCTTAACTCCTTTTGAGTTTCCTTCATCTTCCTTGCTAGCTGATTCATACGAACATGGCCTTTTCAAGTGATAAGCCCCAAACATCTTTCTTATTCTTCTGTGAGAACTGAGGGAACGGTAGTTTCTTGTTCTCCTTGTTCTTGCTTGGAGCGATGAAGGAGGGTCTTCAGAAGGTCCAACTACATTTTCTTTTTCCTCAACTTCCTCTGATATTGTATCCTTCATTTCTCATAATTAGCAGGAGTGAAGTAGGAGGGAGGAGCTTGATTAAGGAGTTCACTCATAGGAAACCCCTTATGAATTAGGATCTTCATGATTAAGGTATTGTGGGGAAAGAAGTTAACATCCAGTTCTTCTCTGAACATCATTTGATACAGGAGAACCCAAGGTAAGTTAATCTTTTTCTTCTTTAGTAGATGCCCCATCACAAACCTTTCAAGCTCTTTGATATTATTATTTTCTTTCGGAAGGATACATCAGTTTAGAACAGATAGAAGAACCTTGGGAATTTTCAGAAGGTGTGAAAATTCAATTGGAGGGAAACGTCTTTCACCAAATAGCAATAGGTCAAAAGGCAGAAATCCTTCTCCAAAACGTATTTCCCAATTTTGACAGACAAGCTCTCCTCTGTTAGGAACACCAATTACTTCAGCTAGAAGCTTACAGTCCACATAGAGTGGTCTGCCCATTACAGTGGTCTTGATTCTTGTAGAGTCATCATTAGTGACAACTTCAGCGTTGTTCCAGAATTCCAGGATACTCTTCTCATACCATGGAATGGAGATATTGTTGAAGAATGGGGTCCATCCTACAGCATCAAAGTATTCAGAGATTTTGTATCCAACCTCATCAAAATCAGAGAGATTCATCAATTTGGTGGGAATAATTCGTTCATCAAAGAGGTTGGAACAGGAACGCATGAAGCAACAGATTCAGCTGCTATTGGTGAGAGTGTTTTGGACTTAACAAGCTTTTAGAGGTCCTTATCTGAGATGAAGGTCTGTTCTAAGGTTTGGAGTGTAATTCTCATGATGACCTTTCAATCCCTATAAATAAGCATACTTAAGGCATTGATGATGACGGTTACACAAACTGAGCAGACCTGGAGAGACGTGCATCGTGCCATGCGATGAGACAGTTGATAATCCATTAATTCATATAGAGCCAGATCATGATAAGTTTTGAAAACATTTGAAATTAAAATTTTCATATTTCTTAAAAAAAATTATTTAACATAAGTTTTCAAAGGCAAAAAGATAATCAAATAAACAGAATTCAGCAAGTAAGCATATAGACACATATCAACAAGTTTAAAAAAAACTATATGCATATGTCAGGCGATTTACAGATATATGATGCATACGAGTATAAATAGGAAAGATGTTACCAGACATGGAATTTGAATTGACTGTGCCTTCCTCTTTTCTTCAAGTCCTTCTGAAGAATGCTTCAGCAGCATAACTAATAAGTTTCAAGAGAACGTATTCTCTACTCATTCGTTTATGCGTTTGAACACAGAGTTGCTTCAGCTGGATGAGGTTTCCGTCTTCTTAGGATCTACTCCTTCAGCATTGTTAGATACTCAACCCCCGAAGGTGAGCTCTGATACCAACTGTAGAAACCACATGAAACACTAGAAGGGGGGTTGAATAGTGTTTTAAAACTTCATCCTAATTTTCGAAAACCTTTTCGTAAAAGACAGCAGATGAACTTTTGCAAGTTATCGTGAAAAACTCAGATGGAAGATAATCAAGATTATCAGAGTTGTGCGGAAGCTATAAGCATTCGTTTTTCAGAAACTTGCTGACTTTGATAAAATAGTTAAGTGTTTTGTTAACACTTCAGAAGCTTTGGAAAACTATCTTTCGAAATTTTGTCTAAACTATATTCAAAACATAAACTATTAGTTCAAAAATGTTTTTCATTGTTATCCTACTGATATGGTTACTTGCTGAAAATTAAGTTATTGAAGAACTTCCTGAACCACTTGAGAAGGTTCAGTAAGTGCTCTATTCAAAATAATTTGTTTAAACATTTGAAGTGTTGATTTGTTAAAATAAGTTTACTAATCAAACCCTTCCTTGGTTAGTAATATACAGATGTAAACAAAAAGTAAAGAGTTAAGGGAAAGGAGAAATTCACACAAACAATTTATCCTGGTTCACCCACTACACCGTAAGCTACATCCAGTCCCAGGGCAAACTCCATGGATTTATCCACTATTTGAACACAGATACAAGTATTCTTTGTTTTCAACTGCCTCTTCGGGCAACTTAATGAGTATTCTTTGCTTATCAACTGCCTCTCCAGGCAACTCAATGAATATTCTTTTGCACGTAGCCTCTCCAGGCGTAATGAGTACACAAGGCCTCTCCAGGAACACCGAGTACACAAGGCCTCTCCAGGCACACAAGTATTCTTTGCTTTTCAACTGCCTCTCTAGGAAACTCATGCAATATTCTTTTGCACGCAGCCTCTCCAGGAATAAGTATTCTTTGTTTTCAACTGCCTTCCCAGGCAACTCATACAGTATTCTTTTGCACACAGCCTCTCCAGGCGCACCGAGTATTCTTTTCTATCAAGCCTCATCCAGACTCTACACAAGTATTTCTTTTCTATCAAGCCTCTTTAGGCTCTACCCAGAGTATTCTTTCTTCCTACAAGCCTCTCCAGGCTCTCAGACACATATTGTGTTTACACATGATGATGGGTTTAAGTTTTTGGGAAACTTAAACTTCAGTTTTCTTGTACAAAGATATTATTGAGTAAAACTCAGAATACAAAGATAAAGCTTCTAAGTACAAAGTATAACAGAGATACAAGTGTTTAATTCTAAGTTCTAATTCATCTCTGTAGGATCAGAAGGTTGGCTTGATAAAATATGTATTAAGCTTGGCCAATTTCTTTTGTGGGCTTGATAAATGCCATAGTTCAAAGGTAGATGATTGAGAGTTAATGGCAGCCCATTATGGTCAGTTCCCAGTGAATAAATCTTTAGGAATTTGAACTGACCCATCAGCATCTTCAAAGACTTTTTTGAGGTTAATTATATGTTCTGGAATATAGCCGTTTGAAGACTGCTTGTTTTTTACCGTTGAGATTATTGTGAATGTCTTCTCATACCGGTTGCTTCTTTCCTAAGCAGATTAGGTGTGCAGATGATTTGGTTCTGACACACTGCAGATAAGCCCTTTCCCTTGAGAGATTTCTTCGTCTTCAGCGAGTTGTTCTTTCTCTCTCTTCTTCTTTCTTCATTTCTCTTCTTCAGGAATGTAAGGAGATAGGATATAAAGATCCGTTAGTCTTACTCCTTTTTTACCGTTGTGAGCACTGCTTCTCTTTCTCTTGCTTTGATCTGAATAGGTGTTGTAGATGTATTATCCATCTGACACACACGTAATTTTGCTTGTTTAATATTTTCTTTCTTGAGAGAATATTATATTTCAGCAGGTTGGCTTGTTTCTCTCTTTCTTTCTTCAAAGCTTTCTATCTGGATAGAGATGATGATTTTAGCTGTTGAGCTTGTTAGAACCACAGGAAACACTAGAAGGGGGGTTGAATAGTGTTTTAACACTTTTGGTTGTTTTTGGAAATCTTTAATTTAAATCATGAGATGAGCAACGTTCAAAACAAGTCTTAAGATCAGAGATAGTTAAAACGTGCGGAAGATAAGAAAAAACAGAGTTTCTTCTAAAGCTTAAGATTGTTTTAAACAGAGGCTTCTCAAAGTATCTTCTGAAGATTATTACAAAGAGTATTTTTAGAATGGTTTCTGAAATACTTCAGACGACTAGAGGTTGTCTGAAGTCTGTTCCCGATTTCTGAACTGACCTCTTTCCAGACTCACTTCAGAGAATTTATTTCAGAAGTTCTTCAAGGAACATTCTTTGTATTGCTTCAAATGATATAAGAGACATCTCATGTTTAGTTCACATGAAAGATCATTTTATTGAAATAGTTGTGTTAAGTTTGTTATGACAATAACTTTTCAATCCCCAATATAAATAAGAAAACTGTAAATAGAGAAGTTAAGGGAAAGAAGACTTAGGCACAAAGTTTATCCTGGTTCACCCACAAATCCGTGAGCTACACATCCAGTCCCAGAGGCAAACAACCACTGGATTTTCCACTATCTGACTCAGATACAAGTATTATTTTACCACAGACTCTTCAAGTTAAACAATGAGTATTCCTTTGTTTTCAACTGCCTCTCCAGGCAACTCAATGAGTATTCTTTGCTTATCAACTGCTCTTCAGGCAACTCAATGAGTATAGTCTCTCCAGACATCACGAGTACAGTCTCTCCAGACATCACGAGTACAGTGTCTCCAGACATCACGAGTACAGTCTCTCCAGACACCACGAGTACAGTCTCTCCAAACATCACGAGTACAGTCTCTCCAGACATCACGAGTACAGTCTCTCCAGACACCACGAGTACAGTCTCTCTAGACACCATGAGTACAGTCTCTCCAGACACAAGTATTCTTTCTTCCACCAAGCCTCTCCAGGCTCTCAGACACTTATCCAAGTGTAGAGTATTCTTTCTTCCACCAAGCCTCTCCAGGCTCTCAGACACTTAAAGTGTTGAGTAGTTTCACTACTCAATCCATGTTAGATGTTCGCAGAACCTCTAAACTTAGATTCTACTTGTACATAGAGATTACTGAGTACACACTCAAGATACAAACATTACAAACTAAGTACAAGGATAGACAGTGATACAAGTGTTTGAATTGAGTACAATCCCTGTCTTTCTATGAGGAATGCATCCTCTGAGAGTAGGCTAACTAAGATGTGAAATGATGCTCTAGCCTTGTTCTCAAACCATTAGTTTCGATGGGCTACATTCTCACTCATATCATAGGAACACCAAGGTATATCAAAGCTTCAAACCGTACCCAGTTGATAGTCATTTGTTCACCATGATTGCCTTTCGAACAATCAACTCACTTGATCAAACAGACCAACTGAACAACCTAACTAACTGACCAGCTAGTCAGTAGCCTGATTGAGAACCAACTCTCTGATCAAACTTAGTTGACATCTTCATGATCCGCTTAAGCTCAAGTCAACTCTTGTTAACCATAAGGCATTCAGCCTGATTAACTAGTTGATTCTGTTGATCAACAATTTTGTCTGACTGACCAATAGGTTTGGCAGCATCTTCAAATTCAATCTTGAGGCTATTTATATGTTCTGATGAAATATAGTCGTTTGAAGATAATTCATAATACCGTTGAGATGTTGATGATGTGGCTCATATAGCGTTGTGTAATAGCTTTTCAAACGGTTGCTTCTCTTTAAGCGAATGAGTGTTCAGACGATCCCGTTCTGACACTTGATATTTTCTTCTTCATGAGAGATGTTCTTGATATAATTCTGCGAATACTCTCTCTTGAATCTGCTTCTTTCTTGCTTTCATATCATCTGTTCTCTTCTGCTTTCCTCTATTTTCTTTTAGGAGTGTCTCTTTAGGAGATATCCGTTGAATTTGTCCTTTTGCCGATTCTGTATATACTCCTTTTTCATTTACTCCTGACATCATATCTTCTTTGGGTGTGATGTCTTGTTCAATGGCTGTTGCTTGCAGATGATAAAATATGTTTGAATTAAAATATTTCATTCAAACATTTTCTTTGTTGCTTCTGCTTGGTCTCCTGAGCTTTTCTTCTTCTTTCTTTCGGATTGATGATGATGATATTTCCGTTGTGATACCACCATTTAGAGATAGCATTGAATGCTATTCAATCCATTGTGAGACACGCTTCTGGGTGTTCTGACAATTCTGACAAAGTACAACGTTGGTGCTGCTATAAAGCTGCCACCGTTGTTGCTGCAATTTCTGCGTTGCAGAAATTTCCTCAGTGGTGTATGTACTTCAAAGGTACCAAGAAAGGTCTCTGTGACTTTGCCAATTTAAGCTTTGAAAGTGTTGCGTGTTTGTAGAGAACGACTTTTCTTGAGCATACTTCAGAGAGCAAAAATCTTCGTTGTCTCAGTGAGTGTGCCACGTCGGATCTCAGACAGCTTCATTATTTCAGACGAATATTTGACACTTCAGATAGATTCTAGTCTTTCAGACAGCTCAGTTGCTTAGACAGCTTCTTGCTTCAACAGCTTCTTGCTTCAGACAGCTTCTTTGCTTCAGACAACTTCCTTGCTTCAGACAGCTTCTTTCTTCTTAGTATTTCTTCTTATCTCTTTCTTCTTCAGTCTTCTTCTTCTTCCCTGTAGATAAAGATGTTGAATTGTATGTTCTTTATTCAATCATCTTTCTTGCTTGCTTCTGTTCGGTTCTTCTATCATTCTCTGATTGACAGCAGGTGTGGATGTAGTAGGTCTGCTTATACAAATCCTTTTGTTGCAGGCATTGTGGAAAGTCTTTGCAATATTTCCTTATTTATGCAAGACTTTATCGAGGTAGAAAAGCATGTCTGGCTTTATCTACTGAGTGAGTGATCTTCATGTGCTTTACACTTTGCAATGTCTTCAAGAAGTCATTTCTTGATTCTGATATGTTCAATCTTCAGACTGCTTCATGTTGTCTTCATTTCTTCGAGTCTTTAAGTAGTCTTTTATATCTTCAACTCTTTTCAGATAGCCTTCAAGTCTTCAACTTGGTTGTGGATTACTTCTTCTTCGGATTTTGCACTTTGTTCTTTTGATTCTGATCCCCGGATTCAGATTCTTCTTTTGATGTGTTCTTCTACTCTTCTTCTTCAGATAGTGAATATTCCATCCTGAAACATAATCAACAAACCAATACCTTTCTCAGTAGAACCTGTTAATATAATATAATCTATTTGTTAATATATAATCTTATTTGTTAATCATTAAAACTAAAGGATATTAAGTCTTATAATCATGTTTAAATACTTAAACCGATTTATAGACTTCACAAGAGCTTCTCTTTTATCCTGACAAATTCTGGCTTTCTCTTCTTCCAAGGATCCAGACTTCTAATAAACGTATTGTAGTGTAGATACAGAGTAGGTGTACAGTATCGCTGACCTATCTCTGACGTATATTTGCTTTATGCAATAGGTTTCCTTTTTCTTGTACTTCTGCTTCTTGGAATGAGGAAATAGCTTTTGTACTATTTCCTTTGTTAATGATTGGCAAAAGACATTTAGAGCCCTTTGGCTTTTATGCATAGAGTCTTTGCCTTTGTCGAAGCTTTTCATCTGTGAATTGATTTAGACACGTCATTAGATAGTTGAGTGATTCTTCAGCGAGTTCACACTCTTCAACATGTTTGCATGTCTTCAGACGGTTAATCCTTTTCAGCATGTTGGATTTCTTCAAGCGTGCTTGACTGGTTGATGATCTTCTTGAAAGCTTTCAGCTTTGCAGTCGTGCTTCTATTCTTCAGTCAATACAATATCAGCAGTTTGCTTCAGTCTTCAGACTTGAGATAGTTTGCTTTATTGCTTTTCTGCTTATCCTTCTTCTTCTTCTTCTTCTTCTTCTTCTTCTTCTTCTTCATCCAATCTGTTCTTCTATTCTTCACATTGTTTGTTTCTGCGTTGTTCTTCTTCTTGATCTTCTATGATTATGAAGTTTGTCTTCATTCAGTTCTGCTTAGATGTTCATCTTCCTTATTTCTTCAGCAGCTTGCTTATACGGGAAATGATTCTTCATTCTTCTCTCTTGTTCTTCTTCTTTTCTTGTTCTTCTTCTTCTTTCTTTTCTTCTTCTTCTTCTTCTTTCTTCTTTCTTCTCTCTTCTTCTTCTCTTCTTCTAATCTCTTTTTTCTTCTTCTCTTCTTCTCTTTCTTCTTCTGTTTTTCAGATATCTTCTGCGATTTCTTCTTCTTGTATTCTTCATATTGTTCGTTGTGATGTCTTCTTCTGTCTTAATGCTTCTTCCTTCTGATCTTCTACTCTTCTAGACTTCTTTTTCTAATTCAGTAGGTTGGTAGGTTGGTCATCTTCAGAGGGTTGCTTAAATGCTTTTCTCTTTTCCCTTTGTATGTTGGTCTCCTTCAGCAGGTTCCTTCTTCAGTGAGTTGCTTATGTTGATCTCTTCTTCTTCTTGTTATCTGATCTGCATCATTCCTGAAACACATAGAAACATATACCTTTCTCAGTAGCACCTGCTTTCTTTCAACTTAATCTAATTGTTATTCTAATTTGTTAATCATTAAAACCAAGGATAATGAGTCTTAAATCTAATTTAAATACTTAAATTAATTCTGAGACTCAACAACAGATTCATTGTTTTGCTTTTGCATAGCTGCAGAAAACATTATGTTATTCTTCTGAACCTTATTTGAGTTGTATTTACATTAAATACACCATATGGAAGAATAAAGTTTGATGATATTAATCCCTATGATATTGTTTTCCATTATGATAGTTTCAATCAACTTAGTTGGCATTATACACTAACCATTATCTTCTAGAAGTAACTTCGATAGCCAAGGTATTCCTTGAGCAAAGATCAGTAAGTTGTTCAAAGTACTTGTAGGTTGGACAAAAGTTTTCAAGGGTCACAATTCAACCCCCCTCTTGTGACTCTCTGAACTACTTCAGCAAGAGCATCCATGGGTGATGAAAATGTACGATTCAAGGTCAAAGTGGGCAACAACTTATTTTTTCGATAATTCTTTGCTGGATTTAGGACAAACTCCCAATGCGAGAGTTTGCATGCTGAGTTAGGCAATATGCACCTTCATGATATAACTTGACATACTTCTTACAACATAATCAATTAGCCATATGCGTTACAAGGAAATGACTGATGGATTTTCTTGCCTTCATGGAGAGCCTGTCATGCAAAGCAAATACAAAGTCTTGAAAAGTTAGTTTCGAAGCATTATACGAAAATGGTTTTGACTTTGTTTCCTCCATATTGAACAAGGCCAGTGACATGATGGTAACTAGTGTATAAAATGCTTATATATTTAATGTTCACAGTGGGGCAAGTTGAGGGGAGGTATAAAGGTATGGCGTGTGTCCTTCTATTCGGCTACTAATTGTTGTGAGTTTTATCTACGGGCAAGTGTACCCGTCGATTAGAGTAAAATGGAGTATTTAAAACCCCAAGTATCATCCCATAGAGATTAATTAACAATATTAATTAATTAAATTAAATCCTTAGAATGAGATGGGGAGAAATATTAAGATTTGAATTGTTGATTGAGAAAAAATAATTAAATGAGAAACGAGAGAAAGAAAGTTAAACAAGACAGAGCAAGCAATTACGATTATGATTCAGTTATGAAAGTGCCAAGGGCATTTGATTTCACTTAAGTGCTTACTAGATTTTCCCCCAATTCCCTTATAAATTATATGTCAAGCTAATTGCCATCACTTATTCTAATACTATCAACCCAATGATCATGCAATATTGATAATCTTCCCTTTAAACACTATCCACAATGATCATGCAAGATAATTAAGAAGAAGCATAAAGAACCAATAAGTTTTTAATCTAATAACTAATTGGAAACCTAGGATAAGATGATCATACAAAACCCTATATCCAGTTTACCTTATAGATCCATTAATTGAGAATGATACAATTGCCTATTACCCAACTAAGATTTAACAAGGGTGATCAAGTCTTGATAAAATAAAACATAAGGAAAACACAATTATAAAAAGAAAACAATAACTTATAAAGGGAAAACGGGTTCAAATCATATTCACAACTAAGATCCGCCATAGCCCCGTGGCTAGGTTAATTAGTTACTCATAATAAAACATAATAAACCAAACTAAAAATCCTAAGAATTCCATACAAACTAACTAGGAAATACTAGAAGAAAAGAAAAAACTCTTTTGACAGAATTTCTTCACTTCAGAGTTTCCCAAATCCTATGTAAAAAGCCATCGCTCTTGAAGGACCTTGAGAAGACAAAACGAGTAGGAGGATTGAATAGTTAGGGAGATGATTGATGTCCTTATATAGGAGTTGGAGTTGTCCTACTTTGATTCTCACTTGATTTCCTCCAAAAATTATCATCAAATCTATCCTTGGCTAAAATCTTGTTAAAGATTATCTTTTATTTCATCAAATTTTCTTTTCTTCACCAAAATCTCATAAAGATAATTCTTTTATTTCTGTGATAATAAGAGAAAATAAGTGAAGATGTCAAATAAAAATAATGATCATAAATGTCGATACCAACTTAAATACCTAAATTAAAATCTAATAAAATATCGGTTTATCAAACTCCCCACACTTAAGCATTGTTTGTCCTCAAGCAATAATCCAGGCTAAAACTTAAGTAATAGGCAATAAAAAAACACATAGTCAGGAACCCAAGATGAAACAACTTGTAACAAATGCACAATATTTAATACTAAAGGAGCAATTAAATGTAGCCCATCAGAGGCTTTGATTTCCCTAAAATTAAACTTTGCACCAATGGGGGCACTCTTCTTACCATTCTCAAAGTGTTTAAGGGTGTAGGAAAAATTCACATCAACTTCTCTAAAGAAAGTGTACTATCATAGGCTTGATTTTATCCACATCTCAACCATCATTAGTGCATGCAAGAATCAAAAAAGGTCTTTATGTGTTGTAATGGGGCCATGGGAAAAACATAATAGGATGGGTAACCAAGAAAAAAGATATACAAGGGCTAATTAAATAAAAACAATAACTTCAAACTGTAAAGGGAGCCCAAACAAATTTATTCACATTAATTCCCCTTCCAAGTATTCTTCCCTTTATGTTTTCTTTTCTTTCACCCCTTTTTTTCTCTTTCTTCTTCCTTTTTTCTTTTGAGAAAGAAGGTTTTGTTTTTTCCTTTTTCTTACTCTTCTTCTTCTCTTTTTTTTAGTGCTCTTTCGAAAAGAGGAAGACCTTTTTTTTTCTTCTTACTCTTTTTTTTTAATTTCCCAAAGTAGTGTCCCTTTCTTAAAGTGATCCATTCACATTCTAAAGAGCATAACATAGAATGAAAATAATTCTTTTTTATAGGGTACCAAGAAATGCATATAGCAATAAGCTCAAAATGAGCAACTAATGGATATAAAAGCACAAATCTCTGAAGGTTGAAAGAATAATTTCCTAAGGTGCCTTAATCATTTTCAAGCATACAATGAAATGCATAGGTTTCAAAATGGTTGCAAGTCAAGTTCTGTAATACACATCTAAGAGAAGAATCACTCATACAAGAATAGAGGGGATAATATTAAGATTATTTCAAACCCCCTTTCTGGCACAATCTTACATTTAGAAGCAAATCCAATGCATCATAAAATGATAGGGAATTTTATGCTGATTTTTAGCTTTTCAATTAATTATTCCCTTTTCTTTTTAATAATGCATTTGTTAATTAGAAAGATTGGGTTCCTTAATAATGAGTAATTCATAACCCAAATTAAAATGAGCACTAGATTATTAATGAGGACTTACAATTTTCAATTCAGCGTTCAATGAGCACAAATTAGGTACCCAATGGGGTACCATCCTCCCCACACTAGAGCTCAACATTGTCCCCAATGCAACCAAATAAAGGAAGGAAAATAGTAAATAAATTGCTGAATTGGAAACTATGATTATACTCCCCTGATTATAAGGCATGGTGGGTACCCTTCAAGTATTGGTACATCTTGGTAATCCTAGGATGTACCGTGAACTTGGCTTCTCTGAGCCTTCTCTAAAATGTCCTGCCTCAAACTACCCCCTTAGGGATGCAGACTCTCTCCCTTGGAAGAGAATCATCCCGTCTCCTGACTCGGAAAAATCCAGCTGCCCCTTCCGAGCTTGGAGATCTAAGTCTAAGGCTTGGGCCTCTCTAATCCGGACTCTCAACTCGTTGGTGACCTCAAGCCTAAAAAGCTTCATACTATCCCCCTCAAAGCTCACATCAAATCTCAGATTTCTAAATTCCTCTAACAACTCCAACTCATGCACCATCATGGATAATGCATGCAATGACTTCCTACTCAAGGCGTCGACCACTATGTTAGCCTTGTCTGGGTGATACTTAAGCTCAAAATCATAGTCCTTCGAAATCTCCATCCATCTCTTTTGCCTCATGTTGAGTTCTTTCTAATCAAAGAGATATTCAGTGCGTCTTATGGTTACTAAAGACCTCAAACCTCACACACATAAAGGTAATGCCTCCAAATCTTGAGGCGTAAAACCACAGATGCTAATTCTAGGGTCATGGGTCGGGTAGTTTTCTCATGGGGTCTAAACTGCCTAGAGGCTATAAGCCGCTACTCTCCCCTCTTGCCTCAGCACAAACCCTAGTCCCTTTCCCTGAAGCCTCATTGTACACCTCAAAAGGTTTGAGTCAAATCCGCAATACCAATACCGGTGGTGGTGGTCAACCTCTCCTTAAGTTCGTGAAAACTCTTCTCACATTTCTCATCCCACACAAAGCATGACCCTTATGAGTCAGCGGTGAGAGGTAGGGCCAGTGGAAAACCCCTTGATGAATCTCGGTAATACTCTGCTAAGCCAGGAAAGAAACTCCTAACCTCAGTGATTGACTGGCCTCTCCATTCTAACCACAGCCTCTATTTTACTAGGATCCCACTGACACACCCTCCCTAGATATGACATGACCTAAGACGTTAACTTTATCCATCCAAAACACACATTTCTCAGGATTTGCAAAAAAGCTTCTTCTCCCTCAACACTCCCAAAACAACTCTAAGATGTTGCTCATGCTCTTATAAAGTTTGGGAGTAGATAAGGATTGTCATCGATGCGCACAACGACAAACCTATCTAGGTAGGGCCGGAAAATCCAGTTCATGTAATCCATGAACACGGCTAGAGAATTCGTTAGACCAAAAGACATCACCCCAATACTCATAATGCCCATATTTAGTTCCTGAAGGCAGTCTTGAGAATATCCTCACTCTTGATCTTTATTTGGTGGTAACCTGGCCTCAAATCTATCTTAGAGAAAACTACCACTCCTCGAAGTTGGTCTAAGAGATCATCTATCATATTCTTAATCGTTACCTTATTCAACTGCCTAAAATCTACACACACCCCATTCTTCTTCTTGACCAGGAGCATTGGTGCACCCCAAGGGTGACACATTAGGCCTAATGAGCTGCTTCTCTATTAATTCCTCTAATTGTTTCTTAAGTTCACTCATCTCTAGAGGTGACATCCTATAGGGAGCCTTAGAAAATAGGCCCTGTGCCCGACACAAGGTCTATTGAAAACTCAATCTCTCGGTCCGGAGGTAAGATGGTTATCTCGCTAGGGAAGACATCCTGGAACTCCTTGACCATTGCTATACTACTGAAGTCGGATTTCGACTCTACAGTTGAGGAAAGCAATAAAATAAAACAATGACTCCCATAAACCAGACATTCAGAAATTTATGTGTAATTTGAAAATAGACAAGGTGGTTTCTTCCTCGAAGGAAGAGGAAGATTTGGAAAAACAATTTCTTTGCTGAAACAGTCAAGCATACCTGATTACGGGATAACCAGTTCATGCCCAGAATAACATCAATGTCACTCAATGGTAAACAAATCAAATCAACCTCAAAGGCCTTCCCCCGAATTACAATAGGACATTTAAGACATACAGGGAAGTGGGGATTGCCTCTTTGGCCAGGGTGAGAACATTCAAATGAAAGGGTAAACGAGTGGCATGCAGGTTCAATCTTTCCACACAATCACAAGCAATAAATGAATGGGTTGCCCTATAATCACACAATACAACTAAAGAAGTCTCATTCAAGGTACACATACCATGCATTAGGTTATCGGCCTTGGCTGCCGCCTCCCCGGTGAGGGTGAAGACTCTCCTAGTAGCTTGGGGTTTGGCCTGGCCCTTCTTCTTCTTCGGGCACTCTCTTGACATGTGACCCGCCTCAAAACAGTATAAGAACCTCCTATGACCCGCCAAGCACTCACTCATGTGGCCCTTGCCTCAGTTGAAGAAAACTCCAACTCCTTTTGTTTCCTAGCGGTATCGGGAAAATACTTCTCCAAGAATGCTGCTTAGAACATGTCCCAAGTGAGTGGGACTCCCGGGGAAGCCAGGACCAACCCTATCTCCCTTCCACCAATTCTCTACCTCACCCTGCAGCATGTAGGCGACAAACCTCACTTTGAACTCGTCAGTGCACACCATCACTTCAAATATTTTATTCATGGCATTGAGCCATGCATCTGCCGCCGCCGGATCATAAGCTCCGGAAAAAGCTGGAGGATGATGCTTCCTAAACTCCGCTAAACCTTGGACGAAGGGATCTGCCATCACCATCGGTGGTGGAGTACCAGTAGAGCGCCTATTCAATTCCTGTAACATGGCGGCGTTTGAAGCGGCTTGCTCCCCCATCATTTGAGTGATCATCTGAAGAGCCACCACCACAGGATCCTGAGATTGATCTTGTGGTGGAGAAGGTGGGTTGGTCTAGGGACGACCTTTCCTGCCGCCAACCATAGTTCTCTACACATCATTAATAAAACATCGAGGTGACCAGTCTCTCAATTTCATAATAATGTATAAAAGACAACAACTAACTGTAGGAACAACTCAATTCCACAGTCCAATTTGATTGAACTTCTTTAATACCGTAATGTAACGTCCTAATTTCTTAATTTGAAAATAATGTCTGTTGGGAGCACTATTTCCAAATTTATGAAATTATTTTCTGGCATTATTAATATCGACATACAAAGCAATACGTGGCTTAGGTAATCCAACAGTTACTTAAGCATGAATTCTAATACAATCAAAATGATAATATCATAGTTGCCATCAATGGCTCAATATACATTATTCAAATAATAGGCATAATGGGATATAACTATACATGTGTCCTGGAATATAACATAAACCCTGAGGCCCTACATGTATTGTTTTATCCCATCAAAATAAATGATCCTATACCTATACAGAATAATCTATAATCATCCAAGAGAGTTGGCCCATCACAAGGACCCAACCACAACTCATACCATCTGTTGCGGCTCTGAACGGGGACCTTGCACATCAGAAGGTAATTCCCACGGAGTGGGGTGAGACTAACATCCCAGTGAGCTTGATAAAACATGCAGTGTAGGAGAATTAAGCAGATGATATGCAACAATTATACCTCAGCTCAATCAAATCATAAGACATACATGATAACAATAATGCAATGTTAGTCATGAAGTGTTTACCCCAACACCCTAGGGGTCTTTCCACTTTACATGAGGCTAGACTGAGCTCAGACTAACAGGAACCGTCGTTCCTGAAGGTCATAAAAACCTTACCCTTAAACATGATAGATTGACACATGAATTTCCTCTTTAAACATGAGGTCCAAGGACCTAATCTTATATTTAACATGAGGTCTAAAGACCCAAATCATCTTATACATGAGGCCCAAGGACCTTAATTTTATAATACACATGAGGTCCTGAGACCCAATTATTCCTCTTCACATGATTAGGATTAGGGACATGAGCAATCAACAATAATTACATGAGTATGAGGATTAACATGAGCATGTAATTTCTTAGAGCAAAACATCATTTTCATGGGAATCCTCCCTTAAACCCTAACATACTATCTAGGGAAAAAGCACAATTAGCCTTCCAAGGCATCCCTCAACTTAACCATCATAAATTTACTTCTAATCGACCACAAACAAGCATAAAGCAAGGGGAAGTAAGAAAGGGGAACATTCATAAGGGCACAATCCAGGATGAGAGTGAGTGGGGTGATCACACTCACCTCAAAGCAACCAAGAATGGGGTGATGGAGAGGTTGGGGAAGATGATTCCAAGCCCTTGAAGATGTTTGAAGCCTCAATCCAAGCCTCCTAGCACCTCCTCTTCACTCTATCTCTCTCTAACTTCTCTCTCTAAAAAGGGAAAGGAAAAATAAATGAGGTTGCCCTAATTGTGAAACAACATTAAAACTGTTCGCACACTCTCGCTCAAGCGAGAGCTTCCTCGCTTGAGCGAAAAAAAAGGAAACTCGTATTCTCACTCAAGCGAGAGCTTTCTCGCTTGAGCGAAATCCGCTCCTAAACCCTAAGCGAGCACAAGTCAGAGAGCAAAACCTAATTTTGAAATTGAATTGCGCTTGGGCGAGAGGCTCTCGCTCAAGCGACCATATCAGTAACCACTGATATGCTCGCTTAAGCGAGACCTTCTCGCTTGAGCGAGAACAAAAAAATCCAATTTGCCGGTCTGCTCGCTCAAGCGAGACCTTCTCACTTGAGCGAGGACACCAGAACTCAGATTTTCTGATTTTCACTCTCAAACTTATTTTCCTTAATTCCTTTTACAAAACCTTTCCTCCTTAATCATTTGATTTATTTGAAATATTTGAAATTTGGGATGTTACACACCCGCACTTGGACGACGACTTGGATGACTAGCCCCTCGATGATGATTGTGGCCCACCACCTCAGCAATGTCGTCACCATCAACCATGATTTTTTTTTCTTTTTATTGAATTTATGTTGTGTACAAATTTTATATGTACTATTTATATATTTTTTATTTTCTACATGGGTGTTTTTACATATTATTTATTGTTTTTCTTCATATTGTAGATCATTAACAAATATATAAAAATTTTACAATAAATAAAAATTTAAATTTCTATAATGATTAAATTGTAAATCCGTAAATAAAAAATAAAATTAAATATAAAAAACGTAAATTTAATTTTAAAAAATTAAAAAAAAATTATTAGCAACAACCATGCCCATCACTAGTTAAAAAAAAATTAAACTATTAGTGACGGCTACGCCCGTCGCTGCGTAGTGACGGCTTAGTGGCGACCCTTGATCATTTGACGTTGTGACGAACTTCAATATAGCGATGACTTTAGTGTCAGGTTAGCAGACGCTATGTAGTGACAACTACTTTTGCTCATCGCTACTGTAGTAACGAGGAGCATATTAACCACGTCCGTGTGGTTGTTGCTAAGTTGTCACTAATTACCTGATAGCGACGATTTTTCTCTGATAGGCTGATAGCGACGACTTTTGGCTGTCACTAATTTGCGAATTTCTTGTAGTGCAATATGCAATATGGCTTAATACTGCAGACTATTAAAAATGTTGAAAAAAACACTAACAATTTGAATCGAGTTCAAGTCCTGTCATCTTAAATCTTAAATCAAAGAACTGACCTGACCATACGCCATCTTACTTTCTCATTTATTAGTACACATAATTTTATATAAATAATTATTTTAGTATATCATATATTTTTTATATATAATATTTAATTATCACTTTTTAACCGATTCAACCAATGATTGTTCAACTAGTGACCCATTAACCCAGTATCCCGACCTAGTCTATCACCGATCAAGTTTTATAACATTAGATTGTTCACACAATGTCACAATCTATTTTACTTCCCTCATTTGTCTATTATCTCTTTCTTTTTATTATATCACATCACTCAGGTGGTATCTATTATACATCCTTTGCAGGGAGGGATATAACTTACAACCTTTTCCTGACCCATAATACCCAATATGCGCCCCTTCTTTGCAAATTTTAACAATTAAAGTCTCGTTGATTTTTTCTCATCAGACCTAGGATTAGGTTATGTCCAAGAAGGTCAGTAGATTATGAAATCGTGTGAAGGAAAAAAGAAGGGAGAGTTGTGCGGTGTACCCATCATGAGTGTGGTATCTTCATCAAAACAATTTGAACCTCTCTGACGGATTCGTGTCGGATTTCTCATCAGACGCGTTCTTTCATTCTAAGGTAAGTCACAACTCGATTTATGTTTAAAATTTTTGCAATTGGGCTGTAGATTTGTGTGTTTGTTAGGGTATTTGGGGCTTGAAGTGGGATTATGTGAGTGACTTTATGTTGAATTCGTGACAATGGATATTAGGATTCAGGATATGCATGTTGGTCAAAGATGTTGCATAATAGTATTAGGATTTAAGCCAAATACTTCCAAAAAGATAGGGATATTTGTTTAAGTTAATCAATAAGATAGGAACATTATAATCATCCCATGTAAATACTACCAAAAGCTCCACATTTGTTGAAACTATTAAATAAGTAACTTATGTCTATTTAAGTAATGAAAACAATTCTATAGATACCTTTGCAGGTTTAGAATTATGCACTTTCCTCTACTTCTTCACTCTATTTTACTCTTTTTTCTCGTTTCTCTTTCCACCTTTTTCTTAAATTATTGTGTTTCACGAAGCTCCAATTCAGCTTGCAATTAAAACTTTTGTAGCATGTTGAGGATTTTGTACTTTTTTATGAGATAATAATTTCAGGAAAAAGCCCTTTTTGTGATGGGTGATTATAAATAAAAGAGTATGATTATGCCTTCAATATCAAAATTTAGATTTACTATGTAAGTTTCAACAGGAAGCCTCTAATTTGATGTTAATAGCAGCATCTCATTTTTCTTGTATCCTTCAATGATTTTAGTAACTCTTTGATTCACACTGTTCTTCATCTTCTTTCTTCTATAATCATTCTAAACCATCTAGTTATCTTCTGTAGCTTAGCTTGACTGTTTGCAATCTTTTTATTTTTTCCGTCTGATTTCCATGTTTTGGAGAAGTTTTTGGGTGGTTAGTTAGTCCATTGCAAGAAATGTTTTAGTAAGAGTACATATTATCAATAGACGAGTGAAGTTGGAATCATTTGGTTAACCTCTGGAGATAATTTCCTTCTAATCCTTTATTAATTCCCTTGTTGTGGGTGTGTTAATTACACTTGGGTTTATTTAAGTACCAAATTTAGTTTATTACAAAAGTTTCTAATTCCTTAGCAACATAAATTGTTACTAATATGTTAGCATGAAAGTCATTTCCTCTTTTGGGTAAACAAAATATAATTATTCCTCATGCAATTTAATTGTATATATTCTTGCTGGTTACATATATATCAAGATTTTTTTTCCAGAAATAAGTTTTCTATGAAGATGTATTATTCCTCATGCAATTTAGCCATTTCCTCATGCAATTATTCCTCATGCAATTAATCCTCATGCAATTATTCCTCATGTATTACATATCAAGATTTTTTTTTTCTAGAAAAAAGTTTTCCATAAATAATTATTCCTCATGCAATTTAGCCATTTCCTCTTTTGTGTATTAATGCTTTTAATTATTTACAATTCAATTTCTTTGCTTGAAGAAAGAAACTAGCATAAGCAAGTATAGCACCTCCGGCAGCACGTTATTATTTCTTAAAATTAAAAGTTTTTTTTTTTTTTTTAATTTGAACCAAATATGCAAGTATTTTATTTTTAGTTTCATATTTCTAAAATATAACTTAACAAAATTTGAAATTAAACATTCCCAGGAAACAAGGGGGAAATTATAAAAATAAATAATATTTATTAATTTTTAAGAGTAATAAATAATAACTTTTAACTAATAAAAAAATAATTAACCGATAATAAATTGTAAATACCCTTACTGATTAACTGATAATTATTTTTATAGCTATTTTTTATACTAACCAAAGCTTAATACTGTTACTGATTAACGCTAATGTAACAATTACTAATACTATCACTTTTCAAACGGAAAGAGGGCTAAACTGTACGTACTTGAACAATATTTACATTTTGGATATTTTACTTAAAAAATATCATGATAGAAAGAGTGATAATAAGTGAAAATATTAATGAATAAAATAGAGAGATAAATGATATATCATAAAAAAATACTTTAAATTTAATGTAAATCAACAAATTTATTATATTTTTAATCTGTATTTTTACGTCATGAAACTGATTAATAAGAACAGAGTAAATAGATTAATAAAATAGATATGAGAGATAATATAGAAGTTAAAACAATAATGAATAAAATAGAGAGATAAATTATATATTAGAAAAATATTTTAAATTTAATGTAAATCAACACATTTATTATTTATTAATATTTATTAATGTGTGTTTTTATGTAATGAAACAGATAAAATGAATAGATAACGAGAGAAATTGTTTTATAATAATAATAGAGAAAATTAAAGTTTGATAAAAAGAAAAAAAAGAAAGAAAATAGTAGGAGCAATACCACCTCCGGTGGACGATACCCGTGGTTCATAAAAAATCACTTTATTGAAGTGGAATAAAAAGACTAAAAAAACACAAATGATAGAACGTGACATGTGTACGTAGGAACAATTTTAAGAAAGAGAGTAAATAGATAAATTGAATAGATAAGAGAGATAATAAGTAAAAAATTTAATGAATAAAATAGAGAATAGAGTTGGACACGTGACATATGGGGGAAGGATTTTTATATAGAGTATATATATTAATATAGGCACCAACCAGAAATTTTGAAAATATTAGTTGCATATGAGTGATGTGGAAACAAATAACAAATCATCATCATTCAAACTTTTTAAAACTCTTCCAATGACCGATATTCGATATTTGAGGGATGTATAATAGATTCACCCATCTCTTCATATCTATCATTTATATGTTCTCTCTTTCTTTCTTCCAATGTGACACCCGAGAATGTGAATGAATCCTTTTTATAGTAAAACGAGTATGAGAAAAGCTAAAGTCATGTGCAGTGTAACAAACCCGTTGAACATTCAAGATGAAAGCCACACAAAGGGGAAAAAGACATATTAACTCTTGGTGGAATCAGGATTGAGTTAGGGTTGTAATCGAGTTGGGTTGGATTGGGTTTGGGTTGATATCAAGTCTGAATCGATAGAATGGTAGTGAGTTGGGTTGGTTCAGGTTTTATATCTCTGGGTGAGTAACCCGACCTGAACCAAACCGAATATGTTTGGGTTGGATTGGGTCATCGGGTCATGAGTATTTTTCCTTTTTAAAAAAAAATGTGTAAGATGAAATGAAATTAAAATATAAAATGAAAAAAGAAAAGAAATAGGGAAAAATAAATTGAGAGGAGCAGATTAAATATGATTTGGGGAACCACCTCTGCTTGTGCTGCCGCTGCACCTATTTTTGTTCACTCCTTGCAGGAAAATGAAATAAGATTATGACTTCTTTTTCTGGTTTGATTCGTGTTGGGTCTATCGGGTTCAACATAGGCAAACCCGAGACCCGAACCGAACCAGATCGGGTTTGAAAGAAAATGTTCGAACCGAACCGAACCGTTAAATGTCTTTAGGTTGGGTTGGATCTGTCGGGTTCGCGGATTGGGTCGGGCCCGCTTACACCCCTAGATTGAGTGATACCGAAGAAAGTCAAATCAATAAACATTTTTCCACACCCAAAAAGTATCCACCCGGGGTACACCTCCTTTTTTTTTTAATTTTTTTTATCAGTACTCGTTTTTTTTTTTACAAAATCCTGACGATTTTTTTTTTGAAAAATTTTTACTTTTCAATAACCAGATTTATAGCATATTTAACCATTAACTTATATAGTATTAACCATAAATTAGTCGGAAAAAAAAAATACATAAATTCATACTCCCTCATTTATGTAATAATCTTTATGATCAATTGAACTAAATGAAAAATGTGGTTAAGTGTGAGTTAGTATGTTGTTAAATGAGTTTCTCAAGTGGTTAATAATGAAATCACTTCAGATAATCATAAGTGAGGTAAAACGTGGTTAAGTGTGAGTTAGCATGTGGTTAAATGAGTTGCTCAAGTGGTTAATATTGAAATCACTTCAGATAATTACAAGTGAGGCAAAACGTGGTTAATTATGAGTTAGTATATATGTGGTTAAATGAGGTGCTCAATTGGTTAATATTGAAATCACTTTAGATAACTTCAAAATGACAAACCTTTAACTTTGCTTTGAAAGGTGGTTAAGTATGAGTTAGCATGTGGTTAAATGGGTTGCTCAAGTGGTTAATATGGAAATCACTTCAGATAATTATAAGTGAGGTAAAAGGTGGTTAATTGTGAGTTAGTACGTGGTTAAATGAGTTATTTAAGTGGTTAATATTGAAATCACTTCAGATAATTGTTCAAAATGACATGTTAATATTGAACATGTGGTTAATACTATATAAATTGGTGGTTATCTATGTTGTTAATCTGATTAACTGAGAAGTGTATGGGAGGTGTATAAAAAGTGGGTGTGGGAATAAGCCAAATATACTTGCACAAAATGGCTTGTTGTTCAAGGAAGAACCATCAATGATGGAGAGAGAAAGGAAAAAAAGAAAAAGTTTGTAGAGTAAAGAACGGTGAAGATGATTATCCCTTAAGAAAACTTTTGTTTCAACAGAACCGTAACTTTTTTATCATTCAAAGTACTCATATTATACACGGTGTCCTATCAAATGCCACATAGCATAATAAGAGCCAAATACTCTCACATTTTTATTACACCGAAACAAACACGCAGTGCTGTGCAAGAAATTGCATCGAATCAGCAGAACAATGATCAATTGTTGGGAGGATTAACAGTGCTAACAAAAAAAATCCTCATCAAGGTTATCATCATGGCAGCACTGGAACGTGGTGAGCACGTGCATGTTACGGCGACACTCAGGGCACGAGAGTTTATCAGGGATCCTCTCCATTGAATGCGAGAACTCAAATCTACAACAAGGGTTAGCAATTGAGTGAAGCTTCCCATAATGCTCCTTAAACGCTGGTTCAAACCCATCCCTCTCAGCAGGGTCCTTCCACATTAGGTCATACTCCACCAAGGTTTGTAATCCAGTGGAGGCGTGTCCATTGACCACAATATGAGACCCTTTAGCAAGAACAATCCACCCACCCTGTTTGTCATAGCTAAGGAGCTTCTTGATTTCCTGCATCACCAGGTCGTTTTCATCGGCTTGTTTGAGCTGAATCTTGGAGAAGAGCATGCTCTGGAGACGGGTCCAGAAGAACCATATCATGCTTTGTTCTGACCAGCTGTGAGTGTAGAGCTTCTCACGGATTATGGTATCGAAGACTTTTTGAACTTGCTCCCTTTTGTTGCTTTTCCCTACGTATACCATCTCTAGGGGTATTTGTGTTGCTTGTGATACCCTTCTGGCTTCCTTCACAAATCTTCTTACCCACTCAGGGTCATCTCCTCCGTACAGGAAGATGTATTTTCCTTCCTTAATCTGTCTCAAAAAGAAATTAAAAATTGATTAATTAGCATCTTAAATAGCCCCAAGTTTTGAACATGACTGAGGGATCAAATCAAATGTTATTGAGATCTCATATCAACTAGAGATGTGACAAAAATAGTCCTTATAAGGTTTAGACAATCATCATATTTTTAAGTTGAGATTGAGTTAGCCCTAACCCAAATTTAAAAATATTTTTACAGTCTATTCTAATTCTGTTATTGGACTATGTGCATATTTGGTTTGACGTTGAGCAAGATTCAACTTGAGTTTAGACCTCTCAACGCAATTATTTATAGTGTTGAAAACTTGAATTTATCATATTTTAACACTAAACCAAACATATCTGATATCCCTAACATGGTATCTCACTCAACAGACTTTTGGTTTTGAAACATAGACCCCAGCCCCACTTACCTTAAAACTTTTTTTTTTTTGTTAGTTAGATGTATGGTTTTAAATTGTGATTGCACTGGTAGCGTTAATTGTGGAAAATTACAGCTAATGCAGTCATAATTGCAGTGGTGATGCGGTCATTGGCCAAAAAACCAAAAGGATGAGGTCCCATTCTAGATCACTTGATCACATAGACTCTTCCTAACATTCACTTGCCAAAAGACTGCCTTCATTGCTCCATGTAAACTAAGTAGCCATACTTAACATTTTGCTTTAAAACTAAAATGGGCCATGTGTGACGGTTTTGTACAGTTTTAGCTACAGAGTTATCTAAGTAGTAGCACTATGCTTTTGGGTTGAGGCTTGAGGCAATGTAATAAAGTAAACTTGTCATGACAATCCTATTTGCCAGTTTGAGCATACCAAGAAAGGAAAAGGAAAAGAAAAAACAAAAGTGTTTTGATTGCTAGAAGTAGAAATATGCTTACCCAGTTCAATATTTCTGAGTCAATGCCATCCACGAGCAATTCAAGTCTCCAAGTCTCTTCCTTCCAAAGAGCTTCTTCTCTAGCACTTGTGAAAGGAAAAGCAGCGCTTCCCCAAATCCACATCATGTGAATAGCATTAGGACAAGCAACCCTCCCTTGAGGATCCAAAACCACAAGAATTGGCTTGTTCTTATATTTCCATTCACTGTGGATGAACCAGATGACAGCCTTTCCTATCAATGAAGGATGATACACAGAGTACCATGGCATGCTCTCTCTCAGGCTCTCAAATTGCCTTTGTTTTTGGTCTGTCCATTCAGAGTTGTGGTCCACAATTGGGATCCAAACTAACTCATATCTACTTTCTAGTCTTGGTGCATGTGCCTTTGATTCATTATAGATCTGTTCAAGAATCAGAAGCTCATCGGTGGAGAACTCAAGGCCTGAAAATAGAAGTAACACATTCTTCCTTCTCAGTGGCTCAAGGCTAACCTGTTTGTTTGCATTAAAAATTATATCACTATTAGCATCAACAATAGTAATGCATCATTATCATATATAGGTGTTACAGTGTTAGAAAATCAAACCCTTTTCTTGGAAACACCATCATATAGAGGCAGAATATCATCCTGTGCATAAATCAAAGCCTTGAGAACCTTCATGTTGTCAACATGGGGTTTTGAAAATAATTCACGTAGCATTTCATAAGCTTCATCATCCATCTTTTTCTCTACATTGAATGGTGATCTTAAATTAGCCAGCTAGCATACATGCACTCAATATTCATAGCATTATAGCATTTCCATATTGTTTGTGTGTGCAAGTGTTGTGTGTTATGCTTCCATTTCAATAATAGATATTTAAGTGGCTTACCAATGTGTTTGTGGCAGCTATCCAGTAGCTTGTTGAGATGGTCAGCTATGTTTCTGAGCTTGAAAGCCAATGTGTTAAGCTCCCAAGCATCGGTGGATGTGAAGATCCTGAAACAGTATTGATACATCATTTGTTTGTCATATTAAACCATGCCAATTAGCAGCTAGGTATAATGATAAAGTGTAACTTGTTCACATATATGACCATCATATGCTTCAGTAGATTCATGTATAAAGAGAAATTAAAATTTTGACCTTTAATCCATATATGTGTTAACAAACATAAAAAATCTTGAGAAATGACTAGAAAAACATACTCATAGCCAAGTGTAGTGAGGCTTGTAATCTGAGCTGCACAAGCTACAATACTTCTGACGCACCAGTAGGAAGCAATTGGGATATAATTAGAGGCAGTAGTGTAGGCTGATACCTCTTGTGGAATGTATTGAGTTGGCAGATCATTGAACTCTATGACACACTTGGTTACCTCCAATATGACCTTAACCAGATCATTAAGAGTATCAAACCGTGGTTTCAGAGAGCTTGCATGCTCCATGATACCAGGTAATTGCTTCAGAATTGCCATTGATTTGGCTAGTTGGTTTGTATCATGAATGTTGGCAAGCAGCCAGAATTCACCATAAGACAGAGCAAAAGCGGCTAAGGCCAACACCAACTTCACATCCCACTTGTAGATTGTAAGCATGTCAAATATTCCAACTGTTGTGGTGTGTGCATCTACACCACCAAGAGTCTTGTAGGAAATCTGAAATTTCATCATGTTAGCTTTGATTGATATTGTTAATTTGTTATATTGATGAAAAAGTATGCATGAAGCTGCTATTCTGATTGTAATGAAATATATCTGTTCTACAAATTAACGACTCAATATCTTATATCTCTATGCAGGCTATGATATTAGTAGTATCACAAATTCACAATGTTTCAGTGATTGCATAGAGAAAAGATATAAATATCTTGGTTTAGATTCTCTAGGTTATATTTCTATCACCTCACAGGAAATCCGATCAATCTTAACAGATAGAGCCTCCAGCATGTTTGTGTAGCCAGGAAGGTGGCTTCTGTCTTCAACATGATCAACATGTCCAAGGGCACCCTGAAAGAAAGTACAAGTTAATCATAGGAAAGGAAAATCTCAGCCAAATACACATCTTCATTAAAACCAAGCTACAATTACTGGTGTGTGTCTTTAGTATTTGCATGGCAATTTTATAAGTAACTATGTTTTTAAGCTATTATTAGCATCATACCGTTGAAACACCTTCAGAACTCATAGTGGAACGTCTAAGAATATCCTCAACAATATGGAGAAGTGGCTTGACATCATATTCTAACCCCTCAGGATTATGCTCTTGCACTATTTTCTTCACCAAAATGCTGTCATCAGACATTGCATTTACAGGCATGAGTTTTCCACCTTTCATCAGTTGTTGCATAGCACCTAACTTGCCAATGCTAGTCATGGTGAGCTACAGAAAAATAAAATTCAGACAAAGAAATATAGCTTTGAGAGGCAGAGAAGAAATAAGGCTGCTGGTGTAGTTCTATTTTAAATGCAATGTTATAGGCCTACATATATTAGCTAAAATGGAATAAAGTCCAGATGAATCAACTTCCTTTCTTTCACCATAATTAAGTTCTTGGAACGTTACAAGGAAGAAAGTGATCTTTAGCTTCTTTCTGTCCTCTGTCCCCACCTCTTCTCTTTAGTATGTACTAAGTCAATGACCCTACAATTTTAAAACTTAAAACAACATGAATCTGCAGCATCTAGACTCTTTAGTGGCTTAGGCCAATGAAACCTTCTCTACATGACTCTGAAATGTATGAACCGATTGATTAAGGTTCAAAAAATGAGTGTACATGCATTACATACATAGACATATTGGGTCATTAAATGAAATAGATTAGTGTGTTGGTTTACACTGTTTCAAACGTGGATCCGGGCCAACGCTAACGTTAATCTGAATGTACATTTGAAACAAACGTGATTTTGATGAAAACCAAATACACAATCTCAATAGGGTTAGACCTTTGGCATCTACCTCCTTACTTTTTTTTTTTTAACTTTTATTTTCTGCTAAGTTATTAATATATGGAAAACTAATGGTCCAAAAAAATGGTATATACAGCTATGAGTTAACCAATTGTGCCTTTGATTAAGCACTAGTGTTCACTAAACGAGGTACAACCGGATTCAAATCATGGTAGTAAAAAGGAAACGTGTTGAAGGCCGTTGGTGTGAAATGCTTCTTTGCTTTGATTCCATTTTTTACTTGTAACATCAGTAGAGAATATTTTGTGCCATAATTGAAAAGTAGAAACGACAAATAAAAGATTTGATGCCTTGCTCTTTCTAATAAAATGATATTAACTGTGTTAAATTCTTGAGTTCGGGCCACAAGAAAATAGACTTGTAAATCTTTAAGCCCGAACATGGATGATCTGCTTTTAATCAAACCAGAGAGGTTGATTGGTCAAAGTGCATGTAAGCTGCACAAACTCCACCTCACTATAATGCAAAAATAAATAAATAAAAAATTATGATATTTAGTTGGATAGGAAGCAACGTTAAAAGATATGGCCGTGCCTACGTTAAAGTGAAGTTGGACAAGACCCCTCTGAAGTAAGATAGTTTATAAAGTGAAGAAATAAGAGCGCATTCACCCTTGAATTAATTTTAAGTATATTGTGATCTTCACATACTAAAACTTAAGAATAGATAGATATTTATTTGCTAACTTTACAAATAAATTTACTTTAATAAATCTTTTCAAAAAAGGAAAGTAATAAATTAACTTAAACATTCATGAAATAGACACAATACAAGATAAGGATTTAATTGTATTGATATTTTTTATTTTTTTTTCTTCTAGAAAAATTTCTACTACAATCTTTCTTCTAAATTAGACAATTTAGAGCAAACAGAAGCTCAAAAAATTACATGAGGCAAGTTTGACAGAGGAGGTGATGCAAAGAATTGTGTATGAAAAAATTTACATAAAAATGCATTAACATTGAAATTGCTAGATGGATGATATTACTATTAAAGTAATAAACAAAAATCAAACTTTGATTTGATTATATATAAATACAAATTTATTAATACATAAATATAAAGTAAGAATATATCAAAAAGAAATAAATATTTCAGTTATAATCTCATTAGTATCTAAATTAATAGGGCAAAAATTATATTTTAATCATTATTTAATATAAATCTTTGTTGATTATAATTTTTTACTTTTGTTTTTAATTTTTAGTTGTAGTGAAAATGGTTCAAGCTCACCGCGGTTTTGAGAACCGTTAGATGAGACTAAAAGAATGATAAAGGGACAAGGCTGAAAAGCCATTGATGGCGGAAGCAGTAAGCATCAAAAGCAACCGCAGTAATATAACACATGCGTCCGCCATGTAAGCTCACGCTTAGCCTTTGTTTGGTTGCATAGAAGTAGGAAATAAATAGGGAGGGGGGAGAGAAGTGGGAGAGAAGTTGACAACTTCTCTTGTTTGGTGGAGGAGGGAAGTAAGAGAGAAATGCCAAAAAGTTATGGGTCCCACTAACTTTGTATTTCTCTCCAAATTTGTAGAGAAATAGGAGAGAAATGCATTACTCTCTTAAATTTCACCTATTTCTCTTTCATTTCACACCTATTTCTTTCACACCAAATAACTTAAAAATATATTTCTCTCTCATTTCACACTTATTTCTCTCACACCAAACAACCTAGAATTCTCCTCTATCTATTCCCTATTTCTCTCTTTCTTACTTCTCTCTTCCCTATTTCTCAATTCCCTATTTCTCTAATACTACCGAACAAAGCATTAGAGTTTTGAAGGAAAAACAAAAGAAGACAAAGATAGCAAAACACTCTTATACGAAAACGGAAAACCTCCCTCTGATATACTTAGCAAAAGGTGACCCTCGAAAGAATGCAAATAAGGCCAAGAAAGCACTTAATAGAAAGGGTCTCTTGACCAGAAAAGGGGACACTTGGAACCCTATGATATACTTGCTGAGCAAGGATTCGAAGAATATAAAGACTAGGAGATGAAGGCGTAAAGACGTACACCTTCCTTTTGGCATCTCTCAATAGTTTGAACTCAAGCTAATATCCATTCTGATTATTGATTTACACTGAAACATTTGCGACTTCAGGTAGAGTGTCATTATCAAAATGGAAGGTCAACCACAAGTTCAAGGGATAACTCCAAGGAGATTATCATTTAGCTTAGAAGACTTCATGCAAGTTGGTAACAATGCCATTGACATCAACACTACACACTACTGTATATATGATTTTTTGTAACATTTATTTGGAAACACATGGGTGAAGTCTAGCATATAGACCACCTGCTAGATGGTGTAAAGGTTAAGGAAACAAAATTTACCATTAGATATAATATTATAATATTGAACGGTTTAGATTATAGGTTGCTAACAGGTCAACTTTTATTTGTGAAATTGCAACGTTGATATTACATCTCTGTCATGTTTTGTATTTGTGCAATGGACCCTGTGTATTTGTACGTTTATATTTTGGTAAACAGTGTATTTGTACATTGGACCTAGCTTTTAGTTGTTTCTATATATTTTGGTTGTGCCAGGTTAATATGCTACATTGTTGGACTGAGGCTTTTCGCTAGGAATAACCCAAGCAAATTATGTTCATTATATATAAATTTCGTCCGTGAAGGCTAGTAAGTCATGAGAGTGTTATTTAATATTTACACATTCCATGATAAATAAAACCAAGTCAGTAAAGAGCTTATTATGTCCTTATGTGCTTGTTAAAATTATGAATATGAAATTTGTAGAGTCTCTTATCTTATCTTATCTTATATTTATCTATTCTATATTATTTATCTATCTATTTACTACTAATAATACTAAATATATTGGTGACGCGTGTGATTACCTGGTAAAATATTTTCCCGCCCAAACTCTCTTTATTTGATTTTGCTTTTGCCAATCTTTCCTTTTTTTTTTCTTTTTCAAATATAGGAAAATAAAATCCCTACTTGTGACATGTCACCTTATCTCACAATTTCTTTCATTTTCAAAAACATGACATCATTTTTTTAATATTTTTTTATTTTTCATCCACGGGTGACAGTCTTAATTATGTCGTTTTCCTTTTTCTTTTATTTTTTTATGACACTTTCATTTTCATTTTTTATTATGATATTAAAACATTTTCTATCATTATTTGTTTTTATTAATATGTTTCATTACGAAAGAATCTTTTATGAAGTGCGGGTATTCTTCCGGGAGACAGTGTCATTCCTACCATTTTATCTATTATATTATTTACTCTATATTAAAATTGTTCCCACAATACATGTGTCGTGTTTTCAAACTTCCGTTTTTATTTTCTTTCTTGGTTTATTATTCTGAATTTAGTCATGGTTTTTTATGCAATGAATAAAAGGTATCCTCCACGGGAGAGTCTTGTTTTTGTCGTTTTATTGTGTGTTTATCGCACTTTTGTTTTTTTATTATGTTAATTCATTTTTACTAATTATTCGTTCTTATAATTTGTTTAATTATAAGAGTAATTTTTTTAATGAACTATGGGAGGTAGTCTTGCTCTTACCAATTTTTTCTTTTTTTTTTTCTCATACATTAATTTACTTTTTTATTATTATAATAAAACATATTTTCTTAATGTATAGTATTTATGATAACTAATATTGTATCCCGTGTGAAACACGGGTAACATAAAATCATATCATCAATTTATCCGCGTGAAGGCACGCATCAACTACTAGTTACACTTTACAATCAAAGAAATTTGTAACATCAAAAACGGCAAATTTGTAGCATCAATGGCTCCTATTGAGGGTAAAATGCTAGTATTGCACGACAAATGGCATCATGCATGTCATTACTTTATTAAGCCATTTACGATGTGACATGTAAGATAATATTTTCATTTAAGGGGACAGTTGTACACCATGCACGGACTATAGTGTCTCATCCTCATGCAATAGCTAAAATTTAGCATTATACGTGTGTTGTTGGAGTTGGTTTACGGTTTTGGTAGCGGAGATTGGGGATTGTAAGAGGAGGTCAAATCTCAAGTTTCGTTATTTTTCGAAATGAGATGTAATTATGGTGAATTTAATTATATAAAATAGAGGAAAATTAATTAAAAATAGAAATAATATGGAAAAAATTGTGAAAATTTGTTTTTCATGGCTGCTTGGCTTACATTAGTGTTGATGAGTTTTTGTTGTGAAAAACAAATGTGCGAATTTCGGCCTATGAGTTCCCTATGAGCGTGAGACATGAACCCTAAACCTAATTATTTACATTTGGATATTGTTGAGGCATTACACATGTGTTGTTGGTGTTGGTTTATGGTTTTGGTAACGGAGATTGGGGATTGTGCGGGGTGGTCAAACCCCACATCATTGGATTTCATTTTAATAAAGTTTTGGTCCACACCGTTGTGAAATTTCATGATTTTTGTATGATGAAACTAATTACTGAACTTTTTATACAGATTATTGTTTAAAAAAAACATTTAAACATGGAAGGTATTGGAAAAAAGGGAATTTATTGTGAATTAAATAGCTAAAAACATGGGAAAAATAATTAAAAATAGCAAACACTAGTGAAAATTTACGAAATTTTGTTTTTGATGGCTCCTAACCATTAGAAACCACGTGGAGAGTTTTCGTGACAAAATTCAAAAGTGTGATTTTCGACCTTTTGGACACTTGTGAATGTGAGATAAGAACCATAAACCAATGTACTAACTTTGGGGAGAGGTCTCATGCATGCATACTTGTGGTTTGAATTTTTATTTGAAATTTTCATGCAGTAAAGGTGACGTGAGAGGGACCCACATGGTGAATTTTCATGATTTTTTGAAGGGTTTTGTAATTAATGTGAATTAAATAGGTAAAAACAAGGGAAAATTATTTAAAAATAGCAAATGATAGTAAAAAATTACGAAGTTTGGTTTTTTATGGATCCTAACCATTAGAAACCATGTGGAGAGTTTTCGTGAGGAAAATAAAAAGTGTGATTTTCGGCCTTGTGAGTGTGAGACAATAACCCTAAACCAATGTACTAAGTTTTAGGGGAGGTCTCATGCATGTATACTTGTCGTTTGGATTTTTATCTGAAATTTTGCATGCAGTAAATGTGACGTGAGAGGACCCGCATGATGAATTTTCATGATTTTTTGAAGGGTTTTGTAATTACTGTGAATTAAATAGTTAAAACATGAGAAAAATAACTAAAAATAGCAAATGATAGTAAAAAATTATGAAATTTTGTTTTTGATGGCTCCTAACCATTAGAAACCACGTGGAGAGTTTTCGTGATGAAATTCAAAAGTGCGATTTTCGGCCTTTTGGACACTTGTGAGTGAGATAAAAACCCTAAACCAATGTACTAACTTTGGGGAAAGGCCTCATGAATGCATACTTGTGATTTGAATTTTTATTTGAAATTTTGTATGCTGTAAAGGTGACGTGAGAGGACCCGTGTGGTGAATTTTCATGATTTTTTGAAGGGTTTTGTAATTACTGTGAATTAAATAGTTAAAAACATGGGGGAAATAACTAAAAATAGCAAATGATAGTGAAAAGTTACGAAATTTTATTTTTGATGACTCCTATCCATTAGAAACCACTTGGATAGTTTTCGTGATGAAATTCAAAAGTGTGATTTTCGGGCTTTTGGACACTTGTGAGTGTGAGATAAGAACCCTAAACCAATGTACTAACTTTGGGGAGATGCCTCATGCATGCATACTTGTGGTTTGAATTTTTATTTGAAATTTTGAATGTAGTAAAGGTGATGTGAGAGGACTCACATGGTGAATTTTCATGATTTTTTGAAGGGTTTTTAATTACTGTGAATTAAATAGGTAAAAACAAAGGAAAATTATTTAAAAAATAGCAAATGATAATTTATAGAATTTGGTACGGTTGTAGTTGTGATTATAACATTAGTTATATTATAAATTCATTTGTTTATACTAGGCAAGTTTATGAATTTTAATTTTAAATCTTAACTTAAAGAAAATTAAAACTAATTACTCCCTCAGTCCTATTTATAATATCCTCTTTTGATTCAAACACATATTAAGAAACATGTTTTAATGCACTGAATTTTTAAAAATTTACTCTATAAAATTAAGGGTCCGTTTAACGAGTGCCCTAAGGGTACTAGTTAAGAATTCATATATATAGAAGATTTTTATTGGAAATCACAACATTGATTGTGTCTGTGACGTTAAATTTTACACACTTCAATAAAAACTTTCTATGTTTGGTTTCTTAACAAGTTAGTGCCCTAAAGCACTCGTTAGTATTTTCCACGTGCAATAGTGTACAATAAAAAATTATATTCGACGTGCATAAATACGACATGTGCTCACAATGCTCCAAACCGTGAAATGTGGAAAATTCCCAGAATACAATGGCTGGAAAATGGTATGTTGTCTTTGAGGGAAGGATGCCCGGAATTTACACTTCATGGTTAGATTGTAAGGTGCAGGTCAATGGTTTTCAGAGGTACAAGGTATATATCATTTAGGACTAGAGAGGAGGCAGAAAGGGCATGGGTAGGTGAAGGTAGAAAACTTCCTTTCAAAAATTCAAGTGAGGAAGGTGTGTAATTGCTTTTTAATTTTGGGATTTGTGTTATGCATTTTGCATAAATAATTTATATGACATGATTTTTCATGTGATCAATTAATAACTCGTAGGACTACCAATTAGTAATGGAATTTTGCTGGAGCTTAGCATGCAAGAAATGTTGATGGATGCATGTAATAAACTTAGGGTACCACCTCCAATATATACCCAACTTGAAGCTGTGAATATAAATGGTCAAATGCGATATAAATTTTGTGGTTCATTGGCTCTGGACGTGATAGGCAAACCACCCACAACTAAGGGTCATTATGGTGAGAGTGAGTACATGGCTATGGAGAGTGTTGCTCGCGACTTACTTGAGAGGCTAGTTGCAGGACTAGGATGCAAAATTAAAGACTTCAATTATGGCCATCTTACACTTTTGGAACAAGAATGCAATCGTTTGGACGCTGAAAACTTTGACTTGATAATGGAAAAAACATCACTAAAAGAACAACTAAGGAGGATGAATACGAAATTTAATGACCCATAACACTTTATTAGGTATGTATGCTGTGTGAGAAGCATGTAATGGATGATTATTTATATTTAATGAAAGTTATTTGCCAGACTATGAACTCCGCATTTGTTATCCAATTAATTTCATGTAAACAAATCTCTAATTTTACGCTTCTTTTTATCTTTCTTTTTTATTTCCTAGCATATCTTTTATCTTTTTTCTCTTTATTTTTTTCTATCTCTCTCATCCATACACTTCTCACATCCCATGTGTATTTTTCTATAAACACATTTTTTTTTTCATAATACATGTTGCCAATATGATTTTATTAAGATGTTTTCAATTAAAAATACGGTTGTGGTATTATCAGTGTTACTAAACATGCATAAAAATTCATTTATATAATTTAAAACACTTTATCACCTTTTTTATCTTATTTATCTGTCTTCGATATCTGTTTTATGAACAAGCATTGGATTGATTTATATGTGTGTGTGTGATGGAGACATAAGGGTCCTTGTCACGTGAGATTGATTTTGTATAATGATCATAAATAAGATATTGTAGTCATGACAAATCATTTAACTGGTTGTGCAGATGTGAAAGTGACAAGTCTGTCTAAAGTTGGTTCTGGAGTGTGTTGAGTCTAAGAATTAGTCTGAGCATTTAAACTTAACTTAAGACTCAGTATCCTTAGGTTTTAATGATTAACAAATTAGACTAGATTAAAAGAAAACAGGTGCTACTAAGAAATGTATTGTTTTGTAGATTGTGTCTCAGGTTGAAGTACTCATCAGAAGAAGAAGAACAAATGCAGAATCAAAAGATGAAGCGAAGTACTGAATCTAAAGAGAAGTAAAGACTTGATCATCTGAAGCATCTTTTCATCATCTGAAGATTTGAAGAAGCACTGAAGATCTGAAGACAATTTGAAGACTTGAAGAAGCACTGAAGATCTGAAGACGACTTGAAGACAATTTGAAGACCTAAAGAAGCCTTGATCATCTGAAGACAAACTTGCTTCAGAAGGATAACAGAGGAGAAGAAAAGAAGACTAAACCATCTAAATCATATTCATCGTCTGAAGACTTGAAGACAATAGAAGAACTTGTTTTCGTCTGAAGAGTGACTATCATCTGAAGATTCAAAGATCATCTGAAGCACTCTGTGCATCTGAAGGCGGAAAGTATCAGATTCGAAGTTTGACCTTTTGAAGACGTTGCTAAGGATGTAGAACAATCTTTCAAATGGACTAACCTTATCCAGCTCAAGAATCAAAATCACTTTTCTACCTCGTTCAAATAATTTGCACATATAAGGAAAGTCTGCAAATCCTGCTGCACCTGCAACAAAAAGCAATTGCGTGCGTAGACCTACTGCACCTGTTGTTGCCTAGAACGAATCAGACTGAACAGGCAAAATAAACAAAAAGCTATCTGGACTAAGTCTATTCAATTCAACATCATTTATCTATCTGGATCACAGAAGAAAAGAAAGAGACAAAGAAGAACAAGAGCTGCAATCATCTGAAGAAAAGAAGAAGAAATTTTGCTAAGAGAAAGAAACTTGTTGAAAGTGTTCTCAACCTGAAGAACTAAAACAGGCTTGAAGCAATCATCTGAAAGAAGTATTTGTTGAATCTGCTAATATCAAGCTGAGTAAAAGTAATCATCTGAAAGCTCATGAATCATCTAAAAGTATGAATTCAATCTTCTGAACACACATACTCTCTGATCAAGATGATGAGATATATATATCAGACTATCTGAAGATATGAAGACTCTCAACTCTCTGACTACGTGGACAAATCTTAAACGACGAGAAGTCTTAACAAAAGCAGAGACCACGTGATCAACAACTGGAAGATTTGCTCAAATACTTAAGGAACTCTGCTCAAGAAAGAGAAAGGAGAAATGGCAGAAGCTAAAACAGAAAAAGAGGTTTGCACAAAACGGGGAAAAAGACAAGTTTAACGGATCCTTATACAATATCTCCTCACACTCACAGAGAGAAAGAAGAAAGAAATGAGGAAGCAGAAAGAGAAAGAAGATATCAACCTACTAAAGGAAAATCTCTCAAAAAGAGCTTATCTAAAGTGTGTCAGAGCTAAACTACCTGCACACCTATTCTGCTCAAGAAGAAGCAACCGTTTAAGAAGCTATTTCACAACGGCTATATGAGCCAAATCACTTCTCTCAACGGTATTATCAACAACCTTCAACGACTATATTTTATCAGAATATAAATAGCCTCAAGAAAGACTTTGAAGGTGGTGACATTAAAAAAGCCAAGGTAGAGATTATGCCAAGAGTGAACCGGCTGAATATCAAATTCAACATCCTATTAAGCCAATTCACTGAGGAAGTTATCCCTCAAACAGAGACCAGTTTAAGCCTATTCAAATCAAACACTTCTATCTCTGTACTTAGAGTCCATCTCATGTATCCTGAGTTGTACTCAGTTAAACTGTAAGTATAGATGAAATTAAGTTTATGTTTCTCAGAAACTTAAACTTAGTTTATGTTTGTAAACACTTTACGTGTCTAAGAGCCTGGAGATGCTTGGTGGAAGAAAGAATACTCGTGTGCCTGGAGAGGCCTTGTGTACTCGGTGAGCCTGGAGAGGCTTGTCTGTAAAAGAATACTGCATGAGTTGCCTGGAGAGGCAGTTGAAAACAAAGGAATACTTGTGTTTGAGCCTGGAGAGGCTTGTCTGTAAAGAATACTGCATGAGTTGCCTGGAGAGGTAGTTGAAAAACAAAGGAATACTTGTGTTTACGCCTGAAGAGGCTGTGGCGAAAGAATATTTGTATCTGAGTTCAGATAGTGGAAAATCCAGTGGTGGTTTGCCCTGGGACTGGATGTAGCTCACTGGGTTGGTGGGTGAACCAGGATAAATTCTTGGCTAAGTTTTCTTTTCCTTAAACTCATTTATTTTCAGCTTTATATTTCCTAAGGGGATTGAAAAGTAATTTTCATGTCAAACTCTAATTCAACAATTTTAATAAAACAAGTTTCAGAAGATAAACTGACTTTTAATTTATCTCATATCATTTGAAGTATTGCAGAAAATGTACTTTGAAGAACCTCTGAAATAACCCTCTAAAATGAGTCTGAAAAGAACTCAGTTCAAAAGTTAGACACTGATTTCAGACGATCATTAATCATCTGAAGTTGTTCAGAGACAGTTCTGAAAAGATTTTCTGAAATAATGTTCAGAAGGTACCTTGACATGTTTTTCAAATAACTCAATTTCTAAATAAGAAACTAAGTTAATTGAAAGATTAATAAAAATATTTCTGAAGTATTTTAGAAAGATTAACAACTTTAGCATACTTACTAAAACCTTGAAAAACTTATTTTCTAAGCTTCCGCACAACACAAATAACTCTGAGTATTTATAAATCAAGTTTTTCAATACAACTTGTCATGATTCATTAATATTTAAACAAAAGGTTTTCAAAATTGGTTAAAGTTCTTAAACATTATTCAACCCCCCTTCTAGTGTTTCCTGTGGTTCTAACAATTAGTATCAGAGCTCACCTTCGGGTTGAGCATCTAACAAATGCAGAAGGAGTAGATCCTCAGAAGATGGAAACCTCACCAAGCTGAAGCAACTCTGAAGAACAAAGAAATGAGTATGTTCTCTTAAGCTCATTATTCAAGCTACATAAGCATCTCTCAGAAGAGCATGATGAGAAAAGGAAAGTACACTCATCCCAAGTTACATACTGGTAACATCCTTCCTATCTCAGTTTAGATGTAGTTATTAAACTGCTTTGAAAATTATGAATTGTTATTGAAATTGTTAATACATGATTGTCTTAATATGTGTGAAAACCATTTATTATATCGTGTGTTAAGTAGTTTAAGAGTCTTTAGTTTTTAAATCATTTTCTCAAAAAATTAGGATACGGTGCTACGTGAATCAATGGATCATCAACCGGTTTCTCATAATTGGCACGATGCACAACTCTCCATGTCTGCTCAGTGCATGTAACCGTCATCATCAATGCATCAAGCATGTCCTTTTGCCTATTTATAAGAATTGGAAGATCACCATGAGAACTACACTTCATCAATCCTCAAGAGATAGAGTCTATTGTCTCCAAATCCATCAATCTCTCAGTCCAACCTTGCTCAATTAGCTAACATGTATGCATCAAGTAACTCAAATTCTTCATTGATCAACGAGAGAATCATTCCTTCAAAGATGGTTAATCTCTCTGACTTCGACGAGGCTGGTTATAGAATTTCTGAGTACTTTGACGCAGTAGGTTGGACTCCATTTTTCAACAACATTTCCTCTTTATGGCATGAGGAAAGTGTTCTGGAATTTTGGAACAACTCTGAGGTTGTGTCTGAACCTGGTCACACTGGACTTAAGACGATGGTGCTGGGAAGAACTCTATTTGTTGACTGCAAATTGCTGGCTGAAGTAATCGGTGTTCCTGCAAGAGGTGACCAGTTCTTTCAACGATGGGAATCAGTAAATGGTGGAACCATTATCTATGATGAATTACTCTTTGGTGGACGACGTCTTGCTCCTTATAGGAATTCTCAACTCCTGGATACTCCCAGAACTCTTCTTGTTGTACTGAACTGCTGCATCCTTCTAAAAGGAAGCAATAACTTGGTTATAAGACAGCTAGAAAGGTTTGTGCTGGGTCATCTGTTGATGAAGAGGAGAATCAGTCTCCCTTGGGTTCTGCTGTTTCAGATGTCATTCCGAAAGGAAATGAGCAATGAGAACCTCTTTCCCCACAACACCCTGATTATGAAAATTTTAATGCACAAGGGCTTTCCTATGGAAAATCTCTTTGACCAATCGCCTCCTTCCTTCTTTACTTCGGATATGTTTACTGAGTTAGACCGGACTCTATCTGAACGAGAAGAAGCTTTAGAGAACCAGGTGGCTATCCCTTCTCTCTTTGCATCCCATGCCAAGGAGAAAAGAGTTTCTGTTCATCTGAGTGCTCATGGAAGGACAAGGATGGTGTTGGCTGCATATAATCTGAAAAGGGTAAATGCTAGGGTGAATAGGCTTGAAAAGAGACTGAATATAGCTGAGAAGGAATTACAAGAGTTGAAATCAGAAAAGGATAATGCACATGCCAATGAGGACCCATCTGTTGATGGTCATTGATTTTCCTTTAGAGTGCCTTGTCATCATCTTAAAATTTGTTTTTCTTAATAAAATCTTAAACTTTTATTTTGCATTAATCTACAAGTTTCTCTTTATCTGTGTTATTTCATATATGTGCTCTGTCTATATTATTTGTGTGTTCGTTTTAAATGTGTCGTTCACATTATGATAATATCCCTCATAAATAAAAATAATTAACTTGCTGAATTATGGTAAAATAAAATTAACTTAAGTTATTTCCTTGATGATTAACAAATTTATTTAAGTAACATCAGATGCTACTGAAAGGTATTTTAGTTTGTTTATATTTCAGAAAAACAGATTTTATAGATAATCCTAAGATGAAGATGGAACATCAGAAGGCAACACCGTCTGAAAGGGTAGATCAAGACAAACATCGTCTGAAAGGATGGCTAGTGTGATATCATTCCCATTCTCTGAACCTGTTCAGAAAGTTCTCAATGAACTTACTGAAATTGTGGGTCAAGAATGTTAAGGTGATTTATGCACAAGACTCTAAGCCTACCTCAAATCTTGAGAAACAGATCTGACTTGGTACCATCCCTATTCTCTGAACCTGTTCAGAAAGTTCTCAATGAACTTACTGAAATTGTGGGTCAGGAATGCTGAGGTGATTGATACTCAAGCCATTGAAGTATATCTTAATTCTTGGGGATCAGATAATGATGATTGTTGTTTATGAAGAAGAAACGCCTAAAGCAAGAAGATCAAAGATCAACAACAAGCTATCTCAGAAGATGGAAAGGACAAAACTGTCTTTGAAGAACAAGATTGAGTCTCAGCAGATAAGTTCTTCAACTAAAGGTTTTTTTATTTGGCTTAGGCTCATGATTTCGTAAAAATAACTGCCTCGGTTTGATATTTTTTATGCATGAATTTCTTAGCATCGAATTTTTTTATACCCTCATTTTTGCAAATAATTCATCTTTAAATTTGACAATTATTATAATAACCGGTGCTTTGAAAAGACACAATTATAAAAAGTTTTTTTTTTTAAAACCGTAAACACTGTTGACATTGATATTTAAAGAAGACGGCCTTTCACCTGTCTGCTACATGACGCACGTTCTCCCAAGTCGGTGCTTCAACTGCTATGTTTAAGGGCTATCTGAGCCTATTTATACAAGGCAAGAGAAGTAGTTTAAACCTCATCACTCATCTCATTTCCTCCGCAACTTCTCTTCTATCTCTTTCAAAGCTCCTGACTCGTTTCAAAATCTCCAAAAAGGATTTATCTCTCTTACCTCCCTTATGGCATCCTCTACTCACATCTTCCAAACTCAAGTGTTAGACTCAAAAGCCTTGTCGAAGAAGGGTATTCAAATAAGAATGAATTTTGGAAAATTCTAAAATCAAATTCGGGTACCAAAATGTATCCAAATAAAAGTCACTCTAAAAGTCAAAATTTTGAATAGCAAAGTGCAAAAATGGACTCCTAAGAGTTTTCTAACCTTTCGGCCTTTGGTTTAGGCCCAAAACCTTCAAAAAAAGTCAAAGGATTTATTATAAAAGTCAACCAAAAATATTTTGTAGACTTTGGCTTAGATTAGAGTTGGGCTCCAACTCTAATCCAACCTATCAAGACTAAAACTTAGAAGTTTATTAGTGGGCTTAACTAATCCAATCCACCTAAGTTAATCATGTTAAGGATAATTAAGATTGAAGTTAATTAACTCTAATGAAGATTAACCTCACTAATGAAGTATTAATAAGTAATTAAGCCTTAATGATGATTAAGAACTAATTAATTATGATTAACCTTAATCAAATGTAATTAAAAGCTTAATCCAAGATTATGGAAGAGATTAAGGAATAATTGGGAATTAATTAGGACCTTAAGTAAGGAATAAGACTTCATTAGGGAGAATAAAGATTAATTATAGTTAATTAAGGAAGACTAGTAAGACGAATTAAGATAGGTAAGACTATTCATAAGACACAATCATAAGTCTTAGTAAGCTATAGGACTTAAGTGAAAGTGGTCACTAATTTTAATAAGAACATTAGTACAAATTAACTTAAAAGCCTACAACAAATATACTCTTTCTACGTAAGACTTGAGAAGCTTAGTGAGAGAGTGCGGTTTAACCCGAGGTGGGGTTTGGTTTTCCTTGTGAAGGAAAGACATTGAATCGGGCCGTACCACGAGAAGTGGTGACGTAGAATGATTCAACGTGCTTTGCCTGTAAGGACTGTGTATGCCGAGAAAGCATTGTTTGGTTTTCCTTGTGAGTGAAAGACATTGAATCGGGCCGTGCCACGAGAAGTGGTGACGTAGGATGATTCAATGGGCTTTGCCTGTAAGGATGTGTATGTTGAGAAGCATTGTTTATGTGACATGCATCATAAAGTATTGATGATTTTCAAGGTTGAAAACCTTACGACCTATATGGCAGTGACACTTGGTACAGTGTGAAATCGGCTGGGAAGGGTGCACTGGGTTTTGCAAAGAACGCCAGCGGGTCCTCAAAAGGGATGCCAGCCCTGAGGATAGCCTAGCTCCTGGAAGATCTCAGAGGACGTAGGTTAGCTCCCTACTGTCGAGATCGTGGAACCCAGCTTAGCTATTCCTGTCGCTCTCATAATTTTCGAGGTCAGTTGAGATTATCTGGAAGACGGATAAAATGATTTGGCCAAAATATATGAGCAATGCTCTTTGTACCGGCGCTAGTATTAGACTCTAACTCCTGATACGTTGTACATATACGGTCGGGGCAGTTGATGTGTGCACTGTGGTGGTGATTTTCCCCTGGGCCCTCATGCACTGTATGGTACATAGTAGCTGCTTGAGATTCCTTGGTGAATGACGTGGTTGTTTGCATTGCATGAGCATATCACATCATTTTATGACGTTGTGACCTTCTATGTGTATGATTGGATTTATTGTTGTGTGAATTGTGTGAATTCCCGCGTCTGTTAGCTTTAGTTATCATATCCTGCGTTAAGGGAGTTCATGTAAAGTGTTCTCACCCCCTTGTCTTTCTTTTGTTGTCCGTTATTATTTTGGCACCTAAAGGGGCGTGGACTCTGGAAGGATGCACGTGGTTCTGAAGATAGGCGTGGTGTTCAGGTCGAACCGGATCTTGTTTAAGTCAAATGGTAGTGTTTAGGGGTGTACATGAGTAGCAATACCCTGTATAGATAGAGTGTAGTCAAATAGAGGATTCACTTCTTCTATAGTGTAGCATGTTCAAACTCCAATTTAATGTGTATTACTTCTGTTGTAAATTGGAATAACAGTAAAATGAAAATTGTTGTATTGACATGTTCTTATAGTTCCATCCCAATTATAATTTATTAATATTAAAAAAAAAAATCACTGATTTCTTCACTTCTTTAAAAAGATAATTTAACAAATCGCAACCGAGTTAGTCGAGTAATACCCGTCATGGGATGAGGGTGTTACATTTAGTGGTATCAGAGCAGTTCGGTCTCATCGGACTATGAAGTTTGGGTCTGATGGTTGTATCGAGTCTAGTTTGATCCGGTTTAGGTGTTTGAATTCTGGCAAGGTTGATGTGCTTCTAACTACTCTAATACAGGACAATGGGACTGGCCACCCCAATGACCTGTTCGAGTTAGGAGGAAGTGTGACAACTTACAGTTGTGAGTGTTGGGAACACAAGGCTGATAATCTCAGCTCGAGTAGTGGTGGAGAAGAGGAAGAATGTCTTGGTCATCTGTATGGTGAACATGAGTAATCAAAGAGATGGAGTCATGTCGTCTATTGGGTTTTGACTTCTTGTTAATGTCTTGAGTAGAACCCCATGTGTTTGAATTAAGAATATTCTTTTCATGATTTGGTTTGGATTGACGAACTAGTGTGTAAGTGATTGCTTCATGTTGTTTTGTGTGACTTTAGCATGTCAAGCTTTACTTCCTAGTTGTATGCAGTAGTTTGCAACATGCTTATTGTTTGGCATTGAACTGAGTTTTGAGTTTGATAGAAGTTGTATTTAAGTATTAATTATTTAAAAATCTTAGATACATAGTTATATGTATGTAAGGCACTTAGATATGCCTGTGTTTCTTCCTTGTGAGCTGAATTACCCTGATCCTTATCCTTAGATCTCTCCTCTTTCCCTCATGAGAGTTTCTACCATTAAAAGTTAGTTGAATTGAAGAATGAACCAAGTAGTCAACCTTCTAAGATGGGTATGCTAAGACCTCTAGGTCCTGAGGTTGTACACTAGTGTAGCCAATAGTTGAATTGACTTGTGATTTGAGGTGATGAGTGAAATATCAAAAGTTAGAGTAGGATGACCACTAAGGTTAGGTTTCCATTCTTTTAGATAAATGACCTAAGGGATCGATGATGGACTCGAGGTTGTTAATTCAAGGTTTAAGATGATTGATCATTAAGGTTTTGATATTGGGGATTGATATTAATAACTCTTGAGGATTCAAAAAAAATTGATTTAATAAAGTGAGTTAGAAGTGATTGATGACTTGGGGGGTATACTCAGGATAAATAATGATAGAGCTAAGGAATAGGAATGACAAATGTACGGTTTGAGATTGGATCTTGGAAGTTAAGGCATATTTGGATACCTTGTTGGTTGACTTGAAGTCTGAAAGGGTTTTGACCGTGGAATAGGTGCCATGCTTGAAGTTTAATAGATACAATAGAGTATGATTGCTATCTTTATGGATTGATAGCATAAGGCTTTATAGGAATAAGTGGAAAACACGATTTAAGACGAAGGAAGTCGAAATGTTGAGACCAATAGCACAAGATGTGATTCTTAAGAAATTTTAATCGAATAATAGGATATGACTAGGCAAATGATCTGTTAGTATCAAGATGTGCAGAAGAGATTGAAGAAAGAAATCATGTGATGGGGAATTAGATGTATGAGTAAGCACTACAAGAACTATATTTTTATAAAATAAGTAAGGATAACACTTCCATGAGGAATTGTGGTATGTGTTAACTTTGATGATTAAGAGATATACTTGATTGACGCTTCTATAAATTGAAAGAGGTATGTGAATGAAATCTCATAAACGATTAAGATCGGATTTGGTAAAAGTTATGGGGGTGTTGATTGAGTATGATCATACCAATTTACAGGATTAGTTTGTGAGTTAATCTTAATGGACTTAGATTCTCAAGGAAGAGTATTTCAATCAGTAAATATTTAAGCAGAGTTTTGAAGATTGGAATAGTACTACACATAGTAGGTGATGTTTCGCGTAAGGACGCCCTAGGGGACTAATGCAATCCGTGGAAGTAGAATGACCATAAGGAATAAAATAAAAATAAAATATTCTCTAAGATAAGTTTAAAGATAGATTACCTCTAACTATATATTGAGAGTATAGGTGATCTTACAAACTGCTTTGGACTTTACTGTGAATGCTATAGGCGTCTAGTAATTCCATTTGGATCGGTTATAATCGATGTTCCTTTCCCTCCTCAGTGAACCCAATGTTCTAGCCTCATTCAAACCAATTTCTCTTCATGCAACATTCTCACCCATTTCTAGGACCTAGCAGTATGTACAGAATCCCTTGGAACAATCTCGGAGTTAATTATTAGGAGAAATGGGTTAGAAGTGGAATTGTCTAATTATAAGTCTTAGTTAGATGGAAATAAAATTCTGGAGACATATTTTGTTTAGGAAAAGGGACATAAGGTGGTGATGGATGGTGAGGCCTTCTTGGGAGTAACAACTTATGGAGTTAAGCCTTGGTTATAAGTGTTGATTGATATTTTAGGTAGGAGGATCCTACAACAATATACAGTGATAGATAAAGCGAAAACAATCTGATTCGTGAGTCAGAGGATTTCATCTTAATGGGATAGAGATATATTTAAGATTCTTGGGAGAGAAAGAACTTAGGATCTTTATACAGAGAAGAGATGGAAGATTAACTAGATCAGTAAGAGTGTTGATATTAAGACCAAGGGAACTAATATAATCGTAGGTATAATAAACAACACTTGTGACTATTATGGAATTAGATATTCATAAATAGTGAAGGAAATGAACATTTAGAGTTGTAAGAAAGTAAGATATTGTAAGGGATCATTGGGAATCAGAAGAAAATGTTAAGGAAATTAGTTATTATAAGGAACATACTTTGGTGATTTTTGAAATAACTTTTATAGGAAAAATTTAGCGATTTGACTTATGGATTGAAACTGTGCGTTTCATTAGGTATTATAACTCTATGTCGATTATAGGCTGAAAGGGAGTGTCTAGTTGCTTGCCAAATATCCGAGGAAGGAGACAAGGTAGCATAGTAGCACACCTCATAGAGGATTAACTTAACACTCTAGTTAGAATTAAGGTAGTATGAATGATGGTGGAAAGTTTGATAAGGTCTGCTCATCGGAAATAAATGTTCCTGATCAAATCTTATGGGATATTAGATCATACCGGAAATTTTTTTTGAAAGGTGTTAGGTAAAGGTTTCAAAATTTGCTACTGATTGTTAGAGAAAAGGTAAGACTTTGAAAGCTAGGTTGATCTTAATTCAAGATATCATCCCTACATCCACGAGTAGTTTAAAATTATTATCCAACTTTTAGGGAACCAATAATGTCTTATATGATCCAATTAGGAGAGTAACTCTTAAAGCTTAAGAAACTAGATTTAGCCCTATCCAGCAATAGGAACTTCAAATTTCGAGGACGAAATTTCTTAAAGGAGGGGAGAGATGTAACACCCACAATTTCCCCCACCGGTATATAAATAAAATAAAGAAAGTTTTAAAATGATAATAATAATAATAATAATTTAATTATGAAGTATTTGGGAGCTGTTAATAAACAATCAAATTCATATTTTTGAAATTATCCAACCATAATGATAAATAAAATTTTTCTAGAGAGGTGTTTGAGAAAATAACTTAAGATAACCCTAGTAATTATACAGTTAAGGAAAATATAGATTTAATTATGAAAATTAGCAAAAAACTTAAAGGGGTCTATATTTTTAGTCAAAATAGTCTTAATATAATTAATAATGAATTTTAGAAAATTATTTAGAATTTCTGGCGCTTTGGGCAAAAAGACCAAATGCCCCTGGTTAGCAGTATAACCCTAACCAACATATGAAAATTTGTGGAATAATATGGAAAATATACTTTGAACCTTAAAAGTGGATTGAAAATGATATTTATAACTTTATAAAATTTTGTATGTAAAACCATAATTTTCTATCTGCTTACTCTTATTAAAAATTAACCGTTGTGTGCGAAAACTGGAAAAATTGGGAAATAAGAAAGTTTAAGTGAGAAGTGAGTTCTAAGCACGTTTTTAGGCTTAAAATAGGTTAAAGCAATTCTAGGAATTTTTTCTAGAATTTTTGGAAAATTTTGATGTGAAATTTCCATTTTTACCCCTACTTTTCTTGGAACCGGACCCGTATACTCTTGATCCGGGCCAGAAAAATTTGCACAATCCTTCCTTTTCCTTCTCCTAGAAGCCTTGCATGTTTGAGTGTGTACATATGAGACACTTGTTAATTTTCACTTCCTTTCTTAAGCCAAGTGTTGGGAAAAGCTTTATGTCATGAAAAGCCTTAACATTTGTTCATTTCTTTCATTTCATCTACATGCAAAAGGAAAATAACTTATTTCATTCTCTCATTTCCTCTTCCTAGAATCGTGAGACTCCTCTCACTCTTCTCTCCATCTTCCATTTTCCTCCCAACACTTTCAAGCCTAAGGTTCCATCTTTGAACCCTAAGCTTCACAATCTAGCCTTCAGCCTTGTAGATTCTTTGGAGATCAAAGGAGCTCAAAGGAGGGCTGTTTTAGAGCTGTTGCGACACCTTTTTCTTGGAGATTTTCCTTAGGTAAAGGGGTAGAACCTTGAACTCTAGTAGGATTGATGACTAGAGCCAAGGATTGCCCTTGATCCTTGTCCCTAAGCCTTTTTCCCTTTGAAAAAATCATTTCTTGGAACCTATTTCTTGAGTGAAATGGTTCGGTTTGTATATGCCTTGACTGTATGTGTGTTTCTAAAATTGTTTTGATGCTTGAAATGTGATTGATTGGTGGTTTTGGATGCATGCAAGTTGTGAAATTGGTTGGAAAGAAATTTTCCCCCGTTTTTACATAGAGCTGTGACCGTAAAATGGAGATTTCAGATTCGTTCACCGTTGGATCAGGCTGAAATATTGGTAGCTAGTTCATAACATCTGAATCTTCATTGTGAACGGTCGGATCGTTGATACAGAGCCTGGGTTGGGAGATATGTGGTCTGCACAGTGGCTGTATATTTGGGGTTTTATTGATAAACTTGCTTGTTAATGTGCTTGTGGATGATTATGCTTGGATTTGGTGAACTTTGAGGTTGCTGGATTTTGGTGTTTTTTATGAACACTCATAGTGTTCATTCCTTGTTCTTGATGTTCTTGAGTTGTTCATGAGAAACTCATGAAAAACTTGTTTTGATCTTGATGTTGGTCAAGAGAAAATTGGTAAAAGTGGTTTTGGGCCATAGTGGCCCAATAAGCTAAGAAGCATAATTAACTAAGTGGTAACTAATTCAAATAAGAATGAATTTTGGAAATTCTAAAAATCAAATTCGGGTACCAAAATGTACCCAAATAAAAGTCACTCTAAAAGTCCAAAATTTTGAATAGCAAAGTGCAAAAATGGACTCCTAAGAGTTGTCTAACCTTTGGGCATTTGGTTTAGGCCCAAAACCTTAAAAAAAGTCAAAGGATTTATTATAAAAGTTAACCAAAAATATTTTGTAGACTTGGGCTTAGATTAGAGTTGGGCTCCAACTCTAATCCAACCCATCAAGACTAAACTTAGAAGTTTATTAGTGGCATAACTAATCCAATCTACCTAAGTTAATCAAGTTAAGGATAATTAAGATTGAAGTTAATTAACTCTAATGAAGATTAACCTTAATCTTAATCATTAATCACTAATGAAGTATTAATAGGGTAATTTAGCCTTAATGATGATTAAGAACTAATTAGTTATGATTAACCTTAATCAAATGTAATTAAAAGCTTAAACCAAGATTAAGGAAGAGATTAAGGAATAATTGGGAATTAATTAGGACCTTAAGTAAGGAATAAGACTTCATTAGGGAGAATAAAGATTAATTATAGTTTAATTACGGAAGACTAGTAAGACGAATTAAGATAGGTAAGACTATTCATAAGACACAATCATAAGTCTTAGTAAGCTATAGGACTTAAGTGAAAGTGGTCACTAATTTTAAGAAGAACATTAGTACAAATTAACTTAAAAGCCTACAACAAATATACTCTTTCTACATAAGACTTGAGAAGCTTAGTGAGAGAGTGCGGTTTAACCCGAGGTGTGGTTTGGTTTTCCTTGTGAAGGAAAGACATTGAATCGGGCCGTACCACGAGAAGTGGTGACGTAGAATGATTCAATGTGCTTTCCCTGTAAGGACTATGTATTCCGAGAAAGAATTGTTTGGTTTTCCTTGTGAAGGAAAGACATTGAATCGGGCCGTGCCACGGGAAGTGGTGACGTAGAATGATTCAATTGGCTTTGCCTGTAAGGATGTGTATGTTGAGAAGCATTGTTTATGTGACATGCATCATAAAGTATTGATGATGTTCAAGGTTGAAAACCTTACGACCTATATGGCAGTGACACTTGGTACAGTGTGAAATCGGCTGGGAAGGGTGCATTGGGTTTTGCAAAGAACGCCAGCGGGTCCTCAAAAGGGACGCCAGCCCTGAGGATAGCCTAGCTCCTGGAAGATCTCAGAGGACGTAGGTTAGCTCCCTACTGTTGAGATCGTGGAACCCAGCTTAGCTATTCCTGTCGCTCTCATGATTTTCGGGGTCAGTTGAGATTATCTGGAAGACGGATAAATGATTTGGCCAAAATATATGAGCAATGCTCTTTGTACCGACGCTAGTACAGACTCTAACTCCTGATACGTTGTACATATATGGTCGGGCAGTTGTTGTGTGCACTGTGGTGGTGATTTTCCATGGGCCCTCATGCACTGTATGGTACTTAGTATCTGCTTGAGATTCCTTGGTGAATGACGTGGTTGTTTGCATTGCATGAGCATATCACATCATTTTATGACGTTGTGACCTTCTATGTGAATGGTTGGATTTATTGTTGTGTGAATTGTGGTGAATTCCCGCATCTGTTTGCTTTAATTATCATATCCTGCGTTAAGTGATTTCATGTAAAGTGTTCTCACCCCCTTGTCTTTCTTTTGTTGTCCATTATTATTTTGGCACCTAAAGGGGCATAGACTCTGGAAGGATGCACGTGGTTCTGAAGATAGGCGTGGTGTTCAGGTCGAACCGGATCTTGTTTAAGTCAAATGGCAGTGTTTAGGGGTGTACATGAGTAGCAATATCCTGTATAGATAGAGTGTAGTCAAATAGAGGATTCACTTCTTCTATAGTGTAGCATGTTCAAACTCCAATTTAATGTGTATTACTTCTGTTGTAAATTGGAATAACAGTGAAATGAAAATTGTTGTATTGACATGTTCTTATAGTTCCATCCTAATTATAATTTATTAATATTAAAAAAAATCACCGATTTTCTTCACTTCTTTAAAAAGAGAATTTAACAAATCTCAACCGAGTTAGTCGAGTAATACCCATCATGGGATGAGGGTGTTACAGAACCCACACCCGAATGAGAGAGATCCAGAGGCTGTGCAGGTATGAGACTGTATAGTTGAGGATAGCTTAAAGGAAATTGTTGGAGAGAACTATACCAACAAGGGGCATCTTCTTTTCGGAAGCCCATAACATAAGTACTCCATAGTTAAGCGTGTTTGGCTTGAGCAATTCTGGGATGGGTCACCTTCTGGGAAGTTTATCGGAAAGTGTGCAAGTGAGGACAACGCATACTGGAAAGACTCGTGTTGGCTTGTGGGGACCCTCATCACTCCTACAAGCAGCTCGGGGGCGTTACATAGAGGAACCATACAAAAGGATTAAGGTAGATTTTGGTAATCTTGATCCAATTGATCTAGAGGATGAAGGTTAGTCCTTCCAGAGTTCCAGCTAAAGTTCTTGAGGCAACTGTACTTACTGATAAGTCCTCAGAACAACCTCCTGCTGAAGAAGTCAATCAACCTGCTGTTGTTGAAAAAGTTGTTGAAATTAAACTTTCTGGGGGTGAACTTGCTGAAACTCAATCTGCTGAAGTGCAACCCACTGAAGTGTTACCTACTGAAGAGGTTGTTAAACCAGTTCTTGTTACTGAGACTGGGCCCTCTGAGGTATCTGAAGTTATTTCTCACCCTACTCCATTTACTTCTACTGGTACTTGCTGCCAGAATTTTCAACTAGAAGGAAACTGGAAGATATGTTTACAAGGGTGAAGGTGCATTTGTTTAGGAAGGATGCCATGCTGCAAGGGATGAGCTATTGAAGCCAAAGACAATAATTATCTCAAGAAAGCCATCCTCTGAGCACATAGCACATATCATGTCTTTCAAGGACGTGCTGAAATCTGCAGAATTTCCACACAAGTTCTACACCACCCCCTACAATCAACGAGTCAGAGTGCCACATTTCCCAAATATGTATGATGTAACGTCCTAATTTCCTAAATCCAAGAACAATGTTCATTGGAAACATTATCCCGAATTTCTGAAATTATTTCGCGCTATTTCAAGTATCGTCATACACACATAACGCCTAAGCAATCCAACATTTACTTAGACTTCCTCAACATTCAAGCATCACAATTCACAAAGCCAAAACTAACTTAGAAATATGGGGACGAACAAACACTCTGAAGTGTTAAGGTTTATAAACTCCTACCGAAAATCCGGCAGAGTTTCCCCTGAAAACTGGACATTTCCCAATTTCCAGAATCACCTGAAAACCAGCAAAAACCCAGAACAATTCATAATAACAAAAGGACTAATCCAATTCAAATGAGAAATAGGCCTCCGTGGCCAATCTAAAGGTTTCTACATCATACATCATTCCAATAACATATCTATATAATTACGATAATTAAACTATCAATACACCAATAAACTACTAAACTTTCTAGGCCACTGGGAGTGGGTGAGTCCACTCCAAAAGCTCCGCCTTTCTCTGAACATCAGTTCGGAGTACCCTGCACAGACTAAAATATATCCCCGAACGTGGGGTGAGACTACGGTCCCAGTGAACAAACAATGCAACAAACAGTATGGGAAACAAATAAATGCAATGCAACACCCAACACAGTTCATTAAGGTACACTTGAATGTTCTGGTCACTTATTTCATAACTCCCATCAATGGAATTAGTGGATAAATACATCAAAATAATTAAGGTACTTCGATACTCAAATAAACTGTCACACACACAACTTAAACGAATACACATGAACGGCATAAGCCAGTCGTTGGGTTCTTATCACTTAAATCTCGAATAACTGTGTGGCTAGACCTGAGCTCAGACTACAAGGAACGTCTTCCTTAGGCACTAATCACCACCACTGGGCACAAATCACCCTGGTCACTAATCACCCCTTAAATCTTTGGGCACTAATCACCCAAGTATTAAAACAACAATAGAGTTATATTCTTTTTGTTCTGATAATTAACAGGGCCAGAGCCAAAGCTTAAAATGTGAATGTGGAGGCCAAAGCTAAAAAATCATCTTCTCCAACCTTTCTAATCAACAATAAATCATACATACTCAATAGCTTTAAAATCAACATAGTGAAGGGAATCAAGCATGTGGTCAGGGTGCAGCAGAAATAAATAGATTCCCTCCCTTGTTATAATCGTTTTGTGAAAACACGAATCAAGGCATAAAGGTATTAAAACGAAAGGTCGTACCTTATTAGGATTACAAACGAGGCAAGAGTAGCCACGTCTCTATTGGTATCCACGCCAACAGCCGGACTAGGAAACCCTCCTCAGCTCTGCTAGCAGCCTTTGAAAGTAAGAAGCATTGCTCATGTGTGTCTGGGGTAGTGCATCTTATGCTCTATTTTTAGAGTGGTGGCTAGGGTTTTACCCCCTCACTCACTTAACCCTCACACTTATGGGTCTGGCCCATTATGTTATAATTCTAATTAAATTAGAATTATTATCCTTTCCTAGTGGCTTGTTGTATGTGTGTGACCCAATAGGCTTTAATATTTGGTTATAATATTAAAATAAAACTCTTTTATATTTAATATCATAAATAGTGAGCGGTATCTAGCAACACATCACTATCCAAATATTGAGATTATCAAAAATTTTGATAATCCTATTTTATATGATCTGTCCCTTTGTCCAAATATCTAATTGAACACAAGGGCATGGATTGTGTCAACCTTGTATAGTTCAATTATATTTTCTTGATCCCCAAGTAGACTGTGCAGAAAATAAATATCTTATATTTATCCTCCTGAACATGGCCATGCATTTTGCAGTCTCACTTTATCAAGAGGCCTACAGATATAAGTCCTGTTACATAGGAGGGGCAAATCTCATCTAGGGCACTCACATTCCTCCACATAATTTATTATATGTCCAGATACCAACTTTATGATCACCCTATTACAGGTAACGTTTGATGATATTAAAAACACATAATTCCTTATGTAGGAATCGTAGTGATTTCAGGTCAAAGGACTTTATATATAACATTTATCAATTTAAGAAACGTTCATGACACTTATGTAACAATCCATGCAACGTTCTTAAGGTGGGTCTGTCCAGTACACCATTACTCTTAATATGTACCTATGTGAGCACATGATATCTCATATCCATGATCTGTGAGATGTGATCATCAATGAACTCACATACTAGTCTAAATGCATCTTTGTCCTAAGATGATACTTGACTAGGGACTATATAAGAATAGTTCTTCATAGATCTCACGATCAAGTCATCTACTTGATTTCTTATGAAGTTTAAGCTTACTATTCTAAGGACAATAATTATATTCTAAATAATATAAGTTTGCCTTTATAAAATAACATGATACAAGTGATGGATGTTCATAAATATATAAGTCTCTAGTGCATATTCCTAACAATCTCCCACTTGCACTAGAGACATTCAGACATAACTCTTATGCCCAATGATCTAGTGTGCCCTTCATGCTTCTGCTGCACAAGGGGTTTAATGGGTTTGTAACAGCAACTATTTCTTGCTTTGAATTTTTCTAGCTCACAGCGCCGCCATACTAACAAAACATATAAACCTGATTGTGATCTTCAATTATCTTTGTTGGTTTGGAAGCTAGCATCAGTGTAACCCTTTACAAGCAGCTCTTCCTCTCCTCCATATTTCAAGAATGAATCCTTAGTTCTTCTCAAGTACTTAAGGAGGTTCTTGACTGTTGTCTAGTGACCTTCACCAAGATCATACTGGTATCTGCTAGTCATGCTTAAAGCATATGATATTTGTGGTTGAGTACATAACATGGGAAACATGATAGATCCTATAGTGGATGCATAAGGAATCTTATTCATGCGACCTCTCTCTTCTTTCACTGGAAGGAGAATGAGCCTTAGATAGGCTTATACCATGTGACATAGGCAAAGATCCCTTCTCAGAATCTTACATGTTAAACCGTTTTAATACTTTGTCTATGTATGTACTTTGACTTAGGCCAAGTAATCTTCGAGATCTATCTCTATAGATCATGATACCTAACACATAGGTCGCTTTTCCCAAATCTTTCATGGGAAAAACAATCTCCTAACCAAGTCTTTACAGACTGAAGGGTAGGAATGTCATTTCCTATGAGGAGTATATCATCTACATACAAAACCAGAAAAATAACTATATTGTCACTAACAATTTTGTAGACACAAGGTTCATCCTCATTTTTAATGAAACCAAACTGCTTTACAACTTCATCAAATGAAGATTCCAGCTTATAGAGGCTTGCTTTAATCCATAAATGGATCGTTGCAACTTGCATACCTTTCCAGTATTTCAGGTATAACAAAAACTTCAGGTTGTGTCATATACACATCTTCAAGAAGGCTCCTATTTAGGAAAGCTGTCTTGATACCCATTTGCCAGATTCCATAATCATGGTAAACTGCAACAGCAAGCAAGATCCGAACAGATTTAAGCATGGCAACTGGGAAGAAAGGTTTCATCATAGTCTATACTATGAATTTGCGTGAAACCCTTTAGCCCACCAACCGCGCTTTAAAGGTACTTACATTACCATCCATGTCAGTTTTCCTCTTTGAAACCCACTTGCATCCTATGGGTTTTATCCCTTTGGTGGCTCAATCAAGGTCCATACCTTGTTAGTGTACATGGAATCCATTTCAGATCTCATGGTATCAAGCCATTTCTCATATTCTGGACTCAAAAGATCTTCTTGGTAGATCACTGGTTCACCTTGATCCATTAGCAATACATCCCTTTCCTGAGACACAAGGAAACCATATCTCTCAGTTTGGTGTCGTACCCTATCTGACCTACGCAAGTCTTGCGCTACTTGAGCAGGTGGCTCCACAACACTTTGTGGTATCTACTCTTGTTCCATTACCAGCTCATTGCTACTCTGTGTTACTTGAATTTCTTCAAGTTCTACTTTCCTCCCACTTATTTTCTTAGAGACAGATTCCTTCTCTAAGAATACAACAGTCCTAGCGACAACCACTCTGCCTTTGCTAGGATTATGGAAGTAGTAACCCTCAGTTTCTTTTGGGTATCCCACAAATAAGCACTTATATGATTTAGGTCCTAGCTTATCTGAAACTTGGCGTTTCTCATAAGCTTCATAACCCCAAATCTTCATAAAAGACATACCAGGTCGTTTCCCAGTCCATATCTCATATGGTGTCTTTATGATAGCCTTAGATGCAACACGGTTTAATGTAAAGGCTACTGTTAACAAAGCATGACCCCAAAAGGAGTCGGGGAGATCAGTATGACTCATCATAGATCGAACCATATCTGATAGAGTTCGATTTCTCCTTTCTGAAACTCCATTCCGTTGAGGTGTTCTAGAAGGAGTGAGTTGAGATGTTATCCCACACTCTCTTAGATAGTCATCAAATTGTTGGCCTGAGTATTCTCCACCTCGATCTCATTGAAGTGTTTTAATGGTCTTGCCAATTGGTTTTATACTTCATTCTTAAATTCCTTGAACTCTTCAAAGGATTCGGAATTGTGTTCCATCAGATACACAAATCCATATGTACTGAAATCATCAGCAAAAGTGATGAAGTATTGAAAACCTCCTCTAGCAATTGTGCCCATGGGCCCATATACATCACTATGTATGAGGCAAAGAAGATCACCGGCCCTTTCACCCTTTTCCGGTGAATGATGGGGTTTTGGTCATCTTTCCAAATAAATAAGATTCACATGTCTCAATTGATTCAAAATCAAATGAGTCCAAATAACCATCTTGGTGGAGTTTGGATATGCATTTCTCATTTATGTGGTCTAAGCAACAATGCCAAAGATAAGTCGGGTTCAAACCATTTATTTGACCCTTATGTTATAAATAGGCACTTCCATGTCAAGAACATTTTGTTCAACTTTGCACAACCATATCATTCAAATAAATTGAATTGTTCTTTATAAAAACACTCTTTTCTAAACAAGAAACGGAATTAAAATTCCCACTAATGGTAGGTACCAAAATAACAATTATTTAGTTCAATAACTAGTCCAGTTGGCAAAGTTAAATAATAGGTTCCTACGGCTAAGGCAGAAACTCTTGCTCCTTTTCCCACATGTAGGTCGACTTCTCCTTTAGCAATGATCTACTTCATTTAGATCCTTCACATTCACATTAATGTGAGATTCACATCCGGTATCCAATACCCAAGATACAAAAGTAGGTAAATTGACTTCTATAACATATATCTCTGAAGCGAAGTCTCACTTCCCTTTTTCTTGATCTCCTCCAGGTACTTACACAGTCTCCAATGTCCTGATTAGCCACAGTGGAAACAATTTTCCTTCCTTAAGCTATCCCACCCATAGGCTTCAAAACAAAGGTACTAGGCTTATCCTTGCATTTGAAATAAGGCTTCTTGAACTTCTTCTTGCCCCTTTGCCTTTTCCAGGTTGGGACCATCAATATGGCCTTCCTTTACCTTTATTAATGTTTTGCTCAGTTGTTCTTAACATGCTTAGCAATTCTGGCAGTGGTTTGTCAAATTCATTCATGTTATAGTTCATGATGAATCGACTATAGCTATCCAGCAACGATTGCAGGACAAGATCAGTGGCCAACTCTTGGTCTAATAGGAATCCAATCCTTTCTAGGTTTTCAATGTACCCAATCATCTTGAGTACAATGAGAACCTACAAGGCTTCCCCCTGCCAATCTTCATTTATAAAGTGCCTATGAGACTTCAAATCGTTCATGCCTAGCTTGGCCTTGGATAAGGTCTCCTTAAATGTATGATCATATCGTACGCCTCCATGTTCTCATGCTTTTTTAGCATTCATGTAGCAAGCATAAGGCAACCTACATCGAGAGCAACATCCAGATGCTTTCTAAAAGCATCCTTGTCAGCTTTCGAAGCATTTGCAGCGAGTGTTTTAGGAACAGGCTCTTCCAGGACATACAACCTTTCCTAAGGACAATCCTTAGGTCTTATACCAGTCTAGAAAATTAATTCCAGACAGTTTGCCCTTCTCAAGGACAGATCACAATAAAAGTTAATTGTTGTGTTCGTTGCCAAGGTAATTATGCACATGAGTATCATATAACAAACATATTTAATAAGGTCTTTAAATAAATATGCCTCCCACTATTTTGATTCAAAACAAGTACCCTCAATATAAAAAATCAAAAAATCCCATCACTAGATTTTCTAGTGGGCAAGATCCATATTTCACCTAATTTAAGTCAACTTTGGTTGATCGCTTAAGAAAAAGTTATTTAGGTAGGAACACACGCTTTCCAATTGTATCTCATACAACTCTTGGATAGTTAGGTGAATAACTCTTATTCTAATTCATCTTATGAATTAATCCTAACTTAGTGCCTCTAGGTTCTTCAATCCTATTGAATATACCTAGTTTAAGTCAAAACCAATGGCATGACGTCGGATATTACTTTTATCCTATCGCGCCTCGCTAAAATAGATAAATGTACCCTGCTTTGGCAGACCCACATTTAATCGATTCGAGTCTAGACGAGTGCCATACATTGGAAGGCAAAACATACTTAATATTAGTGCCTTGGGTTTTTTCAATCCTATGAATATACCCAATCAAAGACCAACGGTTGACAATCGGATATTACTTTTATCCTATCGTGTCTCACTAGAATAGATAATGTACCCTACTTTGGCAGACCCACACTTAATCGATTCTAGTCTTGACGAGTGTCATTCATTGGAAGGCACACAAGCATTGAGGGATTTGAATCGCTTAATTTTATTCGTTGTTAAACCATTTAACATACAAGCATGCATCTCATACAAATACACGATATGGTTTGATGGCCTCCTAAAAACAAATACAAAATTACATCAACTATATAATCTTGTACATAGTCTTGAGCTCTCCAATCTCCCACTGAATCCATGCTCCATGTCCGCCAGGTTACATTACATAACAAGAAGAAACCTCGTTTAACATACAAGGGGACATAGATGAGAAGAGAATTACAAGAGGAATGTTAAGAGGTAAGGCACGACACGCAGGTCGTATTTAAATTAAAACAACTAAGGGCCATAACCAGTCATCATGCAAACTCAACATCCATTGATTGTAAAATGAGTGATATAATGAAATGTATATATTAAGCGAGGTTTGATTACGAATCTAATACTAATAGAAAATACTAATAGATAGAAATAGAACTGTCTTTTCTGTATACTCTCTCTGGTTCTTTGGATCATATAGATATCCCTTCCACACAAGATAGGTCATCGAAAGGATCTTGAAGACCCACCAAATCACGAAAGCCGGGATCTTTTAGAAAATGGATTCCTATTCGAAGGGTGCATAACCGCATGGATAAGCTCACACTAACCCGTCAATTTGGGGATCCAATTCAGATTTTTCTTGGGAGGTATCGGTAAGGAATTGGAATGGAATAATATCGATTCATACATATATAGAAGAAAGGGCTCTCTATTGATTCAAACGTTATACCTACGAGATAGGGATAGAGAAAGAGAAAAAAAACGAAGATTTCACATAGTACTTTTGATTGAAAAATCAATCCGATTTATTTTGTATCTTTCGCTCAATGAGAAAATGGGTCAGATTCTATAGAATCAAACCTGTGGAACTTAAAGAATGATGGAAGAAAATAAAAAATAAAAATAAATAAGCGTAAACAAAATAACACGCTAAGCAGTGTCTCGAAACAAAATTTGATTTGATAAACATTTAAACCAATCATCAATAAGTGTCTCGCATCAAACGAATACTTCACGGACCGATAAATGAGTAAGTCCCTCATATCATTTGAATACGCTCTTATCAGCAAATTGATAAGAGGCATGTTTATCGCAGCCAATATTTGAGTCGAGACAAGGTTTCAACAATTGAACCCTTTAACGCCCAAGACATGAACTCTTTCATGTTCCTTGGGACCCTCCAACATTAGAACATATAAACATATATACATCGCACATGAAACAATCAATAAAGGGAACAAAATAACTGATTTTGAAAGCTACGCTTCGCTTGCGCTTTACCTGCGCTACAGCGTAGGTGAAGAGCAAGTATCAGAATCGAAAACACGTAAACTGCGCTCCAGTCTGCGCTGCAGCCTAGACTGCAGCGCAGATCTGCGCTTCAGCCTGTGCTGCAGTGCAGGTTGCAGCCCAGATATCAGCGCTTCGTTTTTTTAGCTGAAAAACAACAAAAAAATCATAATCTTCACAAGATTAAAAGCCTAAAACGTGTTTATCGTAAACCAAAGCTATGATACCAATTGAAGGGAATCAAGCATGTGGTCAGGGTACAGCAGAAATAAATGGATTCCCTCCCTTGTTATTATCGTTTTGCGAAAACACGAATCAAGGCATAAAAGGTATTAAAACGAAAGGTTGTACCTTATTAGGATTATACACGAGGCAAGAGTAGCCACGTCTCTATTGGTATCCACGCCAACAGCCGGACTAGGAAGCCCTCCTCAGCTCTGCTAGTAGCCTTTGAAAGTAAGAAGTGATTGCTCATGTGTGTCTGGGGTAGTGCATCTTATGGGGTAGTGCATCTTATGCTCTATTTTTAGAGTGGTGGCTAGGGTTTTACCCCCTCACTCACTTAACCCTCACACTTATGGGCCTGGCCCATTATGTTATAATTCTAATTAAAATTAGAATTATTATCCTTCCTAGTGGCTTGTTGTATGTGTGTGACCCAATAGGCTTTTAATATTTGGTTATAATATTAAAATAAAAACCCTTTTATATTTAATTATCATAAATAGTGAGCGGTATCTAGCAACACATCACTATCCAAATATTGAGATTATCAATAACTTTGATAAATCCTATTTTATATGATCTGTCCCTTTGTTCAAATATCTAATTGAACACAAGGGCATGGATTGTGTCAACCTTGTATAGTTCAATTTATATTTTCTTGATCCCCAAGTAGACTGTACAGAAAATAAATATCTCATATTTATCCTCCTGAGCATGGCCATGCATTTTGCAGTCTCACTTTATCAAGAGGCCTACAGATATAAGTCTTGTTACATAGGAGGGACAAATCCCATCTAGGGCACTCACATTCCTCCACATAATTTATTATATATCCAAATACCAACTTTATGATCACCCTATTACAGGTAACGTTTGATGATATTCAAAACACATAATTCCTTATGTAGGAATCGTAGTGATTTCAGGTCAAAGGACTTTATATATAACATTTATCAATTTAAGAAACGTTCATGACACTATGTAACAATCCATGCAACGTTCTTAAGGTGGGTCTGTCCAGTACACCATTACTCTTAATGTGTACCTATGTGAGCACATGATATCTCATATCCATGATCTGTGAGATGTGATCATCAATGAACTCACATACTAGTCTAAATGCATCTTTGTCCTAAGATGATACTTGACTAGGGACTATTTAAGAATAGTTCTTCATAAGATCTCATGATCAAGTCATCTACTTGATTTCTTATGAAGTTTAAGCTTACTATTCTAAGGACAATAATTATATTCTAAAAGAATAAGTTTGCCTTTATAAAATAACATGATACAAGTGATGGATGTTCATAAATATATAAGTCTCTAGTGCATATTCCTAACACATAGAACGTCCAAACAAGTCACACAAACCCCCACTATCAATTATTCCTACAATCCCCCCACCCCCCAAAATCCCCTACCCTAGGGTTTTTCATACCAGCTATTTTCTGCATAAATCATGTACAACAATAAACCAACAACCACAAGTCAAAACGAAGAGGATTAGAGGGAGAGGGATCATAGGAAAGAAAACACAAGATGAAATTGAGGTGTGTGTGTTATACTCACTTCTAAAGCAAACCAACAATCTCCTAAAGGAGCACCAAGCTCCTTCTCTCATCCTTCCTCTCTTTTTCTCCCTTTCTCTTTAGTTATAAATCCTGACTTCTTCTCCCTCACGCTGTTGTGGCGTGATGCGTTCCAGGAGCGGGTGTGCGGCTTGTTCCCTGACCTTCATAGCTCGGTTCCTCGACCTCCATAGCCACCTTCGCAGACCACCTCCGCTAAACCTAGATCAGCCACCGTAACTGCCTCATACCTCCCCAACCAAGACACACACCTCTGTCTCACCTTCCTGCCACAGATCCGCCGTTCGAAACGGCCACGGGCCACTGCTCGCTTTCCTCCCTCGAGTCGTTACCGCCCCTGTAGTGGCCGGCCTCATCAAGCCGCTGCCTCCTACCTCCGTCGCGCAGCCACCGCGCGTTGCCCCTGCTGCAGCGTCGTCATCCGTGGTGGCCTTCCACCCTCTCCCAACCGCTCCACCGCGCGGCATCAGCGCTGCACCGCCGCTACGCGCGACCTTCCCCTTGCATCTCCACCGCGGCGCACGTCCTACTATGGCGCCACCACCATCATCAGAGGCGGCTGCAGCTGTGTTCTTCCTCCACCAAGGGCCACCCCCTTTGCTCTCTCCCTCACTCCCTATGAAACCCTAGTAGAGAAAATGGAGAGGTTTGTTTGAGTGTGTTTTTGTAAAAAGGGGCGTGATGGTTTCTTTTGAAACCTGTTCCCTTTTCTTTTTTTTTAACGCAACCTATATATATATATATATATATATATAGTCAAAGTAAAGTTAAGTTACATATATAAATATATAAGTATCTATTTTGTTTACTTTGTTTTTCTTTTATGCATAAAATTATATTGCTATGAAAGAATGGAATTTAATTGACTCTAATAAAATTTAGGTTTAAATAATCCATCTTTATAAATATTATCTTACCTTATAGCTCATTTATTTAACATATTTTCTAACCTATTATTATTATAACCTTATTATTATTTTATTAATTACTTGCATTGAAATAAATCATAAGTACTTTAATTATAATTATAGATTCTTAAATTTCGGGATGTTACATATGAAGAACTGCTGTACTTCAAAGACCACTTGCCTCTGCACAAGCACATTGGTCTTCACTTGGACTCTCTGGAAGCTGGTAGACAGAAAAGATTGGCAAAGGCTTCAGTAGGAGTGTCTGGATCTGATCAGCTGGAGAAGATCAGACAAGGAGTGCAACCACCCAAACACTTTTGGAAAAGAATTGATGTTGATTCTCCTGACCAAGTGAGGATACCTGCTAAAGACTGGATTTTCATTAGGCATCTGAACCTGGAAGCTGAGATGTACTCAAGGTATATTGCATCAAAAGCTGGGTGCAGAAACTTCAAGCCTCCTAAACCCCTTACCATGAAGCCCTCAACCAAATCTACTGGCAACCTAACAAGATAGTGCCAAGATTACCATTTGTTGAAGGTCCTGAAGATAAGAAGAAAGAACCTAAGTTCTACTTTGCCTACATGATTGAACCAGAGCCTATGACCAAAGATGAATGGGAAAGACTCCCTGAAGACTTAGAGGCCTATGAGGGTTTTGACCAAACCTACAGAGACAGGTTATGGGATTCCTATTGGCATGAGAGGGAAAAAGAAGGGTTTTGCTCTGGAACGAAGTATGACTTTGCAGATTCAATGACCAAGAGGGCTCTTTCAGTTCAGGAGTTTTGTACCTGGTTTCCTGGAACTTTTCCTGGTTCTAATCATGAGCTGCATGAAGATTGGGTTGTGCAAAAGTGGACTCCTGCAATCTACATTTGCCTTGTGGTTAAGCCTGTTGACTATGGCTACCAAATGGCTTTGGGGAGATTATATTCACCAAGAGGCATGCATATGTTATCTTCAGAGAAGCAGACCTTTTTCAGAGGAACTTGAGATTCGAGAGAGAGAAATCAGAAGGTTGAGAAACAAGACCCTTAGACTTCAGAACTTAATGAGGCAATTCAATGCTGCTCCTGCTCGTCTTAATTCTCAAGAATCTAAGCCTAAGCACAAGAGGAATAGTAGTTTTTAGTTTGCTGCTATATCAGAAAGTCTATGTGTTCACAAAAGTTTTTCTGTTTATGTTCAACTTTATATGTTAAACTCTCTGATATCTCAATTTGATTTGAATGATTATTCTCTATGATTGACTACGTAGTGTGCTTACTTATCCTCGCATTTACTACGCTACGTACTTTAAATGATTGGAGTAAATTGATTTGTCTGATGCAACTAAGTCATTATTGTATGCCTACCCTGTATTTATTACTCTGCTATGCATTTAATACTTTTGTATTCTCTATCAACCCTTTTGACTAATGACAAAAGGGGGAGATATAAACTAACAATTAGCTGAAGTTTAAATGGTTTCAGAGAAGAATTCATTGATTCAGGGGGAGCAAGGCAATTTGTCTAAGTATCTGAAAAGGGGGGAGAAATTTCTTAACTCAATACTCTTTATTTCCCTTAAGATACTTGTATAGTTTAAGAAAATTTGTCATCATTAAAAAAGGGGGAGAATTTTGAGTCTCAAAATATTATTAAGTGATTAATAATGTTTTGAGTCTCTATATCCTGAGTTTTAATGAGTAACAAATTTGATTAAAGAAGTTTGTTAAATAGTACATATTCTCTCAAGGGTATTTTCTATGTTTCAGCAACTCTCTGAAGAGCAACCCTCCGAAGCAAAACAACTCTCTGATATAGTACTACCTTCTGAAAGGAGAACCCTCTGAAGAGCTATGACCTGCTGAAGTATACTAACCCTCTGAAGAAAAGTACTACCTGAAACATGAAGATTTGCTGAAGACTGTTTTTGTAAGTCAATGATCTCGGACAGAGTGAAGCCCTCTCTGGATAGCTGTTCAGAATAATAAATCACTCTAAACGTCTTCTGCAACGTCTCATTAAGGAATGAATTACAGAGTCCTTTCTGCGCATATTTTGAATCCTCGTACCAGAAAAGGAAACTGTTTTACCTATTGTGTGTCAGAACTGAAACATATCTGCACACCTACATTGCTCAAGTCAGAAGCTTTCAGAAGATTGTCTCACAATGGTTCTTACAGCATTTAATGCTATTTCACAACGGTGGTTTTAGCAATCTTCAATGGACTTAAGCTGAACTCCTATATAAAGCTTCGTGAAGAACTACAAAGTGAGAGTGAGAGAGGAGAGAAGAACTATTATCAAGCCAAAACGCTGCCAAAATACATACTGCTTACTCTCTATTTATTGTACTCAAAATTCATATATCCTGAGCCCTACTCAGTTGCTTTGTACAATCTTGTATCTATTTAAGTCTGGAACATATCTAAGTTCAGCAACCTAAGCAAAACTCATTTGTAAACACTTTCAAGTGTCTGAGAGCCTAAAGAGGCTTAGTGGAAGAAATGATACTTGGTTTGAGCCTGGAGAGGCTTTTCTATAAAACAATACTTGGGTTTTAGCCTGGAGAGGCTGTGTGTTAAAACAATACTTGGGTTTTATCCTGGAGAGGCTGTGTGTTCAAATAATACTTGGGTTTTAGCCTGGAGAGGCTGGGTGTTCAAAGAATACTTGTAACTGTGATCAGTTAGTGGAAAATCCATTGCTTGTTGGCATAGGGATTGGACGTAGCTCAAGGTGGATGTGAGTGAACCAGGATAAATCTCTTGGCTAAGTCTTATATGCCCTTATCTTTCAATATTTGTTATTTATCTAACAAGAAGGGTTCGGAATATAGTGATTTAAACTGTTGAAACATCTTTATAACTAAATAGACTTTTAAGAAAACAGTTTTACTCAACCTTGTTGAAGCTGCTGAAATAATTTCAGCAAGTACCATAACTCCAGTTTCAGCAAGTTTGCAAAAATTGTTGTGAAAAACTTTGCTTGTTAAAAAGTTTCTGAAAAATAAGTTTGAACAGTTAAGTGTGTGTTTGGGGTGGCTTAATTTGAGCTTTTCTTCTCCTTAAAAAAGAAGCCTGGCCAAACACTTTTATTCATAAGTTCATAAGATAAAAAAGCCACTTATTTTTTGTGAAGAAAAGTAGCTTTTTTTTAAAGTAACATTTTAGAGCTTAATTTAAAAACACGGAGCTTCTTCAACCGAGGTCACCTTTCGAACCTCCACCTCTTATCCTATTATTTTTTATTAATTTTTTTAGTCAAGCTTTGGATTCTTCTTTATCACTACACACTGTCTCACAGAAAAGCCTTGGTGTCATGTTATTCAAGTGGGTTCTATTTCCCTGCAAGGTGCCTTATCACATTGCCTTCCACTTCTCAACGCGGCTACCACTTCAATATTTTTGCCTAGCTATGATGATGGCCATTGTGCCACCATGTCACTGGCAACCTCCCACGCCCCCCATGGTGGTGGTCACAGCCTTTTGGGTGTTACCGCAGCGCTATCGGTGAAGACGACTCTTTTCCCTCTTCCTTCCACTGAGTGAAGCGGCCTCCCATATATCCTCTTTCTCCATCCTTCGAACAGACGCAGAAGAAAGTATCTTTGTTGTGGAATATTTTGATTTCTCTCTCTCTTGGAAGTTTGTCAATAATATCTTATGAATAATACTAATAGTGTTCTAATTGGAAAGAAAATTAATAATTGAATATATTGTTATATTAACGCACGAGAATGCATTGTTATATTCTAGTCCTATTATTCTATTTTCATTTATTTATTTTTTTAAATTTTTAAATAATTTTATATTCTTTATATTAATTTTATCGGTGCTTGAAGAAATGAAAAATGTTTTTCTTCATCCTCCTAAAGATACGAATAATTTTATTTATATATAATATATATTTATAATAATACTTTTTAGAAAAATACTATTCGGTGGATGTTGGATATCCAAATATGAAAGGGTATCTAGCACGACACATTGGTGAGAGATATCATAATCATGATTTTAGAGATGGTAGTCAAGGAGAAGGTTTACAAGAAATATTTAATCATGCACATTCTTCTTTAAGAAATGTCATTGAAAGAACAATTGGAGTTTGGAAGAAAAGATGACATATCTTATGTGATATGAGGTCATATCCATTGGTCAAACAACAGAAGATCATAGTTGCAACAACAACACTCCATAACTTTATTCGAAAGAATTTGACAAATGTGATCATATTCCAGGATATATGGATGAGTGCGAAGAAGAAATGAATATTGATGAAGAAATTTGTTCATATAATCCTAGAATAGTATTAGATGGTGGTTACATGGATAAAATTCGGAATCAAATAGCACTTGCATTGAAGGGGAATAAAGATAATTGATATATGATATTTAGGATTTTATAACTAGATGTTCTTTATGTTAATTTTAAATAAAATAAGATAATTTTAATATCTTATTTTACCAAACAACTTTTAATTTAAAAGTGGCTTTAAGTTAAAAAAATATCAAACTGTCAAACAACTTATACTTTACATTTGAAAGCTCTAATTTTTCACTTTATCTTTAAAGTAGCTTATAAGTAAAAAAATAAGTTGGGCCAAAGGAAGCTTAAAACACGATTCAACCCCCTTCTATATTTTCTGTGGTTTCTACAGATATCCTATCCTATTTGTCTTTTTTATTTATTTCAATGAACTATTATTCTATGTATTGTCTTTATTTATTTGAATGGTATTTGAATCCTATCTACAATCTGCAACACCTAAACCATGATGTTGGGTCATAGCGTGAAATTGTGAACATTGATTAGTCAAACAATTATCATTCGTAAAAGGAAATTTGTTGCATGATTAAACTCAATGTTTAATTCATTATGCATGTTGAATTTGAAACATACCTGGAGTTATGTATCCATATGAACCAGCAACAGCAGAATGCATTCGGGTATTCCAGAATCTTGCAGGAACTTGGCAAGTCCAAATTCAGCAACTTGGCAATCTATGCACGAGCCTCACTGGCCTTCTTCAAAGACCAAGCCTTGAGTAGTGCCGCAACAACGAATATAATATAAATGAACTGTCCTTGTTATGTAATGCTTAGATCTTATAATATAAACGAACGGTCATTGTTATCCTAACAAGCCATTAATATTCATAAGGAATCATGGAAATATATTAAAAGGAAAGTGCTGCATATAATTGCATAAATGCTTAATGAAGGAACCTTACAGAAATGCCAAGGAAATAGACAGTTGATATGTTAAAAATATCATCTCCTATCACAAATATGTGACCAAAATAAATTACATCACAAACATCTTTTCTCCTGCAAATTCCCTATGAAAACGTAAAGCATATGCAAAGATGTAATTGGTGGAATGTCATATTTAACAAAAGTAATTGTTTTATATTTGCTTATGCCAGCTTTAAAACTATTATCCTGAAGACAATCTAACTGATATCATTTTCTACAATTAACTCAACTTAAAAATTACATAAAGAAAGCATTATTTTCTACAATTAACTCAACTAGTATGAGCTTCAAAAAAGAATAGAGTGGGCCTTTTTGGAAATGAACAAGTATCAAATACATTAATACTAGAGTGATTGACGAGGTGCACCCATTGTGTGTGGAGTTCCAAGTCATGATCTTTGGGTAGATGATTAGAGGAGTATTGGTGTGTGATATATGATGATGAAATGGTGTTATTAAATGATGTTATGAATATTGATGATGATGAGTATTATGTGTGAGAATAGAATATATGATTAATTGGGTGAATGATGGTATGAGAACTATATGATGATATATGAATGAGGTTATGATGATGATGAGCTTGATGAATGTATAAAGGATATATTTATGTGTTATGAATAAGAATGATGGTATGGCATGTATATGTTGATATAGATGATTAAATATATGTTGAGTTTAGATGAATGTCATTTATTGTTGATTTAATGTATTGATGACATGATGTAATGATGTTGTGGGTGAGGATGAGTATTCTCTATGTGTATGTATAGGTAGTATTCCTTTTCCTCACCGTATTCTGTGGATATATTTTACAGGTGTTGATGAGGACACAACTGGTGTCGATTATGAATAAAAGGGTATGCTCTGGTAGATGTGACATCATGGTGTGCTTGGGGGTTTTACCATGTTCCTAGATTAGGAGTATTTTTATGAACTTCTGGATGCCTTGTATGACAGTAGATTATTAATTGTTTTTATTCCTATGGAGATTTCCGCTGTTTATAATTAATTTATATTTGGAGTTTGAGTTCATTTAATAAAGTCGTTTTTGAACTATGAGATTTATTAAGAGTGTTGTGTACCTTTTTACCCACCGAGGGACTTTACATTTTCTAAACTTCTATTTACGAAACATATAATAGTATGGGTTAGAAGGGTGTCACATATATCATTTGATCATTTGAATATAAATATATAAAATTTATAGATATATTTAAGTATGAGTTTAGTGAATATACACTAATAGTGTAAAATAAATTTATACGATCATTCAATGATAAGTTGTCACATTTTTTTTGTTTAATAATATATAGAGTGTCATATTTATTAAATGATGTCATACAGTTTTTTTATATTGATAATACATAACCATTAAATTTTTTAATTATTAATAAATCATGAATGAGTATTTTTATTAGCTCGATTATTAATATGATTTTAGAAACATTCATTTTTTTGAAATGTTTTCATATATTTCAAAATTTCAATATAAAATATAAATATTTTAATATATACACTAATTCAAATGGTTCAATCAATAACTAATTGATTTGACCAGTAAGTTATCAACCTAGGATTTTGACTGAATTCATCACCATTCCGAACTTAATAACATTGTATTAGCCATTTTATAATTAATTGAATGAGTCTACCCAAATTTGCGATATATCAACTTTACTTTTTTACACTATTTTTTTTTTTACACTTTTATTTACATTTAACTTCTCTTTTTTCCTTTTTCACGACAATTATCACGTTTCTTATTTTCTCTTTCTTATAGGTAATCTATATTGCCTTGTGCAAAGCCAAAGCTATGAAAGTTATTAAGCTTTGGATTGAGAGTGACTCTAGTATTTGCTATTCATTTAATTCTAAATAAATGGCCACCAACTCACATTCATGGTGGCCATTCTGAGGGACATTCATCATCTGAGTAATGAATACTAGGCAGTTGTCTTCTCACATGGATTCAGGGAGGGTAATTAAGTTGTTGACTGGTTAGCAAATGTAGGCCATAGTTTATCTTTAGGATTACATGTCTTTCATAATCCTCCTCCTGGTTATTTTAGCATTCTTTGGAATGATCTTGTGGGAATTACATTCCCTCGTAGAGTAGTTATTTAATTGTTTTGGCCTTTGGGCCTCATTATTTTCGAAAACAAAATTACTTTTCTTTTTACATCTCTGCCTTATACTTACTACATTTAAAATTTGATTGTGAAAGAAAATTTTTCTTTCGTCTACCATCTTCACGTACATGTTCAGCTTGCATTTTTTTTGTTACCAGACAACTAAACCTTAAATTAAGGGTCGTTCGGGGTGGTTGCGAATTTTAAGTTTTTTGTTTTTAAAAATTTTCAATCAAGTTTTTACAACTCAAAATCAAAAATTAAAAATCATTTTTTGTGGTTTTCAAAATGATTATTTTGAAAACCACAAAAACAACTTTTCAGTTTTTGATTTTAAGTTGTAAAAACTTGATTGAAAATTTTTAAAAATCAAAAACTGAAAACTCACAACCACCCCGAACGACCCCTAAGTTTTGGAATATTTTAAAATTAAATTCAGTTTCCACTTTTATAATTTTTGTTTCAAATTATAATTTTTTATTTTTATTTCAGCTTTTTAGTTAAAAAATTAAATAAAATTTAAATGATATATATATATTTCAGATTTCACTTTTACAATTTTAGTTTCAAATTTTATTTTTTGAATTTTTATTTCAAATTTTTAATTAAAAATTTTCAGTTAAAAATTAAATAAGTTAATTCTAGTGGAGTAAAGTGAAAAAAATCCCTGCTGGGAGTACCCCACCATGATGTGGATGTTCCCGACAGGATTGCCTCCCGTGAAGGATACCTTTGGATAAAAGTGTAATGACAAAAATTTTAACTAATACATAATAATGAGATCATTAATTATTAACGTGTGCCGGTATTGGTTGGAATTAAAGGATTTCAAAATCCTCTATTTTATTTGGGTACCAGAAAAATTCCCTATTTTTATTTTTGCTGTATATAAGTCTCCCACAATAAGAAGTTTTATTATTTCATTACATAATTCTAATGCATATATTAATATTCCTGACTAGCATAATTATTGTTTCTTTTTAAGTTTAAAGCAGTGGTTTATAAAATACAATAAAATTTTAAATATTAAAAAAAATTCAATATATAGACACGTTATTCTTCAGTAATCTTATCCTTGCTGTGTTAATCCCTTTAAATTCTGATATTGTTTTGTTATTTTTTCAACTATATCAATAGTATAATTATGATTTTTTTTAGGAATTATAAGGATCAAAATATTAAATACTAATAAATAGACATAACTGGGGGAGAGATGTTTAAAAAAATAAAAAAGATTATTTTGTGTGTTCTCTACACAACGAAACCCAATTATAGGGTGTTGGGAAGAGCTCATCTGAATATCTGATCTTATCTTATAACATAAGCACTGAATGTAAGTGTTTGGGTGAGCTTATAAAAATTACTTTATGACATGCATGCTCATAGGTTATTTTTAGCTTATTTTAATAAGTTCCTTAAAGTTATGGAATAGTTTATGCATAGTTTAATTAATTAAGTATTTTGCCCCCTCTTTAATTTTCATCAACTTTTTTGAGTGCTTTTTTAGTAAGTGCTAATTAAATAAGAGCTTATATTATAATAATTTAATTAAGTTAATTTTCCAAATCCACCCAATATACATTTAGAAAATAATGAGTGCTCTTTGATGAATCTAATGATAACATGACTCATATTAAAATGCATGTCATGTCCTCATGAAACTATGATACCTTTATTGTGGTTTTGTTACGAGGGTATGGAATGGTTTTGACACGGAATAAAAACCCTCCTTTAAACACTTAAACATAAAAAATTACATTTGATAATGATTTAATAATTTATAATCATTTAATTATTTCTCAAGCTTTTTTTAAGTTGTGATTAATAATTAATATGGTTCTCAAGCTAATTTTAATATTTTAATTACACACACATATAAAAAGTTTTATATTTAATACTCAATTTGTCCCACTTTTCTTGTTATTCTAATATGGATTTTAAATGATGTACATCAATATTATAAGGAGGTTGATAATCTTGAAATGATAAATAATGAAAGATAAATAATAAAAAATAGAGTAAGATTTGTATGCTTGATAGATGTAAGTGGATGGGAGATTTTGACTCTTGTGGCTTGGTGATGAGCGAATGAGTTATCATGGTTCTTCGAGTGGATTTATAAAGTACACCTTGCGTTCTCGAGGATACATATTTGAATCTTGTGTGGAGTATTAATGGTGAATTCTACGGTGAGGTACCTTAATAGGTGCCTCACCGTGTACCCCTTGATTTAGGGGCGTGTAAGTAAAAAAAATATTTTTAGAATTTGCAATATGGTCCTCCAGAGGACCATATTGTAAATTCTAAAAATATTTTGAGGATCACATTGTAAATTCTAAAAATAATTTTTTGCTTACATGCCCCTAAATCAAGGGGTACACGGTGAGGCACCTATTAAGGTACCTCACCGTAGAATTCCCCAGTATTAATTTACTTGGTTTTTATTTTGGGGAATTCTACGGTGAGGTACCTTAATAGGTGCCTCACCGTGTATCCCTTGATTTAGGGACATATTAGCAAAAAAAATATTTTTAGAATTTGCAATATAGTCCTCCAGGAGGACTATATTGTAAATTCTAAAAATATTTTGAGGATCATATTACAAATTTTAAAAATATTTTTTTTGCTAACATGCCCCTAAATCAAGGGGTACACGGTGAGGCGCCTATTAAGGTACCTCACCGTAGAATTCACCTTTTATTTTATTTTTTTTTCTTCATAAAATGGTATAAGAATGGACTAATTCATAGAAACAAGACAAAGAAGTTGTTTGAAGATAGTGACATTGGGACACATAGGAGACAAAAGCATCATGTGAAACAGACTGTCGCCTTTTCAGTCAAGAAAAGCAATCTTTAAGGCTAAGCGTGGTGTTGGCCAGTGGCGAAGCCAGAAACTAAGTGTAAGGGGGCCAATATTATAATTTTTCTTAACTAATTAACTCATCCCAAATATAATTTTATTATTTTATACATAAATCAAATATGAAATAACGAATTAAAATAAACAATCATAGTTATATATACATACATACGGATCGATGCAAATATAGTGTAAATAATTTATAATTTTTATGAATTATTTTAATTATTATTTTATTTTATCATCCTGGTAATCGATTACCAGAAGCATATGGCATCCATTTATGCTATGATAATCGATTACCAGGAGCTTGTTTACCACCATTTTGCCAAGAAAATCCTTTAATCGATTATAGACTACTGTAATCGATTACCGGCGACTCGAGAACGACTATACCTGCGTTTTTTGTCCCTTTTTAACCATTTCTTCAACCCCTACTCAAATCTTTTATGTTCATAACTTGTTTAGACACGTTTTTACTGATTAAAATGAGTGAAATCATCAATTATTCCTACAGATTACCATACAATTAACATCTAATCAATTGTGAGTTCTCACCACTAAATCCTAATACGACTCCTTTTCGAAAATCTCGTTCTCAACTTTCAATTCATCAAGAAACATAACATTATGCATCAAACAGAACAATTTCTAAGCATAAAACATGTGATTCACCGTTCAGATTTCAAAAATTAGAGATCCTAGAGGGACTTAGGGTTGTCCTCACTACCCAAGCGCTCCAGCATACACATATAGTTGCACCCCTTCCCCCCGTACATTAGGAACGACAATCAAAGATGAATAACAGAACTTTTCCGACGATCTACACTTCGGCACCTCCTCTTGTAGAGTCGCTTCTCTCCTTCCTAGAGTTTGGTTGTCTGACGTATGAAAGAAAGCTAGGGTGAAATAGATGACCCCTCCTTATTTTTAAATACTTAACTGGGTTGGGCCTACTCTGACCCACCCGTCTCCCTTTTTAATTAAATAATACTCTTTCTGAAACATAATAATAGAGTTAATAATAATATTATTATTTCTACATAAATCTTATTTTATTTTATTTATTCATTTATTTTAGAAATTATTAGGATGTTAAGTGTTTTTTTAAAAGGTTCATTTTACTTGTTATTCCACAGTTCAAATGAACATTTAATTTTTTTTACCAACTATATCATTTGCAAATAATAAATGAGACACAGATTAATTAATACTCTCTATCGTCCTAATTATAAGACAATTTAGACTCAATCACACGCATTAAGAATCCACGTTACAAGAAATTAATGCATTATTTTTAAAAAATCTCTATAAAAATTTAAATTTACCCATGTTTAAAATTAAACTTAACTTCTCGATGATCATGTTAATTTAAAACCTTTAATGGTCAACGAGAGTAAATATGGGAAAAATATTAAATGTTTCTAAATTTGTGTGCTTTATGACCATTGAAACATTTGAAACATTATCTTATATATATAACCGAAAGAACTAAATGATGAAAGGTATAATAAGAAATTAATTAACATTTTTTATGAAAATGAAAAAAAATAATTATATTTCTTAATTTTCATGTGAAAACCTTAAATGACATGTAAAAAACGCACGGGTTTATTTATATTTATTAGTAAGAATTTTATTTGATGGTAAACTATAAGAAAATATAAGTAAGTAATTTTAAATTTTATTAATTATAGAACATATTTTTTTAAAATGAAATTTCTGTGTCAAAAAAAAGTAGATATATGAAATGTAATGATATTGGGGAAATTCATTAAACCTAAAATTAGGTTAATTTATTTTATTTTTCTAATATTTTTTAGATAATATTCAAGCTCTATTTTCAAATTAACTCAATATATATTTTAATTTATCTCAAATAATTTTTATAATATTTAAATAATAATTTTAGTTGAATCTGTTGTTTTAGTATAATAATAAAATATTATATTGATAATATTATATTAAAAGTTATAAGAATTATTTTATATTTTTTAATATAAATATATATTCATTAGTAGTTGTCACCTCACAAAATTATTTCAATACTAAAATCGAGTTAATTTATTTTATTTATTTATCTAATATTTTCTAGATAACATTCGAGTTCTATTTTCAAATTTACTTAACATATATTTTAATTTATTTAAAATAATTCTTCTAAGTATAAATAATATAAAATCAGTTGAATTTATTGTTTTAGTATTGTATTAAAACATTATATAATTTAATATGAGTATTTGAAATTTAGAATTTACTATTTGTTATAATATTTATAATATGTACTAATAATAATTATATAATATGAAATAATTGTAAGAGATATTTAGTATTTCATATGTTATATTTAGTATTTCATATGTTATATTTCATGAATACAACACAAATAGTAATATTTAAGTTTGATTCTATGATTTTTTAATAATACTAATTACATAATATAAATTAATTGTAAGAGATATTTGGTACTCCATATGTTATATTTTATGAATATATCATTAATAGTAATCTTCAGTTAATTTTACTATTCTATAGTAATAATAATATTATCTAGATAATATTCAAGCTATATTTTTAAATTTACTTAATATCTATATTTAATTTATTTCAAATAATTCTTATAACAGTTAAATAATATAAAATAAGTAGAGTTTATTTTTTGGTAGAATTATAAACTATTACATTGATGATTTTATATTAAACATTATAAGACCTATTTTTTATTTTTCAATATAAAAATATAATCATAAATATTTACAACCTCACAAAATCATCTCAACACCAAAATAATATTAATTTTTTATTTTAATAATAAAACATTATATTGATGATTTTATATTAAACATTATAAGAAATATTTTACATTTTTCAATATAAATATATAATCATAAGTAGTTTTCACCTCACAAAAATATTCCAATACTAAAATATGGTTAATTTATTTATTTTATTTTATTTATCTAATATTTCTGGATATCATTCAAGCTCTTTATTTATATTTTTTAATTATATTTGTTTTTCAATCCAAAATTTATGAAAATTATATAAAATTTAATTAAAATTTAAATATTTTAATTTTATATATATTTAGGACATCCATTAAATAATTTTTGCACGTTACATTTTTAGTGTATTTTATATATTTCTACTCAATAATAAGAATGATTTTCAAACTTGTTTTATGTTGCTAAACTTTTACCTTTAATAAAAGAGATTGTGAATGATAAAAATCAATTGAGTAAAATTGAAGGATAAGGGATATTTTACAAAAAAACAATAATTTAATGTAAATTATCATTTTTTTATTAATTTATATGTTTTCTTATTTTGGGAGCGGTAGTAATTACTTTGAATTTAATCTTTTGCAAATTGAAAAGTAGAAATCTGTTTTTGGTTATTGTTGTTTTATGATTGTTGAATGATGCCAAATATTTATTTAGTTTATTATTATTATTTTTAATTAAAAAATATTAGGTGCATGTTAATTATATGAGTTTTAGGTAGAAAATAACGCATTATAAGTAAGAAATTAATTTATTAATAAATGGATGATAAATGTAATTTTTGTGTACTGATTATGTTAGATGATTCATAGAATAGAAAATAGCATAATTTAGTACAAAGAAAAAATGGGGTTAATTTGGATTTGATAAAAATCACATTTGATCAAAAGAAATTAGCATTTTAAGTAGTTATAAAAATGTTATAAAATAATTATGTTATAATAATAATTATGGTTAATTTGGCTGTTATGGATATGAAATGAACATGACTTAAATAATTTGTGTTGATTCTCATTTCTTCTCTAATTTTATAAATATCTAATTGATATGTAATTTATGTTGTAAATAAATGTGATACTAACACTGAACCGTTATGACTCATGAATATGAATATATAAATCGATTGTTGCTCTATATATTTATGCATGTGCTTATTCCTTCTAACATGCTATGACTTATGAAATAATAATGATGATTGTTTTTGAATGGATAATGATGATCAGGTAGTTTTAACGTTTTCTTCAAAATATTTTCATATATGTTACGATAAAATAAGGAGATTTTTTATTCCTAAAAAAAATTAAAGAGAATGCTGATTGAGAAACTTTTCAATTTTTCTTAAAAAAATTAATATTTTAAAGATAAATTTTTATATTATATAAATTTATTTCTTAAAAGATTACAAATAAAATTTAAACTTAATATAAGCATTGAAGATCGAAGATGAAAAGATATATAAATATAAAAGATAAAAAAAAGTGTAATGCTTAATTCATGTTCTTATACTGAACAATTGTAATATGTTATAATAATAGTATTTAAGTAGTTATAAAAATGTAATGAAATGATTATATTATAATAATAATTATGGTTAATTTGGCTGTTAAGAATATGAAAGGAATGTGAGTTAATTAATTTGTGTTGGTTCTTATTTCTTCTTTAATTTCATAAATGTTTAATTGATATGTATTTTATGTTGTAAATAAATGTTACACTAACACTGAACCGTTATAATTTATGAATATGAATATAAAATGATTGTTGCTCTATATATTTTCTGTGCATGTGCTTATTCCTTCTAACATGCTATGACTTATATAATGATATTTTTTTTGTGAATAATTAATGATGATCAGGTAGTTTTAACGTTTTCTTCAATATATTTATCACCTAAAATATTTTCATATATTTTTACGATAAAATAAGGAGATTTTTATTCTTAAAATAAATTAAAGGGAATGCCGATTGAGAAACTTTTTACTTCTTCTTAAAAAAATTAATATTTTAAAGATAAATTTTTATATTATAATAAATTTATTTCTAAAAAGATTAAAAATAAAATTTAAACTTAACATAAAAACTGAAGAAGGAACATGAAAAAATAAATATAAAAGATAAAAAAAGTGCAATGTTGAATTCATGTTCTGAAACTGAAAATTTGTAATATGAATAGTTATGCTATCCAATTAATGCAATAGCTCAAGTCTATTTTACTATATATATAGATAGATATAGATTAAACTAAAGCTCCAACATTTCAATCGTTAAGGATGTTGTAGGATTAACGAATGCATACCTTTGGGTGGATAACGAACATGTCACACTTCACTCGTAAAAAAATGCAAACATCCACAAATCGAGCAATAGTAATGAATAACATTTGTAGTACAAAACAAGGGGAAGTTTGAATATTGTTTTTCACTCAAAGCTTAACAAACCAGTCACAATGGCCATTATGGTCAAGACACATTGATAGACGTATTCAACTTGTCATACACAAGTAAACATCCACCTCAAAAATTAACACCTACTAAACAACAATATCTAAGAAAAAGACATGAGAAAAAAAGATAGCAACACCACCATCTTGTAGACAAAGCCATCCAATACAACCTGGTCATGTCAAATAAAAGGTTAAAAGAGGACAAAACATAGTAATTTTAATAATAAAACTTTATGCACACTCATTTATATGATGAATAGACAATTAACCTGAATCCTTAACTAAGCTAGAAAGCTAACAATGGCCAGACAACATTTCTATTATGTGTCAATCTGCACAGCAAAAGAAACACGTTTTAACGAATTGTAAATTGTCCTAAAAAGTAACAAAGACTTAGTATTAGTAGACATTAATTATTGGAAATAGTGAAGAAAAAATACTTACAAACTCTTCATCCAAAGTTCCATATTGCCACTCGACATCGTCGTCACCACCATGTGATGTGGGGTAATTTGCTGGCTGGCCCATTTGTGATGACTGTGCACGCAGTGGACAAGTGACCCTGTTATGGCCAGGCACCCTACAATAAGAGCACTTGGTTGTTCGCTTAGCTCTTAACCCCCTTGAAGATGATCCTCTAACACTTCCCTTGTGTCTAACACGCAAAGGATCCCTTAAACCTTCATTGTCATCAAACGTTGATCGAGATCCGCTAGCCTTTTCAAGTTCTTTCTTTGACTCCTTCCTTTGAATTTCTTCCAAAATCTTCTCCCTCGTCTCATAATATTCTTCAATTGTGTCACCATTCAACACATATAATTTCCTATACAGGTCAGTCAATGAATCAACTCTAAAACCCTTTTGTTTGTCCCAAGAAGTAGACAACTGGCCTCTACGAATGATTACATGATCCTTTGCTCCCTTTGTCTATCGTCGTAGCACCAATGAATTAGGGATCTCCTTCATGTTTAGATGATCCAACAGTGCTACTATATGACTACAAGGTAAACCATACGATTCCATTCACAAGCAAGGGCATTTAAATTCAACAGTTGAAGGATTGTAAAAGACACACCATTCCTTTCTTCGTCCCCTATGATTGGAAATTGTAAAAACATAGTTTGAGTACAGTTCTTTACACCCAACAACACTCAGGGATGTTGCCTTTTCAATTTTAGGACGAAATAAAAGAAATACCTCTCTTGTTAAAAACTTGGCAGCAGACTCCTCTAGAGATTGCAACCTTGTTTACATCACAGGATCACCATTAATAGAGGCAAAATCATCTTCAATTTATTTAAAGAGCATATGGTCAACGCACTGGTAAAAATGGTGTAAAAAATTAGAGAGATTATGTTTTGCATGGACAAACTTAGCCAACTCTGAGTGGAGTGCAGTTCGAAAACCAGCAAAGAATTTACCCCTCATGTAAGATACAGCCCACATTTCCCTCTTTTCATACATGTCGATAATCCACGGTTTATCTTTAACACCATATTTAAGTACTAGCTCATTCCACTTTCTTTGAAACTTTCCCACTTCAAAATACCCCAACATACAATTCTCAAATTCGGAAGTGAATCCAAGTAACGGAACATTCGTAGTAGCATTGCGAGTTAAGTTCCAAGCACACAATTTGTGGTGAGCCTTAGGAAACACAATCTTAATTGCACTCTTCATTGCACGGTCTCTATCTGTTATCACTGATGCTGGCATTTTACCTTTCATGGCTTCTAAAAATTGTTGCAACAACCATATATATGTCTCTTCAGTTTCATTTGCAACAACGGTAGCAACAAATATTGTAGTACGATTGTGATGGTTGACTCCAGAAAATACCACAAGAGGGAGCCGATACTTGTTTTTACCATAGGTCGCATTAAAAGCTAAAACATCACCAAAGACTTCAAAATTCACTTGCATTATGCCATCACACCAAAACAGATGATCCAACCTATCGTCCTGATTGGTAGTATGTCGAGTAAACATGGAACTATCCTTCAAACCTAAATCATTGAGAAATTTCATAGCGGTAGCAGCATATGAATGTTGAAGTCGGCGTTGTTGGTTAATTTGATTATACAAGTCTTTTTCCTGAAACCAATCTTCTCATAACCACCACACTGGTTAGCAAATGACCCAAAAATTTGAGAAGGCCTAATACCAACCTTCAACATATTGTTCATCTGATTAATGTCAGCAGGACTCATCTTTCTATATGCAGGTAACATTGCACAAAATACCGGATCTAATAACTCATGATTATGCTTATCTGAAAAATAGGAACAGTACCAGCGAGAAGAATTTATGTCAACATGTGCTCAAAATTCAGCTCTGCACCCACATCTCGTTTCCGGTTTCGGTTCACGTTCTCGATCTTCCATTGACACACCACTATCTATCTGCCACCCTTCCCTGTTACAATAAAAATTCTGTTGTAGAATCATCCCCGTCTTTTTGCTACTAATCACCTTTCCCCTCCTTTTAGCATACTAAAAATAGAAACAGTACATTATTTCTAGACTAAAAAAGTCATATTTGCTTATCTGATGTGGGCTGAATTTTTCCAAATCAATGGCCTTTATATCTTTCAAGCTATCAATTCTAAAACTCAGAACATCATCATTATCATCCTCTTCATTCACATTATCATCAACATTTGCATAAACCAAATACACAATATCCTCTCCTTCATTCACTAGGTACCCACCACTCTCATCTCTAAAATCTTCTTCATATTCACAAGTTCCTTCAACAGGCACAGCAGGACCACCAGCCTCTCTATCAGATGATAGCTCCTCTAACCCCTACAAACATAAACATCAAAATATTAAAATTCATTCCTACATCAATGATTATGCCTTAATTCAAATCACAATATGATTCACCAATATTTAAACATCCTTACCTTCAAATTTTCATTTACATCATTAAATGAGTCAAATGTGTCCTCCATTGCTTCTTCGTCAAACAAAACGCTTAAAAACTAGAACAAGAATCCTCCTATGATGTCAAAATCAGTGCATCAAAATAAAACACAACTTAATCAAAACTACCAGTAAAACAAATAAAAATTCTAACTTTGTAGAGGCCCAAACAGAGATAGTTACATGGATTGATGATGGTAATAGTACATTGTTAGTTTAATTATAAGTTAAAGGCAACATAGATATGTTTTAATCTCAAATGACTATGATCCAGCTTGATACTATTTTATTGTTTGAATATTTGTAATACAACCGTAGCTATGTTTCCCTTTCAACATGGATATCTTCAATGTTGAACCTATCAAACCTAGAGCCTTCCTGACTTACAATAAGCACATGAAAGAGGCATATGCAATGTGAAAAAATATAGTTGTTGTAGTGGAATTAATTAAATCTTTTCTAATTGATTACCAAAATAAAAAAGTGGAAATCTTGATAAATACATATTTTATTCATTGACAAATAGATATTTGACAAATGACGATAATGATTTTACAAAATCCAGGACTCACTGAAGTTACATATAATAAGCTAATTGGTGCTAATTGATAATATGTCAAAAACCCAGTTTGTGCTATGGCCTATATATATAAACTAGCAACGAAATGATTTTACATATGGCATTTTACTTGAATCAGTCTAGTGCAAGTGCACATATGTTAAAAGAACATGTCTTAGCCACTTTGGTATCAGTATAAGCACAAAGTTGCCCCAGCCATATCACATTTTGCAGTCATGAAAAAAAGTAAAAAAAATAGACAGAAACTTGTCATGGAGGAAGAAAATCTACAAATTATAATGAAATTGAATTAATCTCCCCACCCTATTTTGACCTAAAACCCTTCTCTTTTACACAACACAATCTTCAAAGTTGAAACCAAGTAGAATTTCTTAATCAGCACTCAAACCAGTTCTGAATGTAATAGCTTCTTTATATGGAAATTATTCCTTCAACCTATTTCTCCTACTCCAACCTTTCTTTCACCATATAAATTTTAGACATGATTATATCCAAAAACCATAAATCCTAAATTTTGAAAACATAAAGTCCCTTAAGCATTGTCCCATATAGTTTTCAATTTAATATCCATATAACTTATTTCATTCCATTATTTTTCTTCATTTTCTTGGTTTAGGCCAGATGATCCTGGCCTTATTCGATACCAGCTAGCCAAAAATGACCAACAAACAGATATTTTATGTTATGGTCAGATCAAATAAATCACACCAAGAAGCATGTAAAATATCATTTTGTTAATAACTTCCTGAGTAAGCCTATTAAATTATAGGAAAATATATAAATTAGCAGTGACCACCCCGAAGTGCCATTTCTAATTATATTAAGAACAATTCTGTCACAACAAAAATTAATCACCAGACAAATAAAATTACATGGGCAAATATCACGAGAGAACATTCTATGAAACAAAATCCATCTATAGTCGATAGCAAGAAACATAATGCCAAAAACTGTAAGCTCTTTGGAAAAGACATATGGTTCTGCTTGGCTATCGAACCAAAATGCCTTCACTTCTACATTAAAAGTCAATAAATGCACTCCAAAGTTCAAACTACATCTGACAACTACAAGTAATGAAGGAAATTCTCCAATTTATTTACAACACCTGTTCTCTTAATTGCCTCAGGGCTTTATCTTGAAAATCATCGTTTATGTTTTATCAAGTATCATGATTTCCAAAAGCAGAATTGATGAGGACATAAATCAAGGACTTGAAGTACTCAAAAGGCTTGGTGGACATATGACAAGGGCGCAGGCTAAGAAGGTAAGGGAAGCTCTACAGCTTGCAATAAAATCTCATCCGCTTCAAGTCACCAGAAGCATTAATGGAACTGACCAGTTCATTTATTGCACTCAAGTTGATGAAGATTGAGGTTCAGTTGCCATTAAAACAACTGCAAGTTGAAGACCAATCATGTGCCATGGAGGTTGCCATGTGGGCGACCAACTCATGCAAATTTTGATGAGTTATTATGTTTAATTGCTTTCAATAAAAGATAGGGGAGTTACAAAACATTTGAGTTATTGTTATTTTTTTGTTACAAGACAAGGTTGTAATGTGATTCAATTGCATTGAGTGCCTTGTCAACTAGCCGTTAGAGAAGGCTTGCTATGTGCGCATGAACCTAGTCCTTTTTGGAGCTACATGGAGACCTTTCACCTAGTCCAAGGTTGCGGCCAACATGTGCTTAATTGGTTGAGTTATATGTCATCAAAGAGGATCCAACAAGGTTGTAATTGGCTGAATGAATTGTCATCAAAGTTGCGGCCAACATTCATGAGATGAGGGTTACAAATTGAAGGCAAACTTAACTCAAAGGGGCTGTTATGGGCGGCCACTTCATGGCTGGTTCAATAGCCAATTTATTCCATGTTTGGTGGTTACAATTTAAGGGTTAATGCAGCCACATGTGCCAAAGAAGCTGGCTGGATTTTGCGGCCAAGTAAGCTAGGAATAGGCATAGTTTTAGTTAGTTATTTTACCACTTTCCTTATTTTATTTTAGTAAATTAATTAGGGATGCATGGGAAATGTATGAGGGATATTTTAGGGATATTTTGGGCGTGTAAACCCTAGCTGGTTGCATGACCATTGAATTACCTTGTAACTCTTATAAATACCATGCTTCATACATGCAAGAATGTTAGAATGTTTATGTTAAAATTATCAATCAAAGAGAGTGTTTCTCTTATTTTCTGGCTTTGTCAAGAGTGAGATTTATCAAGGGTTCTTTACCTTTGTGTGTGTAATCTCAAGGACTTATCTTTCATCCTTGAAAGTGTGACGTCCACCTTATTTTCTTCTTTTTCCATTTCTTTCTTTCTAAGTAATCTAAATCATAAATTTTCTGCTACACAACTTGTGGAATGTGCATATTTCTTGTAAAGTTAGAGGCTGAATTGTGATTTTCATTTGGAAGAATAAATTATATTCCAAAGTATTGAAGTTACGTACGTATTATTTAAAAAGAAAAGAATATTGAAAAGAAAAGAAAAGATTGAGAAAAATCAAGTGTTCAAGAAAAGTTTAGTTTTCAGCCTAATATTTCTAAAGGTCCCCTAAATCGAACCATAAGGTTCATATCATTTGGTCATCAGAGCTCCGGTTATTAGAAATTCAAGGCTATTTTTGTTCTTTCTAACATTTGTTTCTTATTGTTATTCTTAGTTTTTCTTGTTTTATTTTCTTGACTGCACACAGGTTGGTGAACTTCTTGATTTTTCTCCTTTTGATTTGGTAAGAATTGAAGAGGAATGGAGTGGAAAAAGGCAAGAGAGTTACATCATTTAAAAAAAAGCCAATTGTTGAGTGTAGACACTAGAGTGTGGTGAGGTTATTAAACAGTTAACACATAATTCTTGTTACTTTGTTTTACTTTCTTCTCATGGCAGAAAAGGTTGTTGAAAATCATGATCTTCAGCTACAGATTCCAGCACTTTCTACACGCTTGGAGAAAATGATAAAGGCACAGTATGATGAGTTACATAACAGACTGGATGAATTGGAGACCAAACCAGTTGAGGAGGAGAGGGAAAGACCAAACAGGAATGAAGGGAGGATAGAAGGAGTGAAGCTGACTATACCACCTTTCAAAGGTCGTAGTGACCCAGAAACTTATTTGGAGTGGGAGCTCAAGATTGAGCACATCTTTACCTGTAGCAACTATACAGAGGCGCAAAAGGTAAAGCTTGCAGCTGCTGAATTTTCTGATTATGCTCTTATTTGGTGGAACAAGTTTCAAAAAGAGAGGCTCAGAAATGAAGAACAATTGGTGGAGACATGGACCGAAATGAAGAGAATCATGAGGAAAAGGTATGTTCCATCTAGTTTCCAAAGAGACTTGAAGCTGAAATTACAAAAGTTGACCCAAGGAAGCAAGGGGGTTGAGGAGTTCTACAAAGAAATGTAGGTGCTCATGATGCAAGCCAAAATTGAAGAGGATCCTGAGGTAACTATGGCACGATTTCTTAGTGGTTTAAATCATGACATTAGAGATATTGTATAGCTGCAGGAATATGTGGAGATGGATGATTTGTTGCACAATGCTCTACAAATAGAGCAACAGTTAAAAAGAAAAGGAGCAACAAGGAAGAGTCCAACCACCCTTTCCACAAATTGGAAGGACAAAGTTAAGAAGGAAGGAGTTGAGTCATCCAATCAGGGAGCATCATCTTCTCAAGGTAAAACACCTAACAAAAATGATGAACAGATTCCTAAGAAGGGAAGAGAGGTGAGATGCTTCAGATTCCAAGGCTTAGGACATTATGCCTATGAGTGTCCTACTAAGAAAACCATTCTTCTTAAGGACAATGGAGAGTATACAAGTGAATCAGAAGATGAAGGGGAGCCTAGTGATGATGACACAAGTGCTGATGTTGGAGAAGTCTACATGATTAGGAGACTTCTTGGAAGCCAAACCACGGCCAAGGAAGAAAACCAAAGAGAGAACATTTTTCACACTAGATGTTCTATCAATGGTAAGATTTGTTTGGTAATAATTGATGGTGGTAGTTGTACTAACGTGGTTAGTTCCAAATTGGTGAACAGGATGAATTTGGACACAAAGCCACATCCTAGGCCATATAAGCTTCAATGGCTTAGTGAAAGTGATGAAGTGCACGTGAAGAGGTAAGCTGAAATTCCATTTTCTATTGGAAAATATCAAGACAAGGTGACTTGTGATGTGGTACCTATGGAGGCAAGTCATATTCTCCTTGGGAGGCCGTGGCAGTTTGACACTAAAGCTATCCATGAAGGCTTTACAAATAAAATTTCTTTCATGTACCATGATAAAAAATTGTTTTGAAACCTTTGAGTCCAAGAGAGGTTAGTGAGGACCAAAATAAATTGAGAGAAAAAATTGCTCAAGAGAAAGAGTGAAACACTTGAGAGGGAAGAAAGTCAAAAGAAAAAGAGTGAAACACTTGAGGGCAAACAGTTGTGTTTAGCAAAAGAAAGAGAAGTGAGGAGAGTGTTATGCACAAGACAACCTCTTTACTTATTGCTTGAACAAAGTTATCTTTTAACTGCTAACCAATTTGATAAATTTGAGCTGCCTTCTGTTGTTAAAACTCTTTTGCAGGAAAATGAGGATGTGTTTCCAGAAAGTGTTCCTGATGGCTTACCACCCTTGAGAGGAGTTGAGCATCACATAGACCTCATTCCTGGAGCTTCTTTCCCAAATCGGCCAGCCTATCGAAGCAACCCTCAAGAGACCAAAGAAATTGAGAGGCAAGTGAATAAGCTCATAAGCAAAGGATGGGTGAGAGACAACATGAGCCTATGCGCAGTACCAGTCATTTTGGTACCCAAAAAGGATGAAACAAGGAGGATGTGTTCTGACTGTAGAGCAATCAACAACATTACCATTAAGTACCGTCATCCTATTCCTAGGTTAGATGACTTACTTGATGAACTTCATGGTGCATGCATATTTTCTAAAATTGATCTTAAAAGTGGTTATAATCAAATTCGTATAAGGGAGGGAGATGAATGGAAAACAACCTCTAAAACTAAGTATGGGTTGTATGAATTGATGGTTATGCCATTTGGGTTGACTAATGCTCCTAGTACCTTTATGAGATTAATGAACCATGTTTCAAGGGAATTTATTGGGAAATTTGTGGTGGTATATTTTGATGACATTCTTATCTATAGCACTTGTTTGGACAAGCATGTTGAACACTTAAAATCTGTTGTGGATGTGCTTAGAAAAGAACGTTTGTATGCCAACCGTGATAAATGCATTTTTTGTACCAATCATGTGGTGTTTTTGGGATTTGTTGTGAGTTCTAAAGGGGTACAAGTGGATGAAGAAAAGGTTAAGGCTATTCAAGAATGGCCAACGCCTAAAAATGTGAGTGAAGTGGGAAGTTTTCATGGCTTAGCAAGTTTTTATAGGAGTTTTGTTAAGTATTTTAGTACTTTGGCTGCACCCCTAAATGATATTGTTAAAAAGAATGTGGGATTTAAGTTGGGGGAGAAACAAGAGGCGGCCTTTGCTGCCTTTAAAAATAGGCTCACTCATGTGCCTATATTAGCCTTACCTAACTTTGCAAAATATTTTGAATTAGAATGTGATGCATCAAATGTAGGCATAGGGGCTGTTTTGTTACAAGATGGGCATCCAATTGCTTATTTTAGTGAAAAATTAAGTGGACCTGCACTTAATTATTCAACTTATGATAAGGAATTATATGCCTTAGTAAGAGCTCTTAAAACTTGGCAACATTATTTGCTTCCCAAAGAATTTGCAATTCATAGTGATCATGAATCTTTGAAGTATTTAAAAGGCCAATGTAAACTTAATAAAAGGCATGCTAAATGGGTGGAATTTTTGGAGCAATTTCCATACGTCATAAAACATAAAAAAGGAAAAGGAAATGTTGTTGTTGATGCTCTTTCTAGGAGACATGTTCTACTTTCTTTGCTTGAAACTAAGTTGTATGGACTTGAATCTTTGAAAGCTATGTATCAAGATGATTTGGATTTTGTTGAATTGTATGTTGCATGTGAAAGAAAATCTGAAAATGAATACTTTGGGCATAATGAATTTTTGTTTAAAGGAAATAAATTGTCTGTGCCTAAGAGTTCTATTAGGGAATTGCTGTGAAGGAGTCACATGACGGGGGATTAATAGGACACTTTGGGGTTCAAAAGACTTTAGAAATTCTGCAAGAAAATTTCTATTGGCCTAACATGAAACGTGATGTTCATAAACTTTGTGATCACTGCATTGTTTGCAAAAGGGCTAAGTCTAAAGTTCAACCTCATGGTTTATATACTCCTTTACCTGTTCCTGAATTTCCTTGGACTGATATTTCCATGGACTTTGTTTTGGGGCTTCCAAAAACAAAGAATGGAAAAGATTCTGTTTTTGTTGTGGTTGACAGGTTCTCAAAGATGGCATATTTTATACCTTGTAAGAAGGTGGATGATGCTTGTCATGTAGCTGACTTATTTTTCAAAGAAATAGTAAGGCTGCATGGATTACCAAGAAGCATTGTGAGTGACAGGGATACAAAATTTCTTAGCCATTTTTGGAGAACTTTATGGGGAAAGCTTGGAACCAAATTGCTATTTTCTACTACTTGCCATCCTCAAACTGATGGTCAAACGGAAGTAGTAAATAGGACATTAGGTACCTTGCTTAGGACAATTTTAAATAAGAATAAAGTCTTGGGAGGAATGTTTACCTCATGTTGAGTTTGCTTACAATAGGGTTGTCCATAGTACTACAAACTGTTCACCTTTTGTGGTAGTTTATGGATTTAACCCTTTAACTCCTCTTGATATATTACCTTTGCCTAACATTTCTACATTTAAGCATACAGGTGCGCAGGCTAAGGCTGATTTTGTCAAGAAGATACATGAGAAAGTAAAGGCTCAAATAGGAAAGAAAAATGAGAGCTATGGCAGGCAAGCCAACAAAGGAAAGAAAAAGGTGGTGTTCCAACCTGGTGATTGGGTTTGGGTGCAAATGAGGAAAGAAAGGTTTCCTGAACAAAGGAAATCAAAACTCTTACCTAGAGGAGATAAACCTTTCCAAGTGCTTGAGAAAATAAATGACAATGCTTATAAGATTGATTTACCAGGTGAGTATAATGTCAGTGCTACCTTTAATGTTTCTGACTTAACCCTTTTTGATACAGGTGAGGATCCTTCAGATTTGAGGACAAATCCTTTTCAAGAGGGGGGGGGGCGTGATGAGGACATAAATCAAGGACTTGAAGTACTCAAAAGGCATGGTGGACCTATGACAAGGGCACAAGCTAAGAAGGCAAGGGAAGCTCTACAGCTTGCAATAAAAGCTTATCCGCTTCAAGTCACCAGAAGCATTAATGGAACTGACCAGTTCATTTATTGCACTCAAGTTGATGAAGATGGAGGTTCAGTTTCCATTAAAGCAACTGCAAGTTGAAGACCAATTGTAACGTCCTAATTTCTATTCTAGAAATAATGCCTGTTGGAAGCACTATTTCCAAAAATTTGAAAATTATTTCTTCCATTTTAATATCGGTAACTAAAGAGATAACAACTTACATAGCCCAACAAACACATAAGTTGTATATCTACTGACATAAAAGATACTACTTTGCATATATATATATATATATATATATATATATATATATATATATACAAGAGTTTACATCATGACCCAATTACATAAAAAAAAAAAAAAAGATGTAGGATATAGTTATACATGCATCTGGAATAACATAATCAATCTAAAAGGTACACATGTACTACTCTATCCTACTCAAAATACACCCCAAACAAATCTATATCCAAGAGTACTATTCACATGGCTCTATACAAAATATAGTAAATCCATAACACGACCACTTTCTTCTATTGGCTCCTATGACCCGGTGTAGGTCCCTGCACATCTGAAATATAAATTCCCACAACGTGGGGTAAGACTAACGTCCCAGTGAGATAACAAGGTGCAACATACCAATGAACAATAACATATGTCATAATTAAGAGGAACAAAACAAATGATTTATTAAACATTATTATGAAAACTTCAATAATCATAACAATCATCATAAACTGAAATCTGCACCATGGATTTAACCTTTTCCTTAGGCTAGACTGAGCTCAAGCTAACAGGAACCGTCGTCCCTGAAGGCCGGTAGACCTTACCTAAAACCATTCCCAAGGCCATAAAGACCTTAACCTTTACCAAGGGCCAAAGGACCCCAAACATGTCTTTATGCATGAAACCTACTTTAATTGAACATTATCATCATATACATGCCATTCTTGAATTCATGAATGAAATACATAAGATAACCTAAACCATTCCATTTCCAAACCCTAGTTTCAACTAGAGCAATTAATAGGGCAATGATCATTTCTCACATACATAAACATCTAATTCATTCAATAATCATCATTATACATACAAAAGAAAGGGAAGGAGGGAGTGGGAACATGCGAGAGCTATTCAACTTAGAAGTGAGTGTGTGATTACACTCACCTTGAAGTAGGTAGTGAGAATGAGCAAAGGAGAACGTTGGGGAAGTGAGAAAACTCAAGGGAGCCTTGATCTTGAGGGCCGGAATCCTTTCTTGATTGTCAATGAAGCTTCCTCTCTCTAGGGTCTCTCCGTTTCTCTCTAAGAGATAAACGAAAGGGAAAGAAGAATGAAGGGAAATGAACCCTAGAAGGAACGTATAGGAGCTGTAAGTGGATTCTCTCTCAAGCAAGCCATTCTCGCTTGAGCGAGATGCTCGGGATCAGTTTCCCCTTTCTCATTCTCGCTTGAGCGAGTAACGCTTGCTTAAGTGAGAATGGACCAGAAAATGACCCCTCCCTGGACAATTCTCGCTTGAGCGAGAGCCATCTCGCTTGAGCGAAAAACGTCCAGAGAGTACTCCAAACTCCCCTGATTCTCGCTCAAGTGAGACCAGCCTCGCTTAAGTAAGAAATGCAGAATTGCATTTTCTCCCTTTTTACTGCATAACTCGCTCAAGCGAGCCATTCTGGCTTGAGCAAGAATGCTGAAACTTGCTTTTCTTATCTAAGTCTTTTAATCTTTTACCCAATTAATTCCTCACACTATACTAAGACCTTTACATGTAATTTGCCTTTCTTATAAGTCATTATTATGAAATAACGGGATGTTACAATTCTACCCCCTTAAGCAATTTTGTCCCCAAAATTGGTTCAAACAAAGAATACATCAAAAACCTTTTATCTTAGTAGAAAAATTCTTGAAATTGATGACGAAGTTCCTCCTCCTCCTCCCAGGTTGCCTCCTCAGGTGTTTGGCCTTCCCAAATTACCTTCACTAGTGGAATGGTCTTGCTCCTTAGGGTTTTGACTCTTTGGTCAACAATCTGTGCAGGCTTAGTAGGGATCGTCAATTCCTCCCTTAACTGTACTGATTCTGAACTTATGATGTGAGAAGGATCATGGACATATTTTCTGAGTTAGAAAACATGGAATACATTATGAATATTGGCTAAGTGAGGTGGAAGGGCTATCCGGTATGCAAGGGGACCAATCCTTTGCAAGATTTGAAAAGGACCAATAAAACAGGGATTGAGCTTCTTGGCCTTAATAGCCCTACCAATGCTTGTGATGGGAGTAACCTTTAAAAACACATGATCACCCTCCTCAAACTCTAGGTCTTTTCTTTTCCTGTCAGCATAACCGCTCTGCCGGCTTTGGGCAGTTACCAATTTTTCCCTAATCCTCTTTATTTTATCAGTGGTTTCCTGCACCAACTCTGGACCTAAAAGACCTGTCTCACCTACTTCACACCAACATAGGGGTGACCTACATCTCCTACCATAAAGTGCCTCATAGGGAGCCATACCTATGTTGCTGTGAAAACTATTATTGTAAGCAAATTCTATCAGTGGCAGGTACCTATCCCAATTACCCTTCTCCTCTAAAACACAAGACCTAAGCATGTCCTCTAGGGTCTGGATGGTTCTCTCAGACTGTCCATCAGTCTGAGGATGGTAAGCGGTGCTAAACTTGAGTTTAGTACTAAAGGCCTGGTGTAAAGCGTTCCAGAACCTAGAGGTGAACCTGGGATCCCTGTCTGAAACTATACTGGAGGGCACACCATGGAGCCTCACAATCTCCCTGATGTACAGGTCTGCTAACTTGGTCAAAGTATAGGTTGCCCTGATAGGTAGGAAATGAGCTGACTTGGTCAGCCGGTCTACTATAACCCAGATGGAATCAAAGCCTGCTGGGAGCTTTGGTAGCCCCATGACAAAATCCATAGCTATGGCCTCCCACTTCCATTCAGGAATCTTTAAAGGTCGGAGTGTACCTGAGGGTTTCTGGTGTTCTATTTTGACCTGCTGACATATAAGGCACCTAGAAACAAACTCAGCTACCTCCCTCTTCATTCCGTCTCACCAAAACATGCTTTTCAAGTCTTGGTACATCTTGGTGATACCTGGATGCACCGTGAACTTGCTCCTATGAGCTTCCTCTAGAATCTCCTCTTTTAGGATACCCCCTTAGGGACACAGACTCTCCCTTGGAAGAGAATCATCCTATCTCCCGACTTAGAAAACCCTGGTTGCCCCTTTCGGGACTGGAGCTCCAAGTCTGAGGCCTGTGCCTCCTTAATCCTACCCCTCAACTCATTGGTTACCTCAAGCCTAAAGAGCCTCATACTACCTCCCTCCAAACTCACCTCAAGCTTCAAGTTCCTAAATTCTTCTATCAACTCCAACTCATGCACCATCATGGATGATGCACGTAGGGACTTCCTACTCAAGGCGTCAGCCACTACATTATCCTTGCCTGGGTGATATCTCAGCTCAAAGTCATAGTCTTTCAAAAACTCCATCCATCTCCTTTGCCTCATATTGAGTTCCTTTTGATCAAAGAGGTACTTCAAGCTCTTGTGATCACTAAAAACTTCAAACCGCACTCCATACAGGCAGTGCCTCCACACCTTAAGGGCAAATACTACTGCAGCCAACTCTAAATCATGAGTAGGGTAGTTTTCCTCGTGGGGTCTAAGTTATCTAGAAGCATAGGCTACCACTTTCCCATCTTGAATTAAGACACAACCCAAACCCTTACCTAACGCATCACTATATATTACAAAAGGTTTGGTCAGATCCGGCAACACCAGTACCGGAGTGGTGGTCAGTCTCTCCTTGAGTTCTACAAAACTCTTCTCGCACTTCTCATTTGATGAGGACATGACCCATGACAAGACACTTGAAGAACTTGGGGGAACCATTGATGAAGTGTCAGTTGCATTTAATGAAACTACCAGTTGAAGAACCATCATTAACAAGGGGTGGGGCCATGGTGGGTGGCCAACTTAGCCACCAAGTTGCTGAATTATGTTGTTTAATTTCTTTCAATAAGATGCCAGTGGTTACAAAACTTGGAGATTAATTTCCTGGTGGTTACAAGACAAGGTTATAATTGCATTAAAATCTTGTCTACTAGTCGTTAGGAAGTGTGTGTTTCTGGTGCATGAACCTGGACCTTTTTTAAGCCACATGGAGACCTTCCAACAAGCAAAATGGGGCGGCCAACATGTGAGTAAATGGCTGAGTTATATGCCATCAAGTGGGGCAGCCAACATGTGCTTAATTGGGTGAGTTAAGTGCCATCAAACATGGGCCAACAAGTGAGTAAATGGCTGAGTCATATGCCATTACTTGGGCGGCCAGCATGTGCATAAAATGGATGGATTATGTGTCTTCAAAGAGGGTTTATGGAGGTTGTAATTGGCTGATTCAATTGCCATCAAAGTTGCCACATTCATGAGATGGAGGTTACAAATTGAAGGCAAACTTGATTATTTTGTGTTGTTTTGGGTGGCCACTTCAATGGCTGGTTCAATGGCCATTTTAATCCATGTTAAGTGGTTACATTTCATGTTTTATTGTAGCCACATGTGCCAAGGAATCTGGTTGAAGTTTGCGGCCAAATAGCTACCTAGAGTTGCATTTTTACTAGTTAAATTAGTTTCTTTAATTAAATAAATTGTGGTAGTGTTAATTAGGGTTGCGTGGGAATTGTGTAAGGGGTATTTTTGGGAGTATTTGGGCGTGAATATGTAGCTGATTGCATGGCTCTAATTCACCTTGTAAACTCTATAAATACATGCTTCATGCATGCAAGAAAGGTAAGATGAAATATACCAAGTTTTTGCTTATACTTGAGAGTGATTTTCTCTAAGTTTCTTGCTAGTCAAGAGTGAAGATTATCAAAGGTTCCTTACCTTTGTCTGTGTATCTTCAAAGGCTTATCTTTCAAGTCTTGAAAGTGTGACGCCTACCTTCTATCTCTTCTAATTTTCCTACTTCTTCTATTGTGTTCAAAAACCTATTTTCCTATACGTACTACTTGAAATATAAGTGATTTATTTTTCAAGTATTCAAGGGTTGAATATCGTTTTTGTCAAGAATAGAATTTGTTATCCTACTATCTTATTTTACTCAGTATTTCGAAAACAAAAGAAAGAAAAAGAGAAGAAAAAAATAAAAAAAGAGAAAAGAACTGAAAGAAAAATATCGAAAAGAAAAGAAAATTGTTTGCCAAGGAAAGTGTTGTTTTATTCAGAAATTTCTAAGGTCCATGCAAAATAGAACCTTAAGGTTCATATCATCATCCCACACAAAAGCATGCCCCTTTCGGGCCAGCCGGGTGAGAGGTAAAGCCAATTGGGAAAATTTATTGATGAATCTCTGGTAATAACTGGCTAAACCTAAAAAGCTCCTCACCTCTGTGACTGACATGGGTCTTTTCCAGCCAATCACAGCTTCTATGTTACTGGGGTCTACTGACACACCCTCCCTGGATATGATATGTCCCAAGAAGTGAACCTTGTCCAACCAGAACTCGCACTTCTCGGGGTTAGCAAAAAGCCTCTTCTCCCTCAACACTCCTAAAACTACCCTAAGGTGTTGTTCATGCTCCTCTAAGGTCTGGGAATAGATAAGAATGTCGTCGATGAACACAACGACAAACTTATCCAAAAAGGGCCTGAAAATCCGATTCATGTAATCCATGAATACAGCCAGAGCATTGGTTAAACCGAATGGCATCACCAAATACTCATAATGCCCATACCTAGTCCTGAAAGCAGTTTTAGGAATTTCTTCACTCTTAATCTTAATCTGATGGTACCCTGACCTTAAATCTATCTTTGAAAACACTGATGCTCCCCTAAGTTGGTCCAAGAGGTCATCTATTCTAGGTAAAGGGTATTTGTTTTTAATCCTGACCTTGTTCAGTTGCCTATAATCTACACACAATCTCATGCTACCATTTTTCTTTCTAACAAGGAGCACTGGTGCTCCCCAAGGGGATACACTGGGTCTAATAAACTGCTTCTCTATTAACTCTTCCAATTGTTTCTTGAGTTCACTCATCTCTAGGGGTGACATTCTATAAGGGGCCTTAGAAATAGGTCCTGTGCCTGGCACAAGATCTATGGAAAACTCAATCTCTCGGTCCGGAGGTAAGGTGGTGACCTCACTAGGGAAAACATCCTGATACTCCCTAACCATGGCTATGCTACTCAGGTCAGGCTTTGTTTCTACAGCAGAGGAGAGTAACAATATAAAACAACAACTCCCATCAATCAAGCATTCAGAAATTTGAATTGTACTAGACAATAAGTATGATGGTTTCTCCCTCGGAGGAAGAGGGAGAATCAGAAAAACAACTTCCTTGTTACAACAATCCAACATCACCTGATTACAGGATAACCAGTTCATACCCAGAATGATATTAATATCAGTTAATGGTAAGCAAATCAGATTGACCTCGAAGGTCCTCCCCCGTATAATGATAGGACACTCAAGACATATCGAAGAGGTGGAAATTGCCTCCTTGGCCAGAGTGAGAACATTTAAATGAAAGGGTAATGGAGTGACATGCAAATTCAATCTTTTTACACAATCATGAGAAATGAAGGAATGGGTTGCCCTAGAATCATACAGTACCGTTAAGGGAGTTCCATGTAAAGTGCACGTACCTCGCATCAGATTGTCGGCCTTAGACGCCTCCTCCCCGTTGAGGGTAAAGACCCTGCCAGTAGCTTGCGGTTTAAGCGTGTCTCGCTTCCTCTTCGGGCACTCCTTAGACATATGACCTTCCCCACAACAGTAGAAACACTTCTGTTGACCTGCCAAGCACTCACCTCGGTGGCCCCTGCCACACCTAGGACAAGTAGGAGAAACTAGAGCAGAGGAAATGGCTAGCTGCTTGCCCTTGCCTCCCAGAGATTGGAAATGAAAGTTTCTTCCCACCGGTGCATCATCTCTCTTCCTCTTGCCTTCCACCCAAGGCTTGGTTGTAACCTTAGGTGCCTCCTCCACCAAGCTTTGCTCGATTACTAAACATTTAGTAACCAACGCTGCGAAATCCGTAGTTGGAAAGCTGCAACAATCTTCCTAATTTCAGGCTTGAGACCCACCTCCAAGTGAGAACATTTCCAACCCTCGTTAGGATGGGCCTGCAGGAGTGTATGGTATTTGGAAAGCTCTTCAAATTTGGCCACATATTGGCCCACCGTTATGTTGCCTTGCTTTAGCTGAAGAAACTCAAGCTCCTTTTGTTTTCTGGCTGGTTCCGGAAAGTACTTCTCAAGGAACACATGTTGGAACGTGTCCCGAGGAAGTAAGGCTCTAGGAGTAGTCAAAGCAGTCTTCACACTTTTCCACCAGTTTTCTGCCTCTCCTTGAAGCATGTAGGTTGCCAACCTGACCTTGAAGTCATCAGTGCAAGCCATAACTTCAAAGATTTTATTCATGGCATTGAGCCATGAATCAGCTGCAACAGGATCATAAGCTCCCAAGAATGTAGGTGGATGATGTTTGTGGAATTTAGCAAGTCCTTGGAGGAATGGGTCCACATGTGCTCCTTGTGGAAATGTGCCATTGGATTGTCATTCTGAAGCTTGAAGTATTGCATTATTTGAAGCTTCCTGATTTCCATAATTTGTGTAAGCATCCGGAGAGTTTCCGCCACAGAATCCCGAGGTTCACCTTGCTGAGAAGATTCTGGGTTGGCACGAGGATGCCCCCTCCTGCCATTAGCCATGTCCTGTACACATTATTAGGAAATTTTCCAGGTGATCAGTCTATCAATTTCATAATAATGTATACTAGACAACTACCAGTTTAAGGAGTGACACACACAACCACAGTCCAATTGGATTGGATTGAACTGCTCTGATACCAAAATGTAACGTCCTAATTTCTATTTTAGAAATAATTCCTGTTGGAAACACTATTTCCAAAAATTTTAAAATTATTTCTTCCATTTTAATATCGGTAACTAAAGAGATAACAACTTACATAGCCCAATAAACACATAAGTTGTATATCCACTGACATAAAAGATACTACTTTGCATATATATATATACAAGAGTTTACATCGTGACCCGATTACATCCAAAAAACAAAAGATGTAGGATATAGTTATACATGCATCCGGAATAACATAATCAATCTAAAAGGTACACATGTACTACTCTATCCTACTCAAAATACACCCCAAACAAATCTATATCTAATAGTACTATTCACATGGTTCTATACAAAATATAGTAAATCCATAACACGACCACTTTCTTCTACTGGCTCCTATGACCCAGTGTAGGTCTTGCACATCTGAAATATAAATTCCCACAGCGTGGGGTGAGACTAACGTCCCAGTGAGGTAACAAGGTGCAACATACCAATGAACAATAACATATGTCATAATTAAGAGGAACAAAACAAATGATTCATTAAACATTATTATGAAAACTTCAATAATCATAACAATCATCATAAACTGAAATCTGCACCATGGATTTAACCTTTTCCTTAGGCTAGACTGAGCTCAAGCTAACAGGAACCGTCGTCCCTGAAGGCCGGTAGACCTTACCTAAAACCATTCCCAAGGCCATAAAGACCTTAACCTTTACCAAGGGCCAAAGGACCCTAAACATGTCTTTATGCATGAAACATACTTTAATTGAACATTATCATCATATACATGCCATTCATGAATTCATGAATGAAATACATAAGATAACCTAAACCATTCCATTTCCAAACCCTAGTTTCAACTAGAGCAATTAATAGGGCAATAATCATTTCTCACATACATAAACATCTAATTCATTCAATAATCATCATTATACATACAAAAGAAAGGGAAGGAGGGAGTGGGAACATGCGAGAGCTATTCAACTTAGAAGTGAGTGTGTGATTACACTCACCTTGAAGTAGGTAGTGAGAATGAGCAAATGAGAACGTTGGGGAAGTGAGAAAACTCAAGGGAGCCTTGATCTTGAAGGCCGGAATCCTTCCTTGATAGTCAATGAAGCTTCCTCTCTCTAGGTTCTCTCCGTCTCTCTCTAAGAGATAAACGAAAGGGAAAGAAGAATGCAGGGAAATGAACCCTAGAAGGAACGTATAGGAGCCGTAAGTGGATTCTCGTTCAAGCGAGCCATTCTCACTTGAGCGGGATGCTCGGGATCAGTTTCCCCTTTCTCATACTTGCTTGAGCGAGTAACGCTCGCTTAAGCGAGAATGGACCAGAAAATGACCCCTCCCTAGACGATTCTCGCTTAAGCGAGAGCCATCTCACTTGAGGGAAAAATGTCCAGAGAGAACTCCAAAACTTCGCTGATTCTCGCTCAAGCGAGACCAGCCTCGCATAAGCAAGAAATGCAGAATTGCATTTTCTCCCTTTTTACTGCATAACTCGCTCAAGCGAGCCATCCTGGCTTGAGCGAGAATGCTTAAACTTGCTTTTCTTGTCTAAGTCTTTTAATCTTTTACCCAATTAATTCCTCACACTATACTAAGACCTTTATATGTAATTTGCCTTTCTTATAAGTCATTATTATGAAATAACGGGATGTTACACCAATCATGTGCCATGGAGGTTGCCATGTGGGCGGCCAACTCATGCAAATTTTGTTGAGTTATTTATGTTTAATTGCTTTCAATAAAATATAGGGGAGTTATAAAACATTTGAGTTATTGTTTTTGTTGGTTACAAGACAAGGTTGTAATGTGATTCAATTGCATTGAGTGCCTTGTTAACTAGCCATTAGAGAAGGCTTGCTATGTGCGCATGAACCTAGTCCTTTTTGGAGCTACATGGAGACCTTTCACCTAGTCCAAGGTTGCGGCCAACGTGTGCTTAATTGGCTAAGTTATATGTCATCAAAGACGATCCAACTGTAGGAACACAGGGAAACACTAGAATGGGGGTTGAATAGTGTTTCTGAATATTTTAGAAAGCTTTTCGCAAACAGGTGTTAAAAACACAATTTCAGACAGGCTCTTAAAGGACTGTCTGAAGTTTTCAGACGGTCTAAAAATATTGATTTTAAAAGATGTTTTTGTGCCTTTATAAAATATCAGATTAATTACTCTAACCCCTTGATTAGTATAAAAAGAATTGACAAGAGATAAGGGTAAGAAAACTTAGCCAAGGAATTTATCCTGGTTCACTCACTACCACTGTGAGCTACGTCCAGTCCCAATGCCAACTAGCACTTGGATTTTCTTTTAATCTTTCAAGATTACAAGTATTCTTTTACAGTCAAGCCTCTTCAGGCTCTACACCCAAGTATTCTTTTGCAGTCAAACCTCTCCAGGCTCTACAGCCAAGTATTCTTTTATCAACCAAGCCTCTTCAGGCTCTACAACCAAGTATTCTTTTATCAACCAAGCCTCTCCAGGCTCTACAACCAAGTATTCTTTTATCAACCAAGCCTCTCCAGGCTCTACAACCAAGTATTCTTTTATCAACCAAGCCTCTTCAGGCTCTATACAAGGTTTACAAAGAAAGGAGTTTAAGCTTTTAAACTATACGAGTTTGAAGCTCAAACCAATACAATGTACAATAAAATCTGAGGTATGCTCAGGATATACAAATGTGTACAGCGAATTTTATCAGAGAGTTGTTACAGAGTAAAAACTTGCAGCGTGATATTTCTCTGGGCTTTCTTGTATACTTAATTTTTCTTTTTCGCTTTCTCTTCTCTTTAATGGTCTTCATGGAGGGGTATTTATACCTAAACTTCAATCCGTTGAAATACCACCGTTTAGAGATAGCATTAAATGCTATTTAATCCGTTGTGAGACATGCTTCTGAGAGCTCTGATGATTCTGACAGAGTACAACGTTGGTGCTGCTATAAAGCTGCCACCGTTGTTGCTACAATTTCTGCGTTGCAGAGATTTCCTCAGTAGTGTATGAAATTCAAAATCACCAGGAAAGGTCTCTGTGTTCCTTGCTATAAACATGTTTGAAAAGGTACGTGCAGCAGAGGTTCAGAAAAGTCTTCACAAGCTTCAGCAGAGGGTGCCACGTCATAAGTGAGATTTCAGACAACACTGATACTTCAGACGGGTTGAACTACTTCAGACAGCTTTAACTCTTCAGACGAGTTCTGCTTCTTCAGACAGCTTCAACACTTAGTCTTTTTATGTAGGCTCATAGTGACTCTTGCTGAAATCATAGATGAAATATTAAAGCATGTGTGTATCTATGATAAGTAATTTAAGTCAAATTTGTCAACCATTAAAACTTTGGGAATCTAGTTGTCTTAAAACATCATAAACAACCTTATGATATTTTTGAGACTCAACACCAACAAGGTTGTAATTGGCTGAATGAATTGTCATCAAAGTTGCGGCCAACATTCATGAGATGGGGGTTACAAATTGAAGGTAAACTTAACTAAAAGGGGTTGTTATGGGTGGCAACTTCATGGCTGGTTCAATAGCCAATTTATTCCATGTTTGGTGGTTACAATTCAAGGGTTAATGCAGCCACATGTGCCAAAGAAGCTGGCTGGATTTTGCGGCCAAGTAAGCTAGGAATAGGCCTAGTTTTAGTTAGTTATTTTACCACTTTTCTAATTTTATTTTAGTAAATTAATTAGGGATGCATGGGAAATGTATGAGGGATATTTTAGGGATATTTTGGGCGTGTAAACCCTAGCTAGTTGCATGACCATTGAATTACCTTGTAACTCTTATAAATACCATGTTTCATGCATGCAAGAATGTTAGAATGTTTATGTTAAAATTTATCAATCAAAGAGAGTGTTTCTCTTATTTTCTTGCTTTGTCAAGAGTGAGGTTTATCAAGGGTTCTTTACCTTTGTGTGTGTAATCTCAAGGACTTATCTTTCATCCTTGAAAGTGTGACGTCCACCTTATTTTCTTCTTTTTCTATTTCTTTCTTTCTAAGTAATATAAATCATAAATTTTCTACTACACAACTTGTGGAATGCGCATATTTCTTGTCAAGTTAGAGGATGAATTTTGATTTTCATTTGGAAGAATAAATCATATTCCAAAGTATTGAAGTTACGTACGTATTATTTAAAAAGAAAAGAATATTGAAAAGAAAAGAAAATATTAAGAAAAATCAAGTGTTTAAGAAAAGTTTAGTTTTCAGCCTAATATTTCTAAAGGTCCCATAAATCGAACCATAAGGTTCATATCATTTGGTCATCAGAGCTCCGGTTATTAGAAATTCAAGGCTATTTCTGTTCTTTCTAACATTTGTTTCTTATTGTTATTCTTAGCTTTTCTTGTTTTATTTTCTTGACTGCACACAGGTTGGTGAACTTCTTGATTTTCTCCTTTTGATTTGGTAGGAATTCAAAAGGAATAGAGTGGAAAAAGGCAAGAGAGTTACATCATTTAAAAGAAAGCCAATTGTTGAGTGCAGACACTAGAGTGTGGTGAGGTTATTAAATAGTTAACATCTAATTCTTGTTACTTTGTTTTACTTTCTTCTCATGGCAGAAAAGCTTGCTGAAAATTGTGATCTCCAGCTACAGATTGCAGCACTTTCTACACGCTTGGAGAAAATGATAAAGGCACAGTATGATGAGTTACATAACAGACTGGATGAATTGGAGACCAAACCAGTTGAGGAGGAGAGGGAAAGACTAAACAGGAATGAAGGGAGGATAGAAGGAGTGAAGCGGACTATACCACCTTTCAAAGGTCGTAGTGACCCAGAAACTTATTTGGAGTGGGAGCTCAAGATTGAGCACATCTTTACCTGTAGCAACTATACAGAGGTGCAAAAGGTAAAGCTTATAGCTGCTGAATTTTCTGATTATGCTCTTATTTGGTGGATGGTGGAACAAGTTTCAGAAAGAGAGGCTCAGAAATGAAGAACCATTGGTGGAGACATGGACCGAAATGAAGAGAATCATGAGGAAAAGGTATGTTCCATCTAGTTTCCAAAGAGAGTTGAAGCTGAAATTACAAAAGTTGACCCAAGGAAGCAAGGAGGTTGAGGAGTTCTACAAAGAAATGGAGGTGCTCCTGATGCAAGCCAAAATTGACACGACGCGATTTCTTAGTCGTTTAAATCATTACATTAGAGATATTGTAGAGCTGCAGGAATATGTGGAGATGGATGATTTGTTGCACAAAGCTCTTCAAATAGAGCAACAGTTAAAAAGAAAAGGAGCAACAAGGAAGAGTCCAACCACCCTTTCCACAAATTAGAAGGACAAAGTTAAGAAGGAAGGAGTTGAGTCATCCAATCAGGGAGCATCATCTTCTCAAGGTAAAGCACCTGACAAAAATGATGAACAAGTTCCTAAGAAGGGAAGAGAGGTGAGATGCTTCAGATGCCACGGCTTAGGACATTATGCCTATGAGTGTCCTACTAAGAAAACCATTCTTCTTAAGGACAATGGAGAGTATACAAGTGAATCAGAAGATAAAGGGGAGCCTAGTGATGATGACACTGGTGCTGATGTTGGACAAGTCTACATGATTAAGAGACTTCTTGGAAGCCAAACCACGTCCAAGGAAGAAAACCAAAGAGAGAACATTTTTCACACTAGATGTTCTATCAATGGTAAGATTTGTTTGGTAATAATTGATGGTGGTAGTTGTACTAACGTGGTTAGTTCCAGAATGGTGAACAAGATGAATTTGGACATAAAGCCACATCCTAGGCCATATAAGCTTCAATGGCTTAGTGAAAGTGATGAAGTGCACGTGAAGAGGCAAGCTGAAATTCCATTTTCTATTGGAAAATATCAAGACAAGGTGACTTGTGATATGGTACCTATAGAGGCAAGCCATATTCTCCTTGGGAGGTCGTGGCAGTTTGACACTATAGCTATCCATGATGGCTTTACAAATAAAATTTCTTTCATGTACCATGATAAAAAAATTGTTTTGAAACCTTTGAGTCCAAGAGAGGTTAGTGAGGACCAAAATAAATTGAGAGAAAAGATTGCTCAAGAGAGAAAGAGTGAAACACTTGAGGCTAAACAGTTGTGTTTAGCAAAAGAAAGAGAAGTGAGGAGAGTGTTATGCACAAGACAACCTCTTTACTTATTGCTTGAACAAAGTTATCTTTTAACTGCTAACCGAATTGATAAATTTGAGCTGCCTTCTGTTGTTAAAACTCTTTTGCATGAATATGAGGATGTGTTTTCAGAAAGTTTTCCTGATGGCTTACCACCCTTGAGAGGAATTGAGCATCACATAGACCACATTCCTGGAGCTTTTTTGCCAAATCGGCTAGCCTATAGAAGCAACCCTCAAGAGACCAAAGAAATTGAGAGGCAAGTGAATGAGCTCATAAGCAAAGGATGGGTGAGAGACAGCATGAGCCCGTGCGCAGTACCAGTCATTTTGGTACCCAAAAAGGATGGAACATGGAAGATGTGTTCTGACTGTAGAGCAATCAACAACATCACCATTAAGTACCGTCATCCTATTCCCAGGTTAGATGACTTACTTGATGAACTTCATGGTGCATGCATATTTTCTAAAATTGATCTTAAAAGTGGTTATAATCAAATTCGTATAAGGGAGGGAGATGAATGGAAAACAACCTTTAAAACTAAATATGGGTTGTATGAATGGATGGTTATTCCATTTGGGTTGACTAATGCTTCTAGTACCTTTATGAGATTAATGAACCATGTTTTAAGGGAATTTATTGGGAAATTTGTGGTGGTATATTTTGATGACATTCTTATCTATAGCACTTGTTTGGACATACATGTTGAACACTTAAAATCTGTTGTGGATATGCTTAGAAAAGAACGTTTGTATGGCAACCTTGATAAATGCATTTTTTGTACCAATCATGTGGTGTTTTTAGGATCTGTTTTGAGTTCTAAAGGGGTACACGTGGATGAAGAAAAGGTTAAGGCTATTTAAGAATGGCCAACACCTAAAAATGTGAGTGAAGTGAGAAGTTTTCATGGCTTAGCAAGTTTCTATAGGAGATTTGTTAAGGATTTTAGTACTTCGGTTGCACCCCTAAATGATATTGTTAAAATGAATGTGGGATTTAAGTGGGGGGAGAAACAAGAGGCGGCCTTTGCTGCCCTTAAAAATAGGCTCACTCATGCGCCTATATTAGCCTTGCCTAACTTTGCAAAATCTTTTGAATTGGAATGTGATGCATCAAATGTAGGCATAGGGGCTGTTTTGTTACAAGATGGGCATCCAATTGCTTATTTTAGTGAAAAATTAAATGGACCTGTACTTAATTATTCAACTTATGATAAGGAATTATATGCCTTGGTAAGAGCTCTTAAAACTTGGCAACATTATTTGCTTTCCAAAGAATTTGTAATTCATAGTGATCATGAATCTTTGAAGTATTTAAAAGGCCAAGGTAAACTTAATAAAAGGCATACTAAATGGGTGGAATTTTTGGAGCAATTTCCATACGTCATAAAACATAAAAAAGGAAAAGGAAATGTTGTTGCTGATGCTCTTTCTAGGAGACATGTTCTACTTTCTTTGCTTGAAACTAAGTTGTATGAACTTGAATCTTTGAAAGCTATGTATCAAGATGATTTGGATTTTGCTGAATTGTATGTTGCATGTGAAAGAAAATCTGAAAATGGATACTTTAGGCATAATGAATTTTTGTTTAAAGGAAATAAATTGTGTGTGCCTAAGAGTTCTATTAGGGAATTGCTTGTGAAGGAGTCACATGAAGGGGGATTAATGGGACACTTTGGGGTTCAAAAGACTTTAGAAATTCTGCAAGAAATTTTCTATTGGCCTAACATGAAACGTGATGTTCATAAACTTTGTGATCACTGCATTGTTTGCAAAAGGGCTAAGTCTAAAGTTCAACCTTATGATTTATATACTCCTTTACCTGTTCCTGAATTTCCTTGGACTGATATTTCCATGGACTTTGTTTTGGGGCTTCCAAAAACAAAGAATGGAAAAGATTCTGTTTTTGTTGTGGTTGATAGGTTCTCAAAGATGGCATATTTTATACCTTGTAAGAAGGTGGATGATGCTTGTCATGTAGCTGACTTATTTTTCAAAGAAATAGTAAGGCTGCATGGATTACCAAGAAGCATTGTGAGTGAATTGGCTGAATGAATTGTCATCAAAGTTGCGGCCAACATTCATGAGATGGGGGTTATAAATTGAAGGCAAACTTAACTAAAAGGGGTTGTTATGGCCGGCCACTTCATGGCTGGTTCAATACCCAATTTATTCCTTGTTTGGTGGTTACAATTCAAGGGTTAATGCAACCACATGTGCCAAAGAAGCTGGCTGGATTTTGTGGCCAAGTAAGCTAGGAATAGGCCTAGTTTTAGTTAGTTATTTTACCACTTTCCTTATTTTATTTCAGTAAATTAATTTGGGATGCATGGGAAATGTATGAGGGATATTTTGGGCGTGTAAACCCTAGCTGGTTGCATGACCATTGAATTACCTTGTAACTCTTATAAATACCATGCTTCATGCATGCAAGAAGGTTAGAATGTTTATGTTAAAATTTATCAATCAAAGAGAGTGTTTCTCTTATTTTCTTGCTTTGTCAAGAGTAAGGTTTATCAAGGGTTCTTTACCTTTGTGTGTGTAATCTCAAGGACTTATCCTTCATCCTTGAAAGTGTGACGTCCACCTTATTTTCTTCTTTTTCCATTTCTTTCTTTCTAAGTAATCTAAATCATAAACTTTCTGCTACACAACTTGTGGAATGCACATATTTCTTGTCAAGTTAGAGATTGAATTGTGATTTTCATTTGGAAGAATAAATCATATTTCAAAGTATTGAAGTTATGTACGTATTATTTAAAAAGAAAAGAATATTGAAAAGAAAAGAAAAGATTGAGAAAAATCAAGTGTTCAAGAAAAGTTTAGTTTTCAGCCTAATATTTCTAAAGGTCCCATAAATCGAACCATAAGGTTCATATCAAGAATGGAGTCATTTTCATCGATAAAATTTGAAAGAAAGTCACAAACTAACTAAAACACTATCAACCTGAATGTAGGAACAATTGGAAATTACTTTTGCTAGAAGAAATGTATCAGGACCAAAACAACATATGTAATTAGCATAATTGATTAATACAAATAGTGGTGTGCAAGAGATGCCTTTGAAAATGCATAAATTGACAAGTCTCCGGACATTGACTGACTTCATTGTTTCTAAAAATGGGCCAAGATTTGGTGATTTAGAAGGGCTTTCCAATCTCAAGACATTGACCATTTCAAAGTTGCAAAATGTGGCCTATGCTATGGATGCTTCAAATGTCAAACCGAAAGAGAAAAATGTCCTTGATGATCTTATGCTCCAATGGGGCAATGGTGATGATGGCAATGGAAATGACATGGAAGTGCTTCAGAGTCTAGAACCACACAGGGGCTTAAAAAGACTCACAGTTGAATACTATGGTGGTGCAACATTCCCAAGTTGGCTAGGGGATCCATCTTAATGGGCACTATAGTTAGTAGATCTTCGTCACTGTGAAAATTGCAATTCCTTGCCAACACTTGGGCTGCTGCCATATCTTAAAGATCTCTTTATTGAAGGGTTCACTAAAGTAAGTTCCATATGTCATGAGTTTTATGGGGTGATGTCTACTTCTTCATATAAGCCATTTCAATCTTTAGAGACTTTACAGTTTTGGGACATGTTGGAATGGAAAGAATGGAGTATCTTAGAAGGTATTGAATTCCCTGATCTCATTGAGCTTTATATAATAAGGTGTCCCAAGCTAGTGGGAAATTTACCATGCTGGTTACCTAACATGTGAGCTGGCATAGGTATCAAGTTTGAATACAGAATCTGCACACTTTTACTATATAAATGGAATTAATACCTTCCAAGACTATTAAGTATCTCAATAAAATCAAGTTTTCCATAAATTATTTGGCTCAAAGTCATTATTTAATATTAAATCCATCTTTGTTATTAAAGCAAACAACACAGAACAAACACCAACTCAGAGATAAGCAACAGGAATGGTCAAAAACCAAATCAGAGAGGATCGTGATTAGATAAAAACACATGAATTCTCAAAAACCAACACAGAGAGGCACGTGATTGAGTCCTATGATTGATAAATTCTTTGTTATATAGCCCCTACTGAGATAGCAGCCTCACATTCTAACAAGTAACAACCAACCCCAGAACAAATCAGAGAGGCTCGTGATCAAATCACACAATCATAGACACTTAGACAGAAGCAGATCAAACCAAAGGCACATTATAATGTTTTTGAAAACTCATCATGTTCCAATGATGGATTGATTTTGAGAAGGGGAACTAGTGTCCATACTTTGTTCTTTACAAAAAAAAACAACTCCAGTCAATGAAAAGACACAACTTCTCATTATAGATTTTGAAAATCTATTACATACTGGTTTTAAAAATCAGTTCATATTCATATTTTGTTAGAAGTATGGAGCATAACATACGTAAATAGTTTGAACAAAAACAGTGGCATGCAACTCATGAAAAATAAGTACAGTTTAATATATATACACGGTCAGTGTAAAAAAACTTTACACATACATGCAATAATGTGCTGCCACATCATTTATTTAATTTAATAACACATGAGGTGTCATATTTATTAAATGACGTGACTGCACACCATTGGATTTTTTGTAAAAATTCATTTACAGGATTGTGTATATCAATAAAATCTAATTAAATAAGAATGAAAATATTGAACTTAAAATTCATACTTTTAAACGTGATTTAATATTATTATTTAAATATCTATAGTTTAAAAAATGGATTTAATTGGTATACAATGTCAATGTAAAATATGTAAAAAAAATTTATATGGATATCAAATTGTGTGTTGCCACCTCATTTGATGAATATAACACCTCATACACTATTAAGTTCATTAAATGATATGACATACACAATTGGATGTCTATGTAAATTTTTTTTCATTGATAGTGCATAATTATTAAATTCTTTTTTTAAATAATGTAAATTAAAAATTAAAAATTAAATAATATTATAAAATTTATTTTTTTTCACTGTTTTCTAAACGTTTTAAATTACACAATATCTAAATGTCAAACTTATAAAAATAAAATTAACGTACATAAAGACTCTTCATGTAATAAGTGCTATTAATTGAATAAAAAACATCTTCAAATGAAATTGTATTGTCATTACATGCCCAAATGCATTAAAAAAAATCAAAACATGAAAATAGAGATCCATAATAAATACAAATGACAAAAATACATTTAGGTAATTCAATGAATTGGTTTCCTTTTACCTTCCTTCAACTTCAATTGAATTTCTTTAAAATCTCCCAACTTTTTAATAATTGATTTTATGTATAATATATGAAATTTTTTTAATAATTGATTTTATGTATAATATATGAAATAACTAATTTCTCATTTTGGTTAAATGAAACGTAAATTTAATAGGAATTTAGTTTAAAAAACAATTTACCTTATATTGAAAAAGCCAAACTCAAGTGAATTTTTTATCTTCCAAAATATTATTTAATTGATAAAATCATAGAAAATAATTATGGCATCTCTTTCACAGGATTTCGGAAAGAAATGGGTATTAAAAACACCATTTTGGTAAATCCGTATCAGAATAGAAATCATACACTTAATCACTTATAACAATTGGAAATACAATTATTTGAAAACAAAATAGTTATCCAACTCTAAGCATCTTTGAATGAAGAAGTTGAGTTGAACTTATAAAATAATAGGAAAATAATAATTATATAATTTATTTTACTTTTTTTTTTTTGTAGAGATCATCATTGACGGATCATGTTAACCAAAATTTCCAATTTTTGTAAAAATAAACACGTAATTAAAGATTAAAAGAGCATAACTGAAGCCTTAATGAATTTCAAAGTAAAGGAAAAAACTTTAAGCAAGCATAATATATAAAAAACGCAATAATGTAACAAACTGGAAAAAAGATTAACAAAAAATATATATCAAATTCCATCAATAAATTAATCCATCATTCAGCAAAATAAATACAAGTGTATTTTAATAATAGTTAAACTCTGTACATTTGAAATAACCTTAACATCAATAACAGTAACATCCTCGTCATTGTTAGCACTAAAACGAATAATAGAACCACCCTTCAACTCTAGCCTTACAAAAACCGTGCCAACCTCTCGTCAGAAAACCTTCGTTTGATCTTCTACGTGCCCATCATATGCGACATTCATACTCATTGTAAAATTCATCCCTCAGAATTATGTCTTCAGCTCCTTCACATATCCTTTAACATAAAAGAGTAGGAAGAGTCTGCAGAGAAGTAATTGAAACATATAAGATATTCGGTTTCTTCCTTCATGGAAATATGACAAAAAATGCCGTGTGGGTTTTTGATGTAAAAGTCTTGCTTTGGAAAGAAAACAAAGCAAGAGCAATATTTGGAGGTATTGGATGAAGGTATTTGAAAAGCCTTTTTTAGAAAGTATGTATATTGGATGCGAAGAAGCTTTTTCGTTGACCGTGATGGATGGAAATATCAATAGTCAATAAGATAATAATCTCACCTTTATGAAAAAATCAATACTTAGAGTGTGTTTGGCAAAACCAATAAGCTAGCTACTAGCTTATTTGACTAGCTTATAAGCTAGGTTGACCAATACAAAAGTGTTTGGTAAACTACATCAAAGTAGCTTATTTTAGGAGCTTCTAGTTCACCTAGCTTCTAGCTTATAGCTTATTTAATTTTCTTCCCTCACTACCCCTTATATTTTAATACATTTCCCTTATTATTCTTAATTTCTTTTTACCTATTATTATATATTTTCAATTTTAATGACAAAAACCTTCCAATTTCTTTTTACCTATTATTACATATATAATAAGTAATTTAAAAAATTACGAATTAATTAAATTGCTATTTTTTTTCACTATTTTATGAAATTATTTTTAGATTATACTATTTATTTTATTAATTTCATTATTTATTTTAATTTTTAATTAAATATTTTATTACTAAAATGTTTACTAAGAATTTAATTATTTTTTTAAAAATATAAAATTATAATTGCATAATAATATATTTTTTTTCTTAAAAACACAAATAGAATTAATATAATAAAATTTATAAAGTTATGCCCTTTTATGTCATTTTACATTTACTAACTAGCTTATCAGCTAGCTTTACCAAACACTTCTAATTCAATAAGCCAGCTTTTCAGCTCGGAGCTTATAAGCTAGGAGCTTATTAGCTAGCAGCTAGCTTATCAGCTACCAGTTAGCTTATCAGCTAGTTTTGCCAAACACACAATTAATGAGTTACTGCTTGGGATCAGTTGATATATTTAATAGTTTTTCAATTTAAATTTTAAACAATGAAGTACAATAAATCTTTTATTGGCTACTCTATGTTTTAGGAGGGAAAATGACAACACATGGATCTATTGATATCTTCAACATTTAATGCAATTTATATTTTAAAATCTTGAAGGAAAATTTTTTTATTGGCTATTCCGAGTAACGATGTTTTAGGAGGGAAATTGACATCACAAGGGGATGACACATCACATCAAAGGATCTGACAGAAATTGTCTTTTATATAATATATTGATTGATTGATTGATTGATTAGTCCTCCAATAGGAACCAATGTGGCAAGATAATGTGAAAGTTGGAGGACTAATGTGATGAATATTTGAAAGTTCGAGTACTACTTATGCAATTAATTTAGTTTGAGGACTAATTAGGAAAGAGATGACTAGTTCGAGGATGAATTTGGGGGTTTTGAGTGCGTTTGACAAGTCATTTCAACTAGCTGAAAACATAAATTAGTAGCTGAAACCATTTTCGCTGTGTTTGGTTTAGGGTTTAGGTAGCTGTGTTTGGTCAGGTAACATTTTTAGGTAGCTACTAGCTTTTCTTGAAAAACTAATTGGGTAGCTTTTTTAAAAAAGCCCTCATTTTTAGCTACTAACTGAAAATTTATTACAAATTTACCCCTCAACCACCCCAATCATCATCATTTAATAATTAATGATGTCCCACTATTTCATTTTACCATTTTCAGCTAGTCTTGTCAAACACCTTCAATCAAATCAATTATCTTTTTAGCTTTCAGCTAGCTTTTAGGTTTCAGCCAGTTTTTCAGCTTTCGTCTAGTTTTTTAGCTAGTTTTACCGAACAGACTCTTATTCATTTTTCTACTATCAAACAACTCAATTTTTGTTTTGTGTTTATTGAACTCGTTTGTTTAAAATTATTTCTTAAAATAATCACTTCTTTTTTTTAAAAAAAAATCACTTATATAAATTTTTAAGATGTTTGTCTAAATTTTTTTCGAGAAGCAGATTCAGAAAATAATCAGTTTTCTACTTTTTTAGAGTTGCTTCTTGAAAAAAGCAGTTAAAATAGAAGAGAGAGAAAACCTTTTAACAATGTGAAAGCATTTATTATAGCAAATAAAATCTTTTTTTATGATTGTAGCCAAACAAAAATTTATTTTTGATTATTAAAAAATCTCTAAAATAAAATCAATTATTATTACCTATAAAATCAATTTTTTTTAAACAATTTAAAAAAATATTATTTTTTAAACAAAAAAAAACTGACCCGTTATTATTACCTATTTTTTCTTCACCCAATTTCTCTCCCCTCTATTACTCTCACCTTTTCAAGGGTTAGGGCTTGTTGTCTTTCTCTCTTTCACTATCTTTTCCCACCTCCTTGCTGCGTTTTTGGGTGTGTTCTCTTTAGCTCTATATCGTCTCGTTTCTGCCTTGTGAATCATCGCCTCGCGTCTTTGCTTCTGCTCGGCCTCGCTTCTGCTGTTACGTCCTACCTCTGGGTTTCTGCTCCCACCCAGTCGCGTCGCTCTCTCCCTTCCGACGAATCTTTGGTGAAGGCTCTCAATAGTGTCTCCTACACTCTGAATCGCATCCCTCCCTCTCTTCTCAGGTCCTTGCTTTTCTGGACAACAGGTTTGTACTTTTGCTTCTGGTTATCATTTCGCTTCTGGACAACAACATTTCTTGCTTCTGCACACTTTTGCTTTTGGTTCACATCCCTCTCCCTCTCTGTAAAGATTATGCACTTTTACAATTTCACTAATTCCTGTCATTTTGTTCTAAACCAGACTATACGCTTAACCCTGATTTACATTTTATCTGTTTGTGAGAAATGACTTATTTCTAGCAAATGAACAATGGAAAATCACCAGAAAAAAGTCCAACTTTGAGGGAGCTAGGTTAGATCAGGTTTCCTACGACTGGAGTTACAACTTACAAGGGGAGGGAACAAGGAAGTGAGGAGGTGGAAAAGCATAAAAGAAAGAGAGGAATGAACAACAACAGGAAAATGAAAATTATGCTTCATGGCATTTGACAAGAGGCGTCATTTCTTAAAATTAATTTCAGAGTTCTCAAACACTGCTCTATCAAACACGTTTGTCTATTTTCTTTTCTAAGTTGAAATAGGCAAATTCATAGGTATTATGGCTATAAGTCCCTTGATTCCTTAGTTTGTATGTATAGATATTCTACAGATATGTACGGTATCATTTAGCTTTCTTATTATGTGAATTTTCACCATATGGGTGCTGTTTTTTTTTTTTTTTATATATATATATATATATATATATATTTAAGCTCAACAATTTCTTACGATCTTCTCTGCTTATAAAAACATTGTCATTATATTCACAAAAAAAGATTGTCATTGAGTGCCAGACTGACGCAAGTTGGTGTTTGACCCAGATCTGAGGTGGCTGGCTGAACATTTTCAGAATACGAGAATTCCATGCCATAGTATGATAGTTTCTATTGTCATTTCTGGTGACAATTGATTATGTAAACCTCTCTTTTCTCTATCTAAATTTAGTTTAATTTCTTCTCTGATGGGTTTCTTCAAGCCCTTTCATCACTCGTTGTCTATTTACATATCTGTTAATGTCACATATTTGTGGTTTGTGTTTGATGTAGTTATTATTTGCTGTGCTTCACCATTTTCCATGTCAAATGCCTCAAGGAGTATGGTTGCTTCTGATAAATGCGAAAGAGCAGGACCTGATTACTTTGGCTATTATTCTTCTGAAGTAGTAAATCTATTATCACAAGATGAGGATGTTTTTCCTGTTGCTACCCAAACATCTGAGATACCTCAAAATAAATATGGAGAGGGAAGAAAGAAGAATTTAGTTAATCACAGCGATAATTTTTCTGGTTCATTGTATAGTAATGGTGTTGGAGCTGGACTTTCAGATTTTAAAAAGGACAGATTAAGATCACTGCTCAGACAGAGTGCATTTGCTCTTTCATCAGAAGTTGATGAGGTATGTTATGCGCATCTTGAACCTGTTCTGGTTATTACTAAATGTTGGAACTGTCAGCATGGTAACTACTTTTACATTAGTAGAATAGGACTCACAGGTTTGGCTTTTGTACATTCCAACAGTCTTAATAATATGATATTCCTATTGGTCTTCTTTCTTTGGTCTATTTACCATTCTATCATTTTTTAAGAGGGCTCTTGTACATTGTTGTCAGGATCGCGATCTAGATCGTAAGATCGTACGATCTTACGATCTTGCTGAGCCTCTCCGAGTCAGATCGCAGGTAAGATCGCAAATCGGTAGGATCCTGTGGGATCGCTGAGTTAGATCGTGAGATCATGAGATCGTACGATCTTCTTGATCCCAGCTGCTCGAAAATCTGGGTTGGATTTTTGCGACCTGGTTCGAAAAAAAGTGGTTCGACCCTGTTTTTTTAATGTCTTTGAGCCGTTTTCTGTGTTGGAACCCTACTGTGCAATCTATGTTCTTCTCCATCAGAATCTTTCCTCTCTGCCTCCCCATCCTCACTGCATGATCTGTGTTCTCCTTCATCTGCACGACACATGTTCTGCTCCATTTTCCCGGCGTTCTGCAGCTTCTCCTTCGTCTTCCTGCTGCTGTTCTGCGTGCATTCTGCAGCTTCTGCCTCGTCTTCTCCAGCTGGGCTGCTACCGCGCACACCCTAGCTGCTGCTGTGTGCTTCTCTGTTTTGAGTTGCTGCTGTGTTTTTGTTCCTCTGTTCTGGGCTATTTTCCCCCTGCTGTGTTTTTAAGACATGTTTTTTATGTTATGAGTATGAAATTTCAGTTTTAAGTGTGTTTTAATGTTGTCATTTATAGGTTTTTTTCATAATTTCTATGCATATATTTATGTTTTAGTATAATTTTTCATTTTGGTAGGATCTTACGATCCTTGTTACGATCCTACGTTTCTACGATCTTGCTACCCCCTTCCGATCCTGCGTAGGATCTCGATCCTGACAACATTTCTTGTAGTAAGATCTATAATTGTTCATGTGCAAATCACATGATATTGATCAACAAGCTTATAGCTCAATTAGCACCAACCCCAGACTTTAGGATTCTGGTGTGATGATGTTGAAGGTTCATTCCTCCACTAGGTCACCTATATTCCTCCCCTACTCAGGTTCCTTCCTCCGAATACCAAAACAATTACATGATGTTGATGGAGGATTGAATTTAGTAATTATTAAATGTGAATATTTGATTAATTCTACTAAATATATTATCATGCCTTTTTGGTTAAAAAATTATGTCTGTTTACTTGCATCAATTGGTACATGATATACCTTGCTTGCTGGGAGATTTATTTATGGAATTTAGACATGTTACTGACTGTAAACACAAAAGCAGGTGGTAGACCCAGTTTTTGCTACATGTCATCTGCAATCCAGGCTAAGAAGTAAAACACATTCCTTGAATCATATGGCTGCTGCATCTGATGTAGTGCAGATTCCTTGTAAAAAGCTAAAGGCGTCCTCATCACCCTCTTCGGTCAGCCTTCTTCCACAAACTAGTGAAGTCAATCCCCAATGCAGTAGGAAGGTATACTTTTTTTCAAGGATTTGGTTCAATGTCTTTTCCCCCCATAAAAAATCATAAAATTTTAATTGAATAAAATATTTATGCTACTATATATGGGGATTCCTCCTTTTTGTCTCCTTTGAACTTTTCCAGAAAGCCTAAAGTTTGTTATTTACTACTATAATTAATAAAAAATGACGAAATCTAATTGCAAACTGACCACTTAGGTCCACCATTCAATCCGTTTTACTTTTAATATTGTATTTTGGAGAAAGTTGGAGTAGTGCTTAAGTGCTGGATATGGAGTCTTGTATGTTTTATTTAGCAAGATTGCTTAAGATTGTTGGGTTGAAAATTTAGATGAGCACCCTCCTGAAATTCGGTAGTTTTTGAAAGAATTTGCAGGGCTAGTTGATGTCTTGATGTTTTACCACAGGAATTACTATAAAAGAGAGTCATCCAATGTGTCATTGATTTGATTTGGGAAAATCCTTAACAAATTTGACTGCCTTTGAGGATGTCACCTATATAGAAAAAATGAGGTGCAAAAACATGTGGGAGTTATTGAATAAAGGATTATTATGTGAAAGCAAAGTCCAATTTTTCTTTGCTCCAAAGAAAGGTGTTTAGTGGAGAATGTGTATGGACAATTGAGAATCACAATTAAATATTTTTACCCTATTCGTATGTGATTGGTATGAAAGTGTTTTCATAGATTGATAGTCACCTAATTATATTCATGGAGGAGGATGAATGGAAGACTGCATCTGAAACATTGGATGGGCTGTTTGGATATTTAGTGATGTCATTTGGCCTTTTGGTGCTCCGAACGCATTTATGTGAGACATGATTGAGATATTGAAGTCCTGTTCTGTAATTATTCGTTATTGTTTACTTTGACAATATTTTGGTTTATAGTTGACTCTATCTATGTTGTATTACATAGCTGATCCCATGCTCGAAGAAATGAGGAAGGTTATGTTAGGTAGTTAACAGCCAATGTATAACCTTGTTGAATCTTCATGAGTCATGCCGTAGTGGGCTCGCTAAACTGTTTAATGAGATTATGAAGTTTGGAATCATGTTGGAATAGTGGAGGAGTTTAATTACTATCTATAAAAACACGTGTCATACAAAATTGCACAAGTTATAAGGGTATTAAACTTATGATACATACTATGATGCTACGAGAGAGGATAATTGAATGAAGATTAAGACAAGGGATCCGTGTTATAGAAAATCATTTTGGTATTATGTTGGGTTGGTTCATCATGGAAGCAATATATTGGAGGATGGATTTCATTGATTTGGAGGAATAAAAAAGATATACACATTATTTTCATTGATTTGGAAAAGACATAGAATAGTGTTTCTTGAGAGGTTTTGTTGAAGATACTTGAGAAGGGAGTTCATATTGCCTACATTCGAGCAATAAATAATATGCACTAGGAGGGTTATGATTAGCGTGAGGACACAATGTGGGGTCAAAGAGGACTTCCTTATGACTATAAGACTACACCAAGGGTCAACTTTGAGCACATTTTTTTTGGTTCTATACATGCTTATTGAACATATGCAAAGAGTTGATGAACCGGTGCACGCTTTTTGTAGATAATATAGTCTTAGTTAAAGAGTCAAGAAAAGAAATAAATGGAAAGCTAGAGTTGTGTAGACAATGTAAGTAACTTTGGTTTGTCATAAAAAATTATGGGGAAGTATGGGGAGGATTCAAGTAAAGTGGATGAAATTGAGGAATGCTTTTGGTGTAATTTGTGGTAGAGAAGTACCACTTTGACCTAAAGGAAGATTTTACTGTACAACTATACAACTTGTAATGTTGTATGTGAGTGAATGTTAGGTGGTAAAGAGCCAACAAGAAAGTAAGCTTAGTTTTGTTTAGATGAGAATGTTCCAATGTGTAGTCACTCAAGTCAAGACAAGATAGGATTAGGAATGAAAGTATTAGAGAGAAAGTTGTGGTAACACCTATTGAGAAAAAGATGATAGACTCTCACCTTAGGTAGTTTAGAATTAGATATGTGTGGAGAAGACTTAGAGAAGCATCAATAAGGTGGATAGTCTAATAATAGAGGTAGAGTAAGACTGAGGAAAACTGTATGTCACTCTGTTTTGAAGGAACATTGGCATTTATAGAGCTAAAGGTGATTAATCTTTTCCTTCTATTTATATCATGATGTCCATGTGCTCTTCTAAATGCAAAAATGACATCAAAATGCATGCAAACACATATCTTGTGTTTCATTTATACAACTGTCTTGTACACACTATCCCAAAACTTTCCCAAAAAATTGAGTTATTGGGTAAAACACATGAATGGAGACAAGTCCACCCTACCTAGTGGTGAAATTTAACTTTAATTTAGAAGAATGGAGACAACAAGGATAGAACTCTAGACAATATGGTCATAGAAGCTTTGATATACCATGTCATAAACTAACTACTAACTTTTCCAAATGTTTAAGCTATTTCATGAAAACTGATAAATGGTTTTATATCTTAAACAACTATATGAAATTTGTATCTTTTGCTGTTTTTATCTTGTAAATTTGTTCTTTAGCAGGGCGATGATTCTCACTTGGGTACTGAAATAGGCCTTGAGAAGGAGGATGGAAAGGTGAGACTCATTAGATATTGATTTTTTAAGTCTTTCATTTTTTGATACAGAAGAAATTTGACATAAGAAATTGAAAAAAGTGTATGAGGTAGATAACACCTAACAAAAAAAAAAAAATGAAAGAAAAAGAAGGTACCTATTGAAAAGTAGATGTCTCCACTGTTTTTTGTCAATAAAAATAGCTCCAAGCCAAGCAAAATATTGTCCTCTCTTGTGGAAGTTGGCATGAACTTCCCCTCTAAAATCTAAGGCATCATAGATAAATCACCCTCCATTGCAATCATGGCTCTTTTTAAAATATTTAAGCCTTTTGTTGCAAAATTGCCTCCAAAGCTTGTTAATAGACTCATAATTATTAATTTCGGATAGCAGAGCAAAGTGACTAACCCCAAAACTGCTATAGCAGGATGGGTGCTATATACTAAAGAATAAGGGTGTGTTTAGAAGTTTGGAGGGAAGGGAAAAGGAAGGGGAAGAGAGGGGGAGGAAGGAGGGAGAGGACTTTGTAAATCATAGGAGGAAACAACTACACTTACAAACACAAAGGAGGGGAGGGCTTCATGTAAACCTCCCCTTTCGCTTCCTTCCCCTTCATTTTCCAACTTGCTAACACACCCTAAAAATACACTTGAAAAAAGGGTGAATATTATTTCTAAATTTTATTTACAGTTGTATGGAATATTACAATATATAATCCCTAATTAGTAGTTTCTAATTAGGATTATATTTAGCAATCACATTCATTTGTTTTTTGTATACATATTATAAATACAACCTTGTGTGTGTGATGGGCTTATCATGGGCCTCCAGTTGTGGTTTGTTGCTAACTTGCTAAAGGGAGAAGAGGAATAAGAGTATGTTGGGAAATAATGTGGGAAATGGAATGGTGGAGTTTGTTATTCAAGCCTCTAACAGAATGGACACGCGGCAGTGGGAAATTGGAGAGCAAGGTTGGAATCTGCAAGGGGGATGTGTATATCAGTATATGAAGGGAATGTGGGGGGAAGTGGAGAGGCAGGCAATCATTTATGTAGTTTTGGGGGTGGCTCTAGCCAAAGGGCAAGAAGTTTTCCTTCTCTAAGTTAATATCTACTATTCCCAATTTTTATAATTTCTACACATTTCCTTTGTAATCAAGGCTTTGTCCTCAGAGTCTTCTCTTTCACTTCAATAGATATTTTAGTTCCTATCAATTATATCAGAGCTCCTGACCAGTGAGCTTGAAGGATATCAACACGAATGGAATGGAGTGTGGAAACTTTGAAACACAGACTAGAGGATATGGTTTGAGAATGACATGAAATATGCAAGAAGTTCATGGAGGATATGATGCAGGAGTTTTTGAGTGGATTGGCTTGTTTAACTAGGGACAAGCCAAATGAGAGATATAATAGTGGCGGATTTGATGGTGGAGAGAAATTAAAAGGAGAGCAATTGAGAAGGGTTGATATACCATACTTCAGGGGTGAGGATCCCTATGGGTGGTTGTATAGAGTTGAGCATTATTTTGATGCTCAACGAATTCCTGAAGCAAAGAAGGTGGCCACGACTGTGTTTGGGTTGGAAGGAAGAGCGTCGAACTGGTTCCAATGGTGGGAACCATGGAGGATGCTGGTGAGTTGGTCGACTTTCCACCATGGATTGTTTGGAAAGTTTCTGATGGTCTCATCAGAAAATCCATGAGGTATTAAAAGGATTGAGGCAAAGAGGGACGGTAAGGGAGTATTGTGTGTAGTTCAAGTGCCTTTCTGTGTCACTTTGTTATGATGATAAGGATTTCTTACCGGGAGCATTCATAAACAAATTGAAGGTTGAGGTGAAGGTTGCATTGAAGATGCTGAGTTTAGGGGACCTTGATTCGTTACTAGTGATGGTGCAAAAAGTGGACGATGAAGGTTGGGTGATAGGTCCAAGTGCCATAATAAGCCCATCGGGAAGGAGGATACAACTACATCAATGGTGAAATCACTGATGATTGTGGTAATTATGAAGAATACACAGATGGCATAACTAAACTTTCCACTTGTAGGTCACCCAACGGAGTACATAAGATGGGTTTTGAAGGGCATCTTTTGTATGATCAAATGGAGGCAAGCATTAAGGGGAACATGGCGCCAGAGGGAAGGCATGAAAGGGGAACGATAGGAGAGAGGAAAATGTTGCTGACGGCTATGGAAGTTAGGATTTCGACCTGTGTAACTAACTTAGCAAAACCTCTAGACTCGGACTCTATTACAAAGGGGAATGGGTCACTGACAGAGATGGGGTTTTGACTCTCAAGTGAGATGGTGGAGTGACCACTATCTATACCGCTTGACACTGGTTATGGCGAGGGGTTTTCGTGAAGAGGAGAGAGAAAATAGTAGTACAGAATTTTGGTCAATCTATTCACCTATAAGGTCAGGCCCAAATCACTGTTGACTTTATCTTAATTTTTGTTGTACATGGAAGTTGGGCTCATAAGCCCATGATTCTTTTAGAACTAATTGGACTCATAATATTGGGTCCCACAATTATTCATTGTTTGGTAACACATGGGCCAGCGGTGGTTCCAAAATTGCAATTCTTTTTCAGTTACAAAATCTTCCTTCATGATTTTCTTCTTCATGTTGGGTTTGGGTTTAAAATACTTGGTTAGCAGAAGAGGAAAATACAATAATTTCTGATGGTGCAGTTGCATCCAAAGGTTTCTTTCCCATGAATATGGGGTGGTGGGGAACCTAGGAAACTGTACTTTCGGAGACCATTGCCCAATCATGCTTGACCATTTCAACACCTTTATGAATATTTTTGAAAGCTGGGTGCAATTCATTAGTCATAATTGTGATCCTAAATGTTGGAGAGAAAAATGAATGGTGCAAAGGAAAATTTGTATAGGATTGTGTGCATTAAGGGATATGAAGCAGGTTGAAGAGGTAACATTTGATTATTGTTATGAAAAGGTGTTGACTCAATAGGAATATGGGACGATTTTCTAGCGCATGCAAATTTTTGGGAAGATTATAAAGTTATTCATCAAATCTGTCCTCACTTTCACCTTGAAGACAACTCATGTAGAATGGGGTTATGATAGATAAGGTAATTGGTTGAGTTAGGAAGACCTTGTATTCAGTGCAAATTTTAACATCAATGTAGACATTGAGCAATGGGATCCCAATGGATATTGTTATGCCTTCTGCATCTCTTGGTCCTTATGTTTCAAACAGTAAGATCCAAAGGGTAGCTTTTTCGCTGGTTGCTTTCTAACCCCTCGCCTTGAGGACAAGGTGAAACTCAAAGAGGCGGATATTGATGGGCTTATCATGGGCCTCCAATTGTGGTTTGTAGCTGAAGGGAGAAGAGGAATAAGAGTATGTTGGGAAATCATGTGGGAAATGGAGTGGTGGAGTTTGTTATGCAAGCCTCTAACATAATGGACACGTGGCAATGAGAAATTGGAGAAGCAAGGGTGGAATCTGCAAGGGGGACGTAAATATGAAGGGAATATGGGGGAAGTGGGGAGGCAGGAAATCATTTGGGTAGTTTTGGAAAACTTTTGAGTTATTATCTATTATTCTCAATTTTTATAATTTCTACACATTTCCTTTGTAATCATGGCTTTGTCCTCTGACTTTTCTCTTTCACTTCAATAGATATTTCAGTTCCTATTAGTGTGGTTTGAGCTAGACACAAATTCAAATTCAGTATGGTATCAGAGTGGTTCCATCCACCATGACCTGTCTCGTCACTATTCTGTTGTTGAGTTCTCTAAACTATGGAACTTTGTTGTATGGCTCTCAGATCGTTTTTTTCCTTTAGTTTCCAATTTCCTTTGCCTTGCTTTTAACCGGCGTGTTTAGTCTCCATCTCCACCTGCTATGTCTAAATTCCAGTAGATTTAGACATTTTTTAGCACGACACCATTTTCTTGTTGCTACTAGTGCCGTCAGTCGCTCTCCTCCACAGTGTAGTTTTTTTGGGCTGCTTTACCCTCTTTCCGCCGCTATTGCCGTCGATTCCGGTCAGAAACCCCACCATCGGAGTCGCCATTCTTGACGTGATCACTACTACTAAAACCACCTCGATTAGAGTTTGGACTCGGACGCGTCCTCACATGTCGTTTCTTTCTCGACATGTCATTTTGCTAGCTGCTGTGGCTGCCATATGTGACGGCACGCGATGCCTCTTTTGGCCGCTCTCAACACTGTCGGTGTCGCCTGGCTTGCTTGTTCCAGATATGCACTTGTTTATGGTTTGGTTTTTAGTCATTGTTGTTCATTTCTTTTTGGATGAGTTTTTATTTGCTATTCCAAGTATTTCCTCTCACTAAACCTAAAGAGATGAATCTTGTGGCTATCCCAGAGCAATTTACTAGCCCTATGACTGTCCCAGTGCAATCTACCCGGCCCCGTGGCTCTTCTAGTGCGATCTATCTGGCCCCATGGCTTTCCCAGTGTAATCAACCTGGGTTTGCGATCTACGATCTCAAATTTTATTAATTGATGTGTATATTTGTAATAACCTTAAAGCTTAGTAAACTTTAGCTTGAGTTAGTAACAGCTAAATAATCATTAGCTGCACAATCCCTAATTAGTTGCTAATTAGGATTAGATTTAGCAATCACATTCATTTGAATTTATTGCATACTTATTATAATTACAGCCTTGTGTGATCTAAGTTAAACACTCAAATTCAAATTCAACAGTTGGTAACTGATAATCTATGATGGTTACAGTAATTTACTATAATTACAATAATTGCAAATAAAATCAATGTGAGACTGTTACAACACATCACCCCCCCCCCCCCCCCCCCACCCCCCCCCAAGCTGATCAACGGTGTTAGGTGAACAAAGCTTTGAATAAGGTTTCAAACTGTACCGCCTGTTCTGATGAAAAATGGTAAAATTGCAAAATTAACCCAAAAAAACTGTTGGACAATTCAGAAAATGGGGGGCAAAGAGGAGTTTTACCCCCATTTCATCAAGTCTGCAATAGCTGTGAAGCGCTATGATTTTGGGCATGATCATGGGTATGTCATGCAGGACCTAGAAACACTTTGATGCAGTTTCTGTAAAAGTACCGGTACCGATGTGATGCTACGATAGCAGTGTTGTGTGTCATTGACAACCTTAGACTTACACTCTGTTTGATTGTGGAAGAAAGTGAGAAAAAAAATAGAAGGAAAGAAAGAGAATTGAAAATGAGATGATTTTTTAGGTTGTTTGGAATGAGAGAAGGTGGAAGGTAAAGTAGGAAGAAAGAAAGGTGTTTTTGGCCTTTAAGTGTTGACAATGCAAAGCTCACTTTACTTTATGTTCGAATTGGATTTCATTATGCAGAATGAGGGTGACGACTAGCAAGAATTGAAACTCTTAACACTTGGTCATAGAGGCTCTATTAACATCTTAATTACTAACTATCCTAATAGTTTAACCTTGTCGGATAGGTGACATTGTATCAGACCCTCAATAACAAAGTGAATGAGAGGTGCATTGAAATTATAAAATTCTTTTCAAGTCTCCACCTAAAAACTTAAAATGGATTGAACCAATATTGGCATTATGCTTTTCAGCTGGAAACTTATATAGTTTGGGTTTTCCCCACTTGAGTTGATTCAGATAGAATATATGAAGAGAAACTTCATATCTTTTATTACATTATTTATTATTTATACCTATATTTAAAGTGAAGAGGTTAAAACTGTTTCTACTATATTTTGAGACTGACCATAGATGATTAGTGTGATGAAAAGTGGAAAGACTATAACCTAGAATATCACATAAGTGAAAATATGGGTTGTATTTCCAATGCATGTAAGTTACAACATGCAAGAAAATGCGGTTAAAAATATGGAAACAGAATGATTTTCATAATCCCTTTTTCATAATTTTTAGGTGGGTGATGATCTTCAGTTCCTATTGAAGAATGATAGTACAGTGGTTGAAGAGATTGTGAAGAAATATTCTGATGAACTATCTGGCACAGTAATTTTCTCAAACTTCTGTGTGTTCAAATCCATGGTTATCATCTTTAATGTCTCAGGTTTTTATCAAAATCATAGTAATTGGTGTGTGATTCTTGTGCATTAGGAAGTAGTGAGATTGAAAACCTTCATTTTATCACATGTATGTATGCAATTATATATGTATCTGATTGGTGTTTAATGTTGGCCTTTAGCTAGGATATATGGAACAACGACTTGAGATGCTTCTTGATGCTGTCATGTTGAAGTGCAGGTATGTAGTGATACTTTTAAGTGGATATATGGAAGATTATGAAAGTCGAAAGTCAACGTAAATTTGTGGAGCATCCATAAACTCGACTCAATTTGTTAACACAACTGCAAAACTTACACTCACTATTGATTGTTGAATAACTTTATATAAAATGTGAATTTTAACAATATAACCATCTGAGTCATGAGATATTATTAAGTTGATTATGCATGCCAAATTTCAAACAAATTGCTTATCAAGGAGTTGAAAATGAAGTAGTTAATAGCTTTTTATATTTATGATTGATATATATGATTATTGTGAAACAATGCAAGATTATTAAAAAGAAGTTAGTAACTTTTTTTACATGACCTACATACAAGCATGATCTACTTTATAAGTTAATTTTTACACTACTCTATTGAGTGTAGACATTTATTATTAAAAAATATGAACATGATATGTATAATACAAATTTTATGACTGAACATATAGCTTGTCTCCTTAGTGTTTCTAGTTCAGCCTAATGCAAGTCTGGTTTTTCACCAGGCCTTTGCCTTGTTGTAGACTTGTAGGCTTTTGAAGCATCTTGTTGAAGGCCTAAAAAGAGCTTCTAGCCTAGTTTGTTATATTTTTTTCTTCCTTTGAATATACTATATGCAGAAAAGTAGGGAAGAGAAAAAAGATAAAGACTCGAATGATGATTATGATTTGATATCTATGGTGATTACTAGGCTCCAAATCTTAACAAAATAAGGAAACAAATCATGAAATATGAAATTATTCCCAAGAGATAATCAATATTATAAGATATTTTTCATATTATCTGACACTCCCTCTCAAGCTAAAGGTAAGCTTTAAACTTCATACAAATATTCCCTTCAGGAAATAAAATTATATAACCAATCAGTATAATTTGAGACTAGACCAGCAAGGTCAGGCTACATTCTTTGGGATTGCCATGGGTGGGGCCAAACATCTTGCTCTGGGATTGCTGCTGGGCCAGGCTTATTTCTCTGGGACTGCTATACAGCTAGATTGATTATTTGAGATAGCCGTGGCCTGTGGGGCTAGGTTGATATCTTTGGGTAGTTGTGGGCCCCGGCTGCATCTGGGGACTCGGGTAGCTGTGGGGTTAGGCTAAGGAGCCAGATTGCATTTGGGATAGCCATGGGGTTAGGAGTAGGATGATTCTCTTGGAATCTTGTGGGGCCAGAATGATTTTTTGGATATTTTTGGTACATACCCAAAGATATCAGTCGGGAGATGTTCTGCAATGTGTCAACAGTGAGACAGTGAGGTTGAAACAGTCAGGAGAGTGGACTTATGCAAAGCAAGAATATGCGGAAGAAGTTGTTGAAGCAGTGACTGAAAAAGGTGTCATTGCAAGGAGACACATCCAAACTGAGGTTGAACTGAAGAAGGGCAAATCCTTATAGAAGACAGCAACGTGACTCAAATGGTGTCAATGAGTCACAATGGATATAGCGGTTCAGATAAATAAATGCTGAAACAGTGCCTTGGAACATGCATTTTCAAAGAAACATGTCCCATTGTAAACTGAATTGGAGAAAGAAGGAGAAATCTGAGGAAAGCATGTTGAGAAGCTGGTGCTGCAAATGGTGGCTGGATATCTAGCTGGATGCGCTGTGTGCACGAGTAGAAAAACCATGCGATTGAAAAACTTAGCGTGCAGGCACGTTCTTGGGTTGTTGGACTTGAGATTTTGGGAGGTTGTAGTTTAACTAAAGATGAACCAGATGGTGGTGGTTTTAGCCAGAAAACTTGCTGAAAAAATTCCCTGGTGGTTGGATATAGCAACGGCACTGGCTGAAAAAGGATCCTAAACACATGGGAAAGATGACACAGCCAGGTGAGGTGATGAAACACGGTTGAGAAAAGGTGGTTGGGATTTGTGAATGGGCCGAGGAAATGAAAGAATAATGGAAATAAATGAGATTATAGCAGAGTCCAAAACTTTAGGGAACTTGGTAGCATGATAGTGACAGGACAAGTCATGAAAGATGGTTACACTCTAATACCATGTTGAAAGGAGGGTAATAATGAAGACTTTGAATTAAATGAGGAAACAAATCATGAAATGTAAAGTAATATGGAAACTTACACTATGTATGCTGGATATTCTTATAGTCTAAAATTCTGACACCTATTTTCAGGGACATGACCCTTGGTGAGAAGCAGCAGCTACAGAGATTAATTCAAAAGCTGCCAGCAAAAAATCTTGCCCGTGTGGTGGAGATAATTTGTCGAAGTAGGCAAGTAGAAGAACAAAGTTGTGACAAAATATTTGTTGATTTGGAAAAAGAGGTACTAACACTAATGCGGTGTCTATTTTTTTGTTGGTAAACCACCAAATGGACATTTGATGAGAGTAAATCCTCAATTTCATTCCCGAACATATAATCTCTCTCCTCATTAGTCCTCAAACTAAATTAAAAGCTAAAGTGGTTATCTAATTTTCACAGCATTCATTATATTAGTTGTTGTCGGGAACCAACATGACGGATACTATGAAAGTTAGAGGATTAATGTAATAGATATTTAAAAGTTTAAGAACTATTTAATGTGTATTTGGTTCAAAATCACGTTTCAAACGTGGATATAGGCTAACACTACTGAGAGTAACGTTGGCCCGGATCCACGTTTAAAATGTGGATGTGTAAACCAAACACACTATTATGCAATTGGTTTAGTTTGGGTTTGGGGACTAGCGAGGAGAGAAATGACAAATTTGGGGATAAAATTGAGGATTTACTCTTTTGGTGGACATGACATGCCTTTGGAACTTGTGCCAATCATTGTGTGCTTGGATGAATTTGACTAGCGTAATTAGATGCTTATGATGTTGACGTTATGCAGGATAATGCTACACTCTGGAGACTGTATTACTATGTGGAAGCTGTTGAGAAAGCCAAAAGTCTTTCTTGTAGTAAAGAGGAGGCCTAGCTCATCAGAACTCATTAAATGCCTTGGAAGCCTGTGTAATTCTAGTTCATTAGAACTCATTAATAGATTTTTCTTATCTTCCTAACTGTAGAGTGGGTAGATTTTAGATGTGCTGACCTCTATACCTTATGATAGCAGGGACAACTAATACAAATGAAGTATCTACTCCGACTAGGACTTGAATGCCCCCACCGGAAATGTATATTTGAGGAAATAGTCACCAAATATATATCGTCCCAGAGTGTTATAGGATCTATGTTTAATTCTGAATTGCACCGTGTACTGATAGCAAAACTTGAGGCATCCTTCCAGAGAATTATAGTCGTTAAATGTACATTCTTCCAGAGAATTATAGTAGTTAAATGTACATTCTTCATGTACTGGTTTCTTTTTCTTTTCATTCTAGAGAATTATGGTAGTGCATCATGTATTTAGCACTGCACTTGGGGCTTTCTTTCTGTTTGGTTTCTGGTTTTCTTCTCTTCATTTACCCTGAAAAGAAAAGTCGAAATCACACTCAGAGGAATGAAGACCAGGTCTTCTTCCTCACATGGATAACAGAAAATGAATCGCTATGACCTGCGATAAGATCTGATTCCATCTCTCAATCAACAAAACGGGACCATGAGAAGATCTGAATCAATTTTAACGATCCTTAGCAGAACTAGGAGCTTTCATATTTGAGAGGCTGCTATGCAAGAAAAAACAGGTTCATACTCTGATTCGATCTCTCAATTCACTCAATGGAATATTATGAAATTTGGATGTTAGTTGCATTGAATCAAAGAGTAAAAGCCCTTAAGATTTTTAGGTTTATGAACAAAAATGGAAGATCTTGTTCTCCAAAGAATTGCAATGCAGAAAACACAAGGGGTTTGTGCATTGGAGATGAAGAAAAATTTGAAATGGTCAGTGCTCTATTTTGATGTTAGCTTGCCCATTGCTAGAGCTACTTGCTCCAGCTGTGCCTCGGCAACAGCCATGTAGCCACCGAAGGAGGGAGGTTAAGAAAGGTACTGCGGTGGCTTGCTGAGTTTGTTCCATTTTCACTGTTTTGGAGCTTGGGATGCCAACAAATATAGTGAAATCCATAGCCTGTTTGGTTTAAATGCCAAACACACCTGTTTGGTTTAAATTCCAAACACACTAAATCAATTTTATAGAGTTGATTTTAAATCACTTCCGTTCAACGTGATTTGTAAAATGTGTATCACTCATTTTCAACCATTGATTATAAAATCAATTTTATAAACCAAACACACTTAGACCATCTCCAATGGAACATATTTCCAATGGAACATCTCACTAAAGATACTTAAAACTTATTTTATTAATTTTCATGTGGGTTTTACAGTTACACATAATCTCTTTTTACTATTTAAGCAACTCTTATAATTTAAACAACTCTGCATTCTAAAAGAGCAATTTTACAAGAACTCTTAAATGAATCTCACATGTTATCCCACATTAACTATTTTAAATTTTAATTCAACTTAAAATATTATTTAACTTTCTAATTTTAAAATAAATATAATATAATATGAAATTAAAATATTTTTTTAAAAAATAAATTTAATGATTATAAAAATTATTAATCTAGATAAAATTATCTTATTTTTTAAAATATTTTCCTCATTTTGATTAATGTTTTTACAATTTCTGTAATTTATTGTTACCTTTTTTTAATATTTCTAGTTGATAAATTTTTTTTTGCTACAATTTTTCACAGCCGATCTGAATTGATTTGTATACACACTCGCACAAATCAATTTATTTTGTTTATTTTATCATTTTTATATTTAAGAATCAAATAAGCATAGTTGCTTAAATAAGTATCCGGGTTCTTATAAATAAGACCAAACACTCCACGTCATTATATTTTAATGGCAAACCAGTTGCTTCTATGATTTCTTATTTCTAAGACTTTGCTAAGCACTCACCATTGGAGATGCTCTTAGGTTTTTGGATGGCTTTTGTTTAGCTATTAAATATGCCTAACTCATTTTAATCCATTGATTTATAAGGACAAGATTTTGAATTTACCCCTTTTCAGCTATTAAGAATAATATGTTTTTTAAATAACAAGGTTGGACTAGCTTAAAATTATGATTTCCATCCTTATCTCGCTATAGATAGATGAGGGTTTCTCAAAGTTAAACCACACTTTGTCAGCTGCTGAGGTTTCTCATTGATGCTTTTAAAGGTGGTTTTTTTTACCAAAAAAGTGTAAAATGAAGTAAAATAATATAAAAAAAACTATTAACCATCATGGGATGATTTTGGACATGTTGAATAATAGGCAATAAAAACGCTAATTGCTTTAGCGCTTAACATGCTTAAGTTTACCGATGGATGAGCGACTTGCATTTGACATACATGCTTGTTTTTTGACTAAACTAGCACACTAGTCCTTGAGATTGCAGGGGTCGGGCAATTTAGTTCCTGACTTTACAAAATACGCCCGTTAGTCCTTGACATTACAAGACGTCAGGCACTTGAGTCCAAGCAGCTTAACTCCGTTAACTTTTGGTGTCTTGTCACGTTATATTGACACATGGGATTCCAACAAGGATTCACAGTTGCTCTCTCTTCCCAAAAGACCTTTTCTCTTCCCGCGCATTTCTCTCTGGAGCTCTCTACGTTTCTCCCTCCGTCTTCAACTTCCACTTCTCTCTATCTCACCAAACTCCTTTGCTATTGTTGGTTGAATGGATTCGCAGGTAATGGTTAATATCTCTCCCTATTTCTATGGTTAGGGTTTGTTTTAGGGTTTATGGATTTTGTTGTGGTTTGCCCTTTTTGGATGTACCCGGGTGATTTGCCCCCTTAAAAGGATTTTGTGTGTGTATATGTGTTCGATGTCTGGTCTTGTGGTATATGCACATGTGATATTACTTCTCAATGGTGATGTTGAACCGGGTCACTTCATTGGTGGGACATGGTGATGGGAATCTTGACTTTGTTTTCTAATGTTCAGTGTAATAAGATTTGAGAAGGTTGAAGTGGTCCCCCAGTGTCAGTTTTTGTATGTTGATCCCATGTGCATTTTGTGTTTTTCTGAAAAGTTGTATTAAATAGAGTTTGTTTAATGTTGGTCACTGTTAATAATTTTCTTAATAAATTAATGAGGTATTTTATATTTACTTTGATTGTGCCTGATCCACAAAATGATTATCCATGCAGAGAATAGATGTGCACATTCACCATGGTGGGAATTTTGATGAGGGAGGTAATGGGCAAAGGGTGAGATATAAATGGGGTAAGGTTGATGTGTGGCCCGAGTGTGATGAAGACTGTCTAGATGTCTTTAGTTTTTGGAACTTCAGTAAAGAGCTAGGTTATACTAAGTTGAGTAATGTGTATTGGTTAGACAGTTCTAAGAGGTTTAGGGATGGTCTGAGGCTGTTGAAGACTGATGGTGACTTGTTAGAGGCTATACAAGTTGCAAAAAAAAATGGTGGAAAGTTGCATCTTTATTATGAGCATCCAGTTGAACAACCTGAGGTTGTTGACATTTCTACAATTTTAAAGGAAGTTATTGATTCTGTAAGGAAATAGGGTGTTGCTGTTGGGGGAGATGAGGGAATAGCTGAAGGTGATGTAGGTGGTTATGTTGGGCAACAGGGTAAGCCAAGCACAGTTGAAGAGGGTGTTGCTGTTGGGGGAGATGATGGAATAGCTGAAGGTGATGTAGGTGGTTGTGTTGGGCAGCAGGGTAAGCCAACTACAGTTGGAGAGGGTGTTGTTGTTGTGGGAGATGAGGGAATAGGTATTGGTGGTTCAGTTGCAAAAGAAGATGGAACTGGTGCTGATGCAGTGGATGAAGGTATGGTTCACTCTTAAATTTGTTTTGTGTTTTGAAATTTATTTTACTTGGGAAGTGAACCTTACTTTCCATTTTGTAGAAATGGCTGCAAGTGGAGTTGAAAAGGGTGAAAATGCATCTGGTGCTGTGAGGTCTGATGGTGATGGTAAGTGTCTTTGTATTTTTTATAGCACATTATACATTGTGCATTATGAAGTTGCTAAAATTCGGGCCATTTTACATTTATAGGTACACCTGGAAGGAGGGGGATGAGGGTAAAGAGTCCAGCAAGAAGGTTCCAACATACTTTGAAAAGTCCTGCCAAGAGTCCTGTAGAAGGAGGATCTTATATTGGAGGCCCTAAGAGGGTACTGAGGTTCAAAAGTCCAGCAAAGAAAGGCCCAGGACACAAAAGTCCTGTAGCTAAGGGCCAATCAAGTAAGAAAAGCCCAACAAAAAAGGCCCAAGGTGCTGTTAATGTCCAAAAGGGAAAAGAGACTTCTGCTAGAACTCAGAATGGATCCACATCTCAAGGTTGTGAGCTGAGGTCAGGGAAACAGGTTAAAAGGCTAGTTGTACCAACACAGAATAGGAAGTATCTGAAGTATGTGAGCTGAGGTCTGGGAAGCAAGTGTTTAGGCCACCTAATGTGACACAAGGTGTAGAAGCAGGTGAATCAAGCAATAAGTCTAACACCAATAAAAAGCAGAAAAAAGGTAAAGAAAAGGTGAAAGCAAAAGGAAAATGGAAAGGGAAAGGTAAAGGAAAAGGTAGCAAAGGCAGAAGGGCAGTAGTGGTAGAAGAATGTGACTCTGAGTTTGAAGAGGAGGAGGATGTTGTTGGACACAGAAGTACATACAGTACACATAATAATGTGGGTCCTGGGGCAAATGAAGATGATGCATGGCAGTCAGAAGAGCTGAAGACTCCAGTCACCAGTGATGATGATCACAGTGATAGGGAGGTTTATCCACAGTTCAACAGAGATGCAACTTTTGGGCATGTAACATTGGAACTAGGAATGGAGTTCACAAACTTGGAATTATTCAAGCAAGCAGTCAAGGATTACAATATTTGTCTTGGAAGAGAGTTCAAGTGGCTGAAAAATGACAAGACAAGGGCAAGGGCAAGTTGTAAGGTTGAAGAGTGTGGATGGGAAATATATTGTGCATACAACAATGTGGGGAATTGTTTCCAAATAAAAACTTTCAAGAATGAGCATACCTGTGGCAGAACCTTTAAAAACTCCCAAGCTCAACAGCCATGGGTAATTGGAAAGTTGGTGAAGAAGCTTAGGAAGTCCCCTAACTTGAAACATGCAAAAGTCTATGATTATTTTAAAAGAAAATATGGTGTGCAACTTGAAGACAACAAGATTATAGGTCAACTGTGAGGGCAAGAGAAATAATTGAGGGAAGTGAAAATGCCCAGTTTGCAAAAATGTGGGATTATTGTGCTGAATTACTAAGGGCAAATCTGGGATCAACAGTGAAGATGGATACAATTCCACAAGAAGAAGGCAACCCTATCTTTCAGAGAGTGTATATTTGTCTTGAAGGCTGCAAATCCGGGTTCAAAGCTAGTTGTAGGCCATTAATTGGGCTTGATGGGGCTTTCTTGAAGGGGTATTATGGAGGGCAGTTATTGTCTGCAGTGGGCCAGGATGCAAACAACCATATATGGCCCATTGCCTATGCAGTTGTTGATACAGAGAACAAGGACAATTGGATGTGGTTCTTAAAGCTATTACAAGAAGATCTAGGTGAATGGAGGCAGCATAAATGGCATTTTATGTCTGATATGCAAAGGTATGGATCAAAGTGCATAAAATAATTGTATTGTGAAGGACTAAATTGCTTGATTTTTAATATCTTAAGGACCTACTTGCTTGATTTTTAAAAACTTAAGGACTACGATGCATGATTATGAATGTCTGTTGTGTTGCTTATTTCCATGTGCAGGGACTGATACCGACACTTCAAGAAGTCATGGCAGGTGCCCAACACAGATTTTGTGTGTGGCATCTGTGGCAAAATTTTACAAAACAGTTGAAAGACAAGGAATTAAGGACCTTGCTATGGGAGTGTGCAAGGTCCACAACTGTGTCACAATTCAATGCCAAGATGTCTTCTGTGAAGAGAATTAATGAGAAAACATGGAAGTACCTGGATAAGTGGCCAAAGGAGGCTTGGACAAAATCTTACTTCAATGATTGGCCCAAGGTGGGCAACATCTGCAACAATAACTGTGAGGTGTTTAATTCAAAGATTTTAGCTGCAAGATCCAAGCCAATTATAACCATGCTTGAAGAGGTCAGGTGCTACATTATGACAACCATTACAACCAACAAATTAAAATTAGAGAAACACAATGGACACTTGGCACCTGTTCAACAGAGTAGGCTGGAAAAAGAAAAAAAGGAAAGTAATAGGTGGAATGCACTCTGGTCAGGTAGTATATCCTGCAATATCTACTAATTTTTGTTTTTTATATCAATAATTTGATCCTTAAATAATTATTACTTATTTGTTAGGTGATAATGATTGCAACAAGTATGAAGTCCAATGTTACACTACAAAAGTAGTGGTGAACTTGGGCACACAAAGTTGTACTTGCAGATTTTGGCAGCTAACAGGTATTATATTTATGTTTTTGGATATAATAATTCAAGTTAGGTTACTTTCAAGTTAATGTCTTTCTTTTGATAATAGGTATGCCATGCATGCATGTCGTAGCTGCAATTGCACACTTGAATGAGAAGCCCGAGGACTATTGCCATGGGTGGCTCACCATGGCATCAATCAATGCAACATATGCACACCATGTCAACCCCCTGCAAGGGGAAGAATTCTGGCATAAAACAGACCAACTTCCACCACTGCCACCACCGGTCAAGAGGAAACCAGGCAGGCCAAAGAAGCAAAGAAGGAGGGTAAGAAAGAACCTGTCAATGGAAACAAATTGAAGAAGAAATTTCCAGACTTCACATGCTCATTTTGTGGGGGTAAAGGACATACCAAAAAAGGTTGTACATTAGCAAAAAAAAATAGAAATTAGAGGAGTTTTTAGCCCAACAGACCAAGGAAGTTGATGGACACATTGGGCCTTCAAATGTAGCACCAACACAGGAAGCTGAAGCTGCTGCAAACCCAACACAGATTGGGCCCACTGAAACTGCTAATGCTGCAAACACAACACAACAACAAGATGATATTGATCTTTCCCAATCACAACCCCCAACCATAAACAACAACCCAAAAAAGAAGACCAATTTTGCAAGAAGTAAGCTACCCATAAGAGGAAAAGTTTAATCTGCAGCAACTAGTACAAGACAGAGTAGCCCACCACCAACTGCTCCAACTGATGGTGTGGATGATTCATCAAAGGCACAACAATTTATGCCAACTCCTGGGCTTAACAACTTGGCACATTAATTATTAGGCTTTTTGGGAGATAATTAGCTTTTTGGATAAACTATGTTATTGTTATTTTGGGATGTAATTTGCTTTTATCGGATCTTAGTGGTCTTACCACTGTTGGATATTTGACACTATTTGGATGTTTTTCCCTTTCCTATGTTGGATTATGGCTGTTGCCACAGTTTGGATATTTAGTTATTGTTAATGCTGCTGTTATTTTGGGATGTAATTTGCTTTTATGTAACATTTCTATTGCTTATTAGGTTATTAACTTATTGGATCTTAGCGGTCTTACCACTATTGGATATTTGAGACAGTTTGGAACATGTCTCTTGCTTATTTCTCTTGCTTATTAGGTTATTATGTTGGATTGTTGTTAATGTTATCATAGACAACATATAAAGATCACAAAAGAGAACACAATTTCATTACAATTAAAATAAATAATAACAACATTACATAATATTATCAACGTATCCTACTTAAATTACCCTCAAATTAGAAACATATCTAATTTTTCCACAAAAGCCCCAACAAAAATCCAATCACAATACATGACACCATAAGTGTCCAATTAAGCCTCCTATTCTGATTTTCCAGTCTCTTCAAGGTCCTAGACACATTTTTCTTCCAAACTTCATCATCACTTCCACTCAATCCCATAGTTAATGTAGCTTGACTTGCAATTTCTTGTGCAACAAAATCATTTTCCACCCACTTGAAAAAATCACATCTGTCTGCAACCTGCACATTCAATGGAAATTCACAACATTAACTAAGCAGAAAACAACCTACCTAAACCCTAAACAACAAAGAACAGAAAATTACCAAAATTAAAAAAGAAGCAAAATAACAAAAAATACCTTCAATTTAGGGCATGCATAGAACAACCTTCCTGGGTTTTTTTCAGTTCTAGAAACCCTAATAACTGCAATATGATTGCAATTACATTTCGGCTCATTTCTTCCCCTTTGAGAGTTGTGCGAAAAATTGGAACCACCACCATTATACCTCCAATCTGTGGTGCTCGAGGCTGACAAATGTTTGTGTAGAGGAAGAATAGACCAACAAACAGCAGCTACCCACACGCAGAAGAGCCGAGGAATCAGAACCAGAAACGGTGATGGTGCCCAGCGTAGAGAAGGAGAGAAAGGAGATGAAGAGGAAGAGGAAAATGAATATGGTCGTTAGGGATGGTTCTTGGATCATTAAAATAATGCAAAACGACGTCGTTATCATGCTATCCACAATCCTATTTGTCAATATAACGTGACAAGTCAGCATAACTTAACGGAGTTAAGCAGCTCGGACTAAAGTGTCTGACGTCTTGTAATGTCAAGGACTAACGGGCGCATTTTGTAAAGTCAGGGACTAAACTGCCCGACCCATGCAATTTCAAGGACTAATGTGCTAGTTTAGTCCTTGTTTTTGACCAATCTCACGGGTGTCACTAGGTGGATGAGCGACTTGCATTTGGCATACATGCTTAAGTGCTTTACATTTACCACGACTCATAAGATTACGTTTTCACACGACTTTGACTATTAATAGCTACCTTGTAGGAAGCATAATAGATACAAAGCATACAAATTCTAAAAGTTGAATTTTTATCTAGACTATATATACAAATTTTCTGCTGTCAGGTGAAAGTTTATATACTTAAAATCAAATTTAAAATTTGTGTTTTACTTATTTAACTTATTTATAATTTGAACATTATTAATCTTATATAGACTTATTTTTTGAGATAATTTTAAGATTCTTGATTTTATTATTTGGTAAATATTTTCATGTTTGTGGATGTATTAAAAATAGACAGAGATTGACAAAAAAAAAGACAAAGACAAAAGATAAAAGAGATATTTAAATATTGTTTCTATGCTTCCTTGTATGTCCATACAATATATTGTAAAATTATTACTTGTTTCAGAATTTAGTGTGAGTAATGTATTAAGACTATGTTTTGGTAAAATTAGCCGATAAGCTCCTAACTGATAAACACCGAACTGATAAACTAGCTTATTGAATTAGAAGTATTTGGTAAAATTAGCTGATAATGTAGTTGATAAATGTAAAATTACCTAAAAAGATGTAAAATGAAATTAAAGACAAATAGAGAAGTGTATTAAAATATGAGGGATAAAAATGAAAGAAAAATAAATAAGCAACAAGCTAGCTGAAGTAGCTTGTAGCTTATAACTTAGAAGCTCATAAAATAAGCTAAAAACTTGTGTATTACCAAACACTTTTATGTTGGTCAAACTAGTTTATAAGCTAGTCAAATAAGCTAAAAGCCAGTTTCTTGGGTCTTTACCAAATACACTATAAGGTTATCTATTATACCTCTCATAACATTAATATGGTATATAATTTAATCATGTTTCAGAGGTGATATTAGACATGATAAACTTTAAATGAATAAATTCATATAAAAATATCTCCACTACATTGCTATGCACATTAACCTATTTCAATTATTAATTTAAAAATTTTAAATACATTTAATTTTTTTTGTTAACCACGTATATTTCCTATTACCAGGGACGACCGTGTTTGTGATTTAGTCACAAGTAAGATTTATCGCCCTCCCCAAGAATACTGTGTTTGGTGGGGGTCGAACTCTAGAGCTCCTCCCCTAAGAGCTTGTTTATAAGTTGAATATTTTTTTTGTGTTTGATCGGGAATTCCCCACAAGAATAGTTGTGGGTTTAACCCTCGGGGCGGCCGGAGTGGTGGTTAGGTAAAGCTCTACCAAGGATGGCGACTCCAGGATTCATACTTCTAACCTTGCAGGTAATGTTCGTCCGGGTTCACAGTCCACTTCCATTGCGACCAGGCAGGGTGATAAGAGGGAAATGATTTAAAGATTTGTAGGAAATTTCTTTTTTATGGATTTTCTTTCAAATTTTCCTCTAGGTTTTAAAATTTATAGGAAATTTCTTACAGACTTAAAATTTACAAGAAATTTTGTGAGTTTTTCTACAGCAATGTAGAGAAGTTTCATAGAAAAAGTTATACGTAAAAAATTAGTGATCTAAGTAATCATGGAATAGATCATTAGGCAGCAGCCAAATGAGTTATGTACTATTTGAAAAGAATGAAAGATTATATGTTTGCATGACGCCTTTTAGGGTGCAATAGAGAGTTAAGTATTGCACCATGCCTTTATAGGTTTTGACACCATATTCCTAAGCTCGAGGGTCGAAACGGGATTTGAAGAAATTTGATGGAATTTCATGCATTTGCAATCAGGTTCCTATAAAAAGTAATAATTAAAAAATTGAAAAAAAAAACAAAAACGACAATACTTTGTGCCATTTGATTGTTTGAATATGTGTCTACAGCAGCACGTTTCTCTCGTCTCCTTCATCGGTGAAGAACGGAACGACGACGACACCCAACGGAGGAGAAACGAGAAATTTCTCCGTTTGGGGCAAGGATTGCAAGGCAACCACCAGATACTTCTTCTCCGAGGAAGGAAGGAGGCAGGGACAGAGTAATGTTTAGAAGGTGAGTTTGTGAACCCTAACATTTATCCCTTATTTTCGTTTAGTTTGCAATTAGTGGAAGGGTACAACCCATGATTTGAACGGAAATTATGGATTTGGAGCGATTTGTGTCAATGCTTTTGGATTTGGATGTGGGTTTTCTGTTGAAATTGATACAGTAAGGGCTCTTCGGATAAAGAAATGGTTTTCGGTTTTCAGGCAAGCACCCTTGTTTGAACTTGTCTGCTTTAAATGGGGAAATGGCCTCTTGGGTTTGTTCGAATATCTCTTGCGGTATTAGTTGATTCTTTTGATACTTGTGAATGGATTTTCTTCCCGGTCAGTGTCTCTGTCTAGTGAAATACAGGGCAAGCTTTATGGTAGTAAGTTATATGCTTTTAGGATAGCATAATCATGTTAGGAATTCATATTTAATTAGATCTTGTGTGGATTTTTGTTTTGGGGCTTATAAATACCCCTTTGGTATCATTTGCTATTCAGATTGTTAATACTGATTATTAAAATTATTGAGTTTAAACTGGATTTTGTATTTTGGAATTATCAGAATTGATAGCTGTTACTAGTTTTCTTCCTCTACCATTCTACATTAAGAATGGAAATGGTTAGAACATTCTATTCTATTTGTTAAATGCATATGTTGTTTCAATGAACTTCAGTTCAGTATTATATTTAGGAGTTAAAGTTTCCGTAGCATATGTTGATAGGTAGACTAATAAGCAACATATAATTAAAAAAATCCCTCCTTCTTGGTCGAGAAATTAGAAAAAGCTAGCTACGGAAGAGGAGAAGGACTTCTTACATTGTGTACAAATGGTGAAATTTTTGTTCTTGTTAGTATTAATGGAATGATTGTGGATCTCATATCATGTTGGTGAAGTTCACATTACGCTGTGTACAACAGTTGTAATGCCCCAAGGTTGATTGGCACTTCATTACCTAAGGACCTAAGAAAGGAAAGAGTAATGTGTGTTTTGTATTTACTATTATGTGTGCATGTATCAATGACAATGAGTTTAATTTAAATATGGAATTTAAAGGACTGCGCTGTTTTGTGTTGTTTAAAGATTAATCCTGTTTGTGGAAGTTGTAACATATATGGGAAAGTTGTGTATAAACTTGTATATGTCTTATATCATTAGCTTAGCTCTGAAAGTTGTATGAATAGTTGAACCAGGAAGCAGTGTACTTTCTGGATCATTCCAATTCTTAGGAGTGTAGGACTGCAATACTAAAAACCAACTTTGAAACCAGTAAACTGGGCAAACTGCTCTGGTTTTCAAAAACTTGATAGGGATGATGTTTATGCATTTACGAATGGGTTCAATTAAGGGGCAAAAAGTAATGCATTTTATTTTCTGTCCACATTAACCAATTTCAAGATGGAATTAACCTTCTATGGAAACACCATTAACCACGTGCTAACAACATTGCATTCCACGCACTGGGTAAATATAAGTAGGCGTTGTCATGGACATTGTCACCAAACAACAGGGATTATGCTCACCTTCCTTAGTCTTTAATTAGGTTCAATTAACGGCAAAAAATAATGCATTTCATTTTCTGTGAAAATTAACCAATTTGTACATGGAATTAACCGTATACGGAAACACCATTAATCACGCCATAACAGAATTGCATCCCACGCACTGGTAAGTATAATTAGGTCTTGTCATGGGCATGGATACCAAAAAACAGGGAATGTGCTCAATTGCACCACTCTTTAATTAAGGTCAAAGATAGGCAAAATAAAAATTGGCCTCATTTTCTCTTCACACTAACCCTTTTGTACATGGAATTAACCGTTTACACGAAAACCATTAACCACGTCGTAACAGCATTGCATTAGACGCAGTGGGTAAGTATGATTAGGACTTGTCAAGGACATGGTCACCAAATAACAGGGATTATTCTCAAATGCCTTACTCTTTAATTAGGTTCTATTAAGGGCCAAAAAGTAGTGCATTTAATTTTCTGTTCACATTAACCAATTTGAATATGGAATTAACCTTCTTCGGAAACACCATTAACCACGTGCTAACAGCATTGCATTCCACGCACTGGGTAAATATAAGTAGGCGTTGTCATGGACATTGTCACCAAACAACAAGGATTATGCTCACCTTCCTTAGTCTTTAATTAGGTTCAATTAACGACAAAAAATAATGCATTTCATTTTTTGTTAAAATTAACCAATTTGTACATGGAATTAACCGTATACGGAAACACCATTAACCACGCCATAACAGAATTGTATCCCACGCATTGGTAAGTATAATTAGGCCTTGTCATGGGCATGGATACCAAAGGACAGGGAATGTGCTCAATTGCACCACTCTTTAATTAAGGTCAAAGATAGGCAAAATAAAAATTGGCCTCATTTTCTCTTCACATTAACCCTTTTGTACATGGAATTAACCGTTTACGCGAAAACCATTAACCACGTCGTAACAGCATTGCATTAGACGCAGTGGGTAAGTATGATTAGGACTTGTCAAGGACATGGTCACCAAATAACAGGGATTATTCTCAAATGCCTTACTCTTTAATTAGGTTCTATTAAGGGCCAAAAAGTAGTGCATTTAATTTTCTGTTCACATTAACCAATTTGAATATGGAATTAACCTTCTTCGGAAACACCATTAACCAGGTGCTAATAGCATTGCATTCCACGCACTGGGTAAGTATAATTAGGCATTGTCATGGACATGGTCACCAAACAATAGGGATTATGCTCAACTTCCTTAGTCTTTAATTAGGGTCAATTAAGGGCAAAAAATTAGTGCATTTGATTTAGCTGAAAACATTAACCAATGTGTTCATGGTATTAACTGTCTACGTAAACACCATTAACCACGCCATAACAACATTACATTCCACGCACTTGGAAAGTATAATTAGGCCTTGTCATAGGCATGGTTACCAAAGAACAGGGACTAAGCTCAATTACACCACTCTTTAATTAAGTTCAAATATGGACCAAAAGAAATTATTCGTTTCATTTCCTGTTCACATTAACCACTTTGTACATAGAATTAACCCTATACGGAAACAACATTAACCAGGTGGTAACAACATTGCATTCCACGCAGTGGGTAAGTATAATTAGGCCTTGTCATGGACATGGTTACCAAAGAACAGGTATTATGCTCAACTGCACTATTCTTTAGTTAAGTCAAAATATGGGAAAAAAAACTAGGCCTTTCATTTTCTATTCACATTAACCAATTTGTATATAAAATTAACCGTTTACGGAAACAACATTAACCAGGTGTTAACAGGATTGCATTCGACTCAGGGGGGTAAGTATAATTATGCCTTGTCAGGGACATGGTTACCAAAGAAAAAGGATTATGCTTAATTGCACAAATCTTTAATGAAGTACAAATATGGGCCCAAAAAAACTAGACATGTAATTTTCTGTTCATATTAACCACTTTGTACATAGAATTAACCGTTCTCGGAAACAACATTAACCAGGGAGTAAAAACGTTGCATTCGACGCAGTGGGTAAGTATAATTAGGCCTTGTGAAGGACATGGTTACCAAAGAACAGGGATTATGCTCAACTGCACTATTTTTTATTTAAGATCAAATATGGGCAAAAAAAACTAGTCATGTCATGTTCTGTTCACATTAACCAATTTTTACATGGGATTAACCGTTTACAGAAACATTAACCGGGTGGTAACAACATTGCATTTCACACAGTGGGTAAGTATAATTACGCTTTGTCATGGACATGGTTACCAAAGAACAGGGATTATGGTGAACTGCCCTAATCTTTAATTAAGTCAAATTTTGGGCAAAAAAAAATCTTGGCCTTTCATTTTCTTTTCAAATTAACCAATTTGTATATGGGATTAACCGTTTACGGAAACAACATTAATCAGGTGTTAACAAGATTTCATTCAACGCAGTGGGTAAGTATAATTATGCCTTGTCAGGGACATGGTTACCAAAGAACAAGGATTACGCTCAACTGCACTAATCTTTAATGAAGTTCAAATATGGGCCAAAAAACCAAGACCTGTAATTTTCTGTTCAAATTAACCACTTTATCCATGGCACTAACCGGTTATGGAAACAACATTAACCAGGGGATAACATCATTGCATTCGATGCAGTGGGTTAGTATGATTAGGCCTTGTCATGGACATGGTTACCTAAGAACAGGTATTATGGTCAACTGCACTAATCTTTAATTAACTTCATAAAATGCCATAAAAAAGGAGCCATTTTAATTTTATGTTCACATGAACCATTTTTAGCCTATAATTAACCTTTTACAAAAACAACATTAAACAGGTGGTAACAACATTGCATTCCACGCAGTGGGTAACTATAAGTAGGCCTTGTAATGGACATGGTTACCAAAGAACAGCTAATAAGGAAAACTGCACTAATGTATAATTTAGGCAAAATATTGGAAAAAGTAGGCCTTTTCAATTTCTTTTGACATTAACCAATTTGTACAAGGAATTGACCGTTCATGGAAACAAGATTAATCACGTGGTAACAGGATTGCATTCTACGCAGTCGGTAAGTATAATCATGCCTTGTCAGGGACATTGTTAACAAGTAACAGGGAGTAAGCTCAACTGCAGTCATGTTCTGTTAACATTAACCAGTTTGTTTATGGAATTAACCGTTGACAGAAACAACATTAACCCGATGGTAAAAGCATCACATTTGATGCAGTGAGTAAGTATAATTACGCTTTCTCAGGGAAATGATTAACAATAGAACATGGATTATGATCAATTATGATCAACTGCAATAATCTTTAATTAAGTTCAAATATTGGCCAAAAAAAGCAGGCCTTTAATTTTCTGTTCACATTAACCACTTTGTAGATAGAATTAACCGTTTACGAAAACGGCATTAACCAGGAGGTAACAACATTGTATTCGACGCAGAGGGTAAGTATAAGTAGGCGTTGGCATGGACATTGTTATGAAAAAACAGGGAATATGGTGAACTGCACGAATGTTTAATAAAGATCAAATAGAGGCAAAAAATTAACTAGGTCTTTCATTGTCTTTTCATATTAACCAATTTCTATATAGAAATAACCGTTAATCTAAACAACATTAACCAAGTGGTAACAACACTGCATTTGACGCAATCAGGAAGTATAATTAGGGTTTGTCATGAACATGGTTACCTAAGAACAAGTATTGACCCCAAATATAAACGATATTAATCACGGGATCCCCCATGCAATCACACCATTGTTTTCTAATTTCAGTGCCGAAATCACAAAATTATGCTATTCATGGAAAAAAACCCTCTTTGTCAAATCAAATTCCTGATTATGTCTTCGCTGTCGTCGTGTCATTTTTCGGACCTAAAGAATGTCCCTGCACCGAATTCAACAAAAGATATAAATAGCTTCATAACATAATGACAAAGGAGGAAATGAACGAACGGAATAAAGCCAACCTACATATTTGTTAACTATATATATCATATATTAAAAACATATTTTTATTTTTTTATTATCATTTAATAGTAAAATATTTATTAAATACTAAATTCATAAACTTTAAAAAATATTAAAGAAAATTTTCATAAAAGCATAAACAATTAAGTTATAAATGAGCTAAACAGGCCAAGCCCAAACTTTATTTTTCTTTAACAAGCTAAACCCAAGCTTTAAGTTTGACTCGTTTAAATAAATGAGCCAAGCTTGAACCACCAATTATTTTCACAAACCAAGCCTGAGATTCAGATACTCGGCTCGACTCATTTACAGCCCTATATACATATCACTTCCCTGAATAATCAATTAATCTTTGTCTCTGTTAGTCTTACAAGGTAAGATTGTCAAACACTACTCATTAACTTTGATGAGGACGAGGAAATCAAGAATATTTAGCAGTCCCTGGATGTTTAACATTTTTTAGTAATAGTACTAATATATAATAGGATCATGCGATCATTATTATAAAGTTGACACAATGAATAATAAGTTGACATAATAAGAACTAATATATAAAAGCATTCACTGCATGACAAAGCAAGTAATCTGAAACACTTGCACATGTGAAATATTGTAAAAGTACTATCCCCAATCAGATTTTAAAAAAATTATTAAATCATGTATCTAACATACAAAATATTCAAAAGAGTAACCAATACCATTCAACCAACACGTTAACTTCAACAAGAAAAGCTTAAAAAATAAACAATTTCAATGAACAAGGTAATGCCAATTCATTCTAAGCAAGATTTATTCAATTCTGCATCAAAATTTTTTAATTATTAAATGTCATTTGATATTCATGAGACCAAAGACTGCAAAACCCAAGAAAATACAAGATCGAAGGATATATGAAAATTGATAAAACAACAATATATATAGACACACACAAAATGAGCAAGGTTCCCAAATATGTCGAATGGGGTTGGAGAGACAGACAATATGTAAAGGAAATAGCTATATAAGGAGTGATGCAGCAGGTGTACCCATTCCCCTCTCCATTCCCCCCTATAGGCATCTCTTAGGACCACCTCAGAGGTAAACACATACAAAACAGTGATTATGTCATAATATCATTGTTTTTCACTGTGATGATTTAAATTAGTAGTTATCAATGTATCTCTTTAATTTTTCGTTAATATGTTACAAAAAGGGAATTTCAAAGGTAAAAAGGGCAGAGTTCTGGACTACTTGTTAAATCACTACAGAGTACCATAAATAGTAGCAAAGGAGAAGCAGAACCAGAGCCAAAAAGGTAGCAAATTACCAAGGGGTAGTAAGTCTAGTTTTGGATATAGGAGAGAAATTTACAAGTAGATTAGATAGACTTAATCAGGTAACCAGAACAAAAGAAGACACATTAGTGACAATGAGTTTAACAAATGCCAAGGGGAAGTAAGTCCAGGTTTGGCTTTGGAAGGTTTGGGGGAAGTGTGTCCAGCAACAACAGGTTATACAGAACGAGTATTAGGGACACTTTGTTGTTGATTGGCTGGTAAAGGGTTCGGTGATCCAACATTGGATGGTGATGTGAAATTTGCTTTAAAACTAACATTTGGAAATGAAAACAAGAAATCTAAAACCAAACTGAAAGATAGCCCCACAAAAATTTGTAAAAAAATTAGGTAGCCTTCATGATAGCCCTGCATGCAACAAGCTACAAGGTAGATACAATGTGGAGTTACAATCTAAGTCACCACTTAACATTAACTAATACAATATAACTGAGTATGAACTCGATACTTGTGGACATTTCTCATTCTCTTTGTTCTGCAAATTATTTGATTCATATTTAAGATAGGGATTACTCTTTAACACAAAGATAAGGTAGCACTCCCTTGTTGCGTGGCTACTTGTCCATTAGATTGAATACATTCATCAGTAAATACAAGAAGTTCATAAACTTCATCAACCCATTTCAATCTTTTTGCCTGGTAAAAGGGAATATTAATGGCACTGGACCCAATAAAAAATTAATCAAACTATTGATAAAACAAAATTATTATGACAAACATACTGCAAGTGTAGCAAAAGATGCATCAGAGGGGGGGAAAATATTCGGTCAAAGATCGGAAACACACACTAAATTAAGGCAAAATCTGCATGTTATCCAGACAAATTTGAAAGCAATAAACTGCAATAATAAGATCAAAAGCAGTGGTGTAAATGTTACTGCCTACAAACAATAGCCAGTAACATTACATAACAATAGGTTGACAACAACATTATCTTCATTCTTTTGGGTCTCCTTGACTCTGTTCTTCTGTCCTCTACTCTAAATAAACAGATTTGGTCTTTTAATCCTTCTTGGGTATTTTTTAGCAAATATCTTTTTTATTTCATAACACATTCATTGAATAGAGCTATTTTCTATCTTCATAAACCTCTATGGAACTTGGAACTTGGAACTTGGACGTCCAAAGCTATGACATGTTGCAGATTTGCTCATGCATATTCATTTTTAATACTGAACCAACATCGACATAAGCAATAAAATGTTGACCGGTTTGTTGAACCTTTATTATTATCCCCCAATCAACTCATAAATTTGAATCTGCAAAGCTCAGCAGATATATATAACCAATGTGATTGTTAATCAAGATATGCAGGGCGGTATACTGATGCCTCCACAATCAAGCATGCTTTGCTTTTATTTCTTTCATAAGCAATTAAATATTACTAAAGGGAGTATAAAGGATACCGCATCCTATACACATTCAAAGCATAACCAGTACTAATGCTGATAACACATCCTAATGAATTTTTACACCAATCAGAAAAAAAAACCATCCACATCTTAATTTGCAGACAACAAGACAAAGGCCTAATCATTATAAAGCACATAAAAACCACGGTTGTTGAACAAAATGTTATTGTGTAACAACTACAGAGACCACACAACCACATGCCACAGAAGCTGCCAAGCCCTTAATGTCCACAAGTATCGAGTTTGGTTTCCTGCAGCTCTAGGCCTCTTACACATCCAAAACTAGACTTGTAAATTTGTTCAGGTATGAGTTTTCAAGATAGCATCAATTCTGAACATGAACAATCTGTGACACCCAATTCAGAGAGTTTATCATCTATTGATCTTGAGGATTCCAACCGGTTTGACACACTGGGAACAACAAGATTTGATGAAACAATGGGAAAAGCATGAATTACCCCAAATATAGAGTTCATATTTCATTTCTTTTTGTCTCCTTTTCTGGTTAATTTGTTTAGGGAAGGGGGATACTCACATTCAAACACTCAGAAGGCTAAAGGATACAATTCCAAATGACCTCCGCATTGAACAAAATGATTTATACAGTTATGGTGCGATGTTGATAAACCAAACTAAACAAGAGTATGCCCATAAACAATATTGATAAATTTTGTACAAGTGCTTGACACGATATGCTTTTTGCCACCTGCAAACAGGGATATATTGTTTATGGGCATACTCTTGTTTATCAACATTGTTGCTCATAAACCAAACTAAACAAGAGTATGCCCATAAACAATATTGATAAACAATATATCCCTGTTTGCAGGTGGCAAAAAGCATATCGTGTCAAGCACTTGTACAAAATTAATAAAGAATTCCTCTCTAAAAGTTAATTGGCTAATCAAATTGCAAACATAAACTTAATAAATGAAGCCACACTTAATTTTTAATGCCACCAAATTCACATTTATTACAAAAGATGAACATCAACATTGAGGCTTTGCCACTCAATGGTTAATTTCGATTCAAGTATTTCCAATATATCGAAGGGAAACGATATCCAAAAACCAATGAGATAGAACCCATAAAATTTACCTGACTTGGAGAGCAAAAGAAAAACTACACTTGTTGTTATTTGGTTCCCTTGGAAGCAGAGCAGGCTATAGGCTATAAGCCCGTCAATCCTTGGTCGTGACCGACGATCGCAATGACGCACAACACGGCTTCAATCCTCAACCCCTCAACGTGTGCGACATTCGAACGCCACCTCACACCCGTCACACCTGACCATGGCAAACAGTCCACCGTCAGCGAGGAAGAAGAAGAAGATTGGTTCAAAATAGGGGAAATCAACCCAAAAAATTAGGGCTCAACCAACACAAGTTTTTTGGGGGAAATCTAACTACCCTATAATTCCACACATTCACGGCTCAATCAACAGAAATTTTTTCGGGGAAATCCCACTAACCTCAATCGCGACTTCTCCGTTTTCCTCCTCCATTACTTCGAACAACCTCCGTTGTATTCGGTTTTGTTGATCTCTCTTCTATGGAAGACGAAAGCAAGAGACACAACTAGAGTAAATGGAAGAGAACGGTATAGTATTGACAGAGAATGAAATTTCTGCAAACCCTAAACGTCTTTCTTCGTGCTCTTTCTTTCTCTCAATCGCGACTCTCCGTCTAAGGCTATTAAGACTCTAAAGTGATAACTGAACTGTGTCTTTACTCAATTGTTATTTTTTTTCAGGGGTTCAATTGCAAATATGTGGAATTCTTTTAACTTTGCCTAATTCACAATTTCACCCCCGAGATTTGAGAAAAAGGGTGAAAACTTAGTGTGACACAGTGCACAACATAATTGGGTGTTGCACCCTAAAAGCCGCCATGTTTGCATATCATAGATTAGATGAGTTTGTGATCATGGTGTATTCTAATTTTGACAGTGCTAGATGCCAAGACAGTAGAAGACACACTTACCATAAGATATCACCCATGGTCTTTCATGAGTACACTACTCATATGAGTCTTGTCATGTTTAAGGATATTTGAATATAGTGCGAGTTTGTATTTTGTATTTTGTGTTTTTTTTTGTCAACGTATTTTGTGTTTGATGTAAGATACTTATGTGTTGTGATATTTTTTACTAGAAATAAAGTTATCAAGTTTGTTAGATTACACTAAAGTAATTATCTCACTAAAGTAAAGTAGGATCAACCGGAAAAAGGCATGTTTAAATCACATTACATGTAATTTTCATGCCACACATCCACACTTGATCTAATGGATATATGTGACCCTTGATGGGTCTAGTTACAATAAAGGTAATAAAGATCACTATGATCCTATTCTGATGTAACTAATGGATAAGATTTTTAGAGATGTTAGCCAATAAAGATAATAATTTTGAGCTCATTAGGTTATTTTATAATACATGATTATATAATGGCATGTGGCCTAAGTGGAAGATTGTTAGATATTTATCTAATATGTGGATCTGCATGTATAATTAATCACGTGTTAAAAGTTATCTAAAAAATAATCCCTATTAAAGTGATCTTATAAGGACAAATTTATTGGGATTTATAACATCTTATTGGTGTGAATTATATAATGTGTAGATATCATAATTCTTATTTTTATTTTATGATGGACTAAAATAAAAATAAAAAAATTATAATGGTTTTAAAGACATGCATTATTGATCTTCCTAACATCCAATCATTAGAAAAGAATAAAGAGGAATTATGTATAACGACTTGGTAGATCAAAGAACCCAATTGTTTTTTCTTCAAAGTTTGATCCATGGATATGAGTATGCTTCTGCAATCTATTAATCCCCAATTACTCTTTTGATGATTTAACATAAAAGTTGCCTGTAAGATGTTAATCTTCATAATCAAGACTTTTCCGATTTAAGATGGATTTTCAAAAAAATAAATTTTCAAAAAAACTTCAAATAGGTTTTTCAGAAGTTGTCTAAAAGTTACTCTTTTATCTGAAAACTCAGACAAAAGATTTTTCTGGATAAAGACTTTTCACAAACTTATGAACGTTTTCCCCTAGATTAGCCTAAAAGCGGTTATATAAAGGATAAGTATCAGAGAACTTGACTCAATATATAAAGGATAAGGATAAGACATGCATTATGGAGTTTTTTTGAAGCACTCCTTTAATATTCACAACCTATAGGGAACAATAGTGATATTCTTCTGCCTTCAATGGTTTCTTTTAGATCTTTGTAATTGCTCAAGGTACAGAATAAAAAAAATGACCTATAGTATTGACAAAATGAAAGGAAAAGTGTTTATATAGTAAAAGGCATATAATTGGTTTTAAAATTCCACATGTTGGTCTGTAAAAGTGATTGTGCACCAATAAAAAGCAGAATTGGGGTAAAGGATTATTAGTGTGCTGAATAGCTTAACTTGCTACCACACACATACAGTGTTGTGTTACTTATACTCTCTCTTTTTCTCTTGCAGTCTTATATTTGAAAAAAGGCAGACCCTGCAGCCATCTATGAGTTTCTGAAGCAGCAACCACCTGCAACTTCATTGAGTATATGTATCTGTACATTACTGGTAAGCTATCTCAATGAAGGAAATAATATCATTGATTTCCCAAACTCACTGAATCCTTCATAGAAATTTGAGAAACCTGTTGCCACATTTTCTACCTTTTCTAGTCATAGGGAGTTAGGGACTTCTTTATGCTTTAGTAAAGTTAAGCTTGATTTTAGGCTATGCAGTCAGAGATGTAAAGAAATTTTAGGCTATGAATTCCTGTGATTGAGTCTGGAAACTCTTCTAAATCTGATTCCTAATTGACCAAATTTCCAATTCCTTTAGGAAGTGCATAAAGCTTATGGCAATACAGAACTCAGTAACTATAATGATAAGTGGACCTAAAATAAAACTGTTTGTTCTGAAACACTGGTAAACCCTGCACCATCCTCACTATGTCAGTAGTATAATCCATATAGTACTTAGCCCAACCACAAGCTAAACCCTGCACCAACCACAAACCCTCACTACATCAGTAGTATCATCCATATAGAACTTTTGTTGAAGGATTATCCTTATTTTGGCTAGATACTTTTTGACTGTGTAAAACTAGATACTGGTTAAAACTACATACTAGTTTATAGCTGGTTAAAACTAGTAAGTTCACTCTGATATTATAAAATTGAAATATTTTATGCATTGCACATGAGAAGTATATTAGATAGCGGAAGCATATTGAATAGTAGTCCATGATTAGTTATTTATTTCACGATAAGAATCAAGGAAAAGTTCCCACCATTGCTGATGAAGCTCTATGCAGTTTTTTAGCCTAAATGAACTTGAATACTTATGTTATTTGCTTTGGTAGTAGCATTGGTCATATTGTATTTCTCAAAGCCTTAAACTTAGAGGATAGGGTTCTTCAAGAACGTGATATGGTTTAGACTTTGGTAGTAGCATTGGTCACTGTATTTTTCTGTTACTGATGCATTAGGCTTTGGAAAAAGAACTAAATTAAAAGAAAAATGTTTAATTTGGTACAACTTGGAGCTAAAAAAATTTTAAAAAAAAATATAGGTTTTGTTTTGAGTGATATGGTTTGGTTAACAGGGTATAATATGTTTTTCATCCCTGTAGTTTTGGTCAATTTTAGTATTCGTTCCCGACTTTTAAAATCTTTGTTTTATATTCCCATACTTTTAAGACACCTTAATTGTAGTCCTTAATGTTAATTAGCTTTGTTAAATTATTAACATGTTTAATAGATTTCCACATTACCCTTTAGTGTTAGTCTCAATTAATCAATATAGACGTTGAGTTCATCTATTAAGCAATTGAATTCAATATAGCAATGTAATAGAATTAATTAGCGTTAAGAACTATGGTTAAGGTATTTTAAAAGTATAGGGATATAAAACAAAGGTTTTAAAAGTTGGAAAGAAAGGCTAAAGTTGACAAAAAATACAAGGACAAAAAAATATTTTACCCTAGTAAATAAATGTACTTGTCTATTTCATATCTCGGATTCAGAATCTTGGGTTTAATCTATTCACATCAAATCTGGTTTCTCTGTTTTAGGGCAAGGTTTCCATAACTGTTTGTCATTACTGAGTTGTGAATCATGATAGGTTGCAGACTATTAAAAGTCTATTTATTATATGCTTGCTCAGATTTTTATTGAATTGCAGTATCCTTGCTCAATTTATTTTATAATAAGATTATATTTTTATTAATTGTTTAGTCATTTGGTGATTCATAACTATTCTAACTTGCAAGTTTTGTAGCAAAATCATCTTGGCGAGGATGAAGATCAACCTATGCTGATCAATATGATGAATACGAAGATTTTTAGATGCATATAATGATGACATTAGTTTAGAAGACTTTTTTTTTTTAAAAAAAAATAGAATATTCATATACTTTTTCACTTCCTTGGTTGATCTGGCTTAGTGTTAGTATTTTATATTTTTGAATTTTCAAATTTGGATCAAACTCATGCAAGAGCATTTATATATTTGAAAATTTTATAATTAGAATCATGTTCAACATTTACATCATATTGATTATAAATATTAAGTGTTATAATTTAATAATCACAAATATATATATTTATAACTTATTTAAAACATGTACAGGACCATGGATTTAATTGTAGCCCATTTAAATTAAATTATTTGATTGGTTAATTGTGATGATAACATTTAATAATACAAAATGTTTTGGTATAGAACTCGAACTTGGGTTTGAGTTAGCAGGAGTGAAGTCGGATTCGAATCCGGGTTGCGGAGGCTTGAATCCGAGTTGGACCCAGGGGGTGTACCTGCAAAGGGACTCCGACACCCAAGTCAGATAGGTAATACAGTCAGAGGGATTGACTGAGCGAGATTGCGTACCTTATGATCTGTAAATATTTTCTATTTATAGGGGTTTTCCCTGTATAAATATGGAAAGTGAGCGCATATGTAAAAGGAGTAAGTTTAGCAGATATCATCATATAATTATGGATATTATAATTATATATCATATATTTATGGATATGATAATTATATTGCGCATGGATATTATATATCATATATTTATGGATATGATAATTATATTGCGCATGGGCCATTTTGACTATTGGGCCTTAGGTTTAGACCGTAACAGAAGCCCCCCAGCTCTGGCCGACTTGGTGAAGTTGGTCTTGAGCTTAAATATCTTGGGTGTGTCCGAGACGACATGCATCGTTCGAGACGCCTTTGGAGGTTTGACTCGAAGCAGCCTTGAAGATACTGTCTGAGATGGTTTTGAGTATTTCTGATCCATCCTATGTGGATATGATAACTTGTGAGCTGCTTTTGCTTCGAGATGTTGTTTATATATCATCATTTTTGGTTCGGGACGATATATCATTATCGATATCTTTGTAGGTCTGAGACGAATCTGCGTTGGTATCAGCTGGTTCGGGACGGGATTCCGAGACAGCTCGTTGCGACGTTTCAGTTTCTTTGAAACGTTACAATTGCTGGTGGCGTTTCGTCTTCCAAGTGACGTGTCAGTCTGCTATAGGATTGCGACAGTTCGACTTCCTGGGCCGTAGCGGTTATAGGCCTTTTCGGCCTTATAAATAGGGGGTGAAACTGAGTTCTTCTGTCACTTGCCTCAGTTTGCTTTTCGCTTTTCCCTGTGTGATAACATTCTCGAATCTTAAGTCGACTCTCTGCTTCCAAATCGAATTCAGGATCCGACTATCAGGTATTATTCCTTTCTCTTTCTCTTCTTTTTATTTGCGTGAATGAGTGAGAGTGATTCTTTAGAAGTTCTATCTGGGAAACCTGAGTTGTGGCTGTCTCGGAGTTGGAGTCGGTCATCATGTGGGGATAATGAGGGTTTAAGTCCTGAGGTGGTTGAGGTGTTGAGGAGGAGGAATATGGCCTCTGGGGAGAAACCTCGAAGTGAAAATGATAACAGATTAGTAAGATCCGAGACCGGTTCATATGATAGTGTCTTTGAGTCAAATGCTAGTCGTCCCGATTTTGATGAGGGTAGTTGTTACACAATTACCTCTGCAGGTGTTGACATGGCTGAATCCCCTGAGGAGTACTTCGTGCCCCTGTGGGCTGATAGGTATCAGTGGGTGGATCCGGAGGTCCTTGGAACTTGTTCTGTATATAGACCCGGTTGTCCTGAGCATTTCCAGGAGCGCTTGTTTGATTTGGAGGTGTTTGCTTCAGGCGAGATGAAGGAATTCTACAACGTAGTACTGCCACCCCGAGGGGGCCGAGTGTGCCACTTGTCCGAGACCAACACGCCTTTTTTATACACTTATGATTTTTTTCATTCGAAGGTCAAGTTGAGGTTTCCACTCTCCAAATTTCAAGAACAAATTCTTATGTTTTTGCGGTGTTCTCCTTCACAACTGCACCCTAATTCGTGGGCCTTTATTCGGTGCTTTGAGTTGATTTTGACCGAGTTCGGCTTCACGCCTTCAATACAGTTATTCTTTCATTATTTTATAGTGCTAAGGAAACATCCCCCCGGGAATAAGAAGGAGACATTGAAGAGTTGGATCTCTTTCAGGGGGCATAAAGATAGGAAAATAATAACCCCATTTTGTGAGTCGGCCAAAAGGGGAAGCATCACCTTCAAGCAGGAGTTTTTTCAAGTGCAGGCGGCTAAGGGTGTGAAGCCGTTTTGGGAGGAGCGGTCTTCCAACACTCCACGATTTTTTATCTATTGGAGTGATAGACACTATGATATGAAACCGTCTGATTTTGAATTCCCCGAATCGGCTTTGTCTCCTTGAGATTTAGTAGTGAGGGATTTGCTGAAGGAGTCAGTGGAGGAATGTGGGTTATTTTCTTCTAAGAAAATATTAGATGGTCCGACTCGTAATGTTGGATCTAGAATAGGTGAGACTTATTTTAAGTATTTGCTTGTTATTTTCTGAATTTTCATCTCGGCTGATCGTTCGTGTTTATTTTTGCAGCTTCGATGGCGTCTGCTGCGCTGAAACAACTGAGGGTCCTGCAAAATTCCCAAGTCAATAATGCTGACGTTCAGGTCGATATGGATTTGACCCGAACTGACGGTGGAAACAGTTCGGGAACGCAATCGGTTGTTGACCGGTCCCGACCAGTCATGGTGACGGGCAGCCTCAGAGGAAGAAAAAGAAGAATAAAAGGGCTAGGATGGAAGAGTCAGAGGAGGAATCTGGGTTGAACTTGTACGACTCGGACGTCGATTTAGACACCCCTGAGCTTGATCATATTTTATACAATCCTTTCCTAAAGTCGGTTCATGAAACCGTCCCGAAGGTCGAGGGCTTATTAGATATTGAGCGCCAATGCCTTCAACATGCTGCATATATAAGGCATCTTCGGCTAGATGTGATCCCGACCTCTGAGCAGGCTGTTTCAGAGCTCGAAAATCGGACGACCGAGAGGGATAAGGCCTTAGAAGATGTGAAAACTACCCAAGAGGCCCTCAAGCTTGAGAAAAAGGACACCAAAAAATACAAGGGTTTGTACAAATCTATAAAGGACAAGAACAAAACCTTGGAGGCTGAGGTGGGTAGGTTGAAGGCCGACTTGGAGAAGCTTCAATTGGCTCCATCTGCGTCCGGGATGACGGATGAGGCTGTTGCTGAAGTTGTCAAGAGAAACTTGCAGAAGGCGCAAGCCAAATTTAATGAGGAAAAGGCTAGCCTTGTGAAGCTTTCTCAAGAGATCAGCGGCGCCTCGTTCGAGAATGTTGTGGTGCAGTTGGGGGTGCTCAATCCCGGTTTGAAGACTGAGGGAACTTCACCTGAATATGAAGTTTTCAAAGGGGTGGTTTGCCGGGTCGACATGGAAAAGTAAGTTTACGTTGATGTCGCTTCTGGCGAAGAAGTCGGCCTGTATGAAGAATGATCCCTTTGTTTTTAACTTGTACTTTTTGTTGCACTTTTGGTTACATTGTGTATTTCCTCATATTGTATGAACAATGTTTGGGTTTAATGGAATTTCTGGTTTATTTTCTCGTTCTCGAACCATTTTGCTTCATTTTATTGTGCGCTTTTAACGTTAATACGTATTATGTGCGCTTTTATCGTCTCGAACCATCATGTCATCTCAAATTATGTTGATTTCTTCGTAACTTGGCTCTTTTAACATAAAAATGCTTGTAACGCTTTTTTCCTTAAATTTGTGTGAGAAGGAATAGGAATAGCAATTTGTGGTAACTGCGTTTTTATTGGTAATGGGTCGGGATACTCTTCGTATCCGACTTTTAATAATACTAAGCTGAGATGCTCTTCGCAATCGGTTAAACATTACATAGAAATAGAAAAGTTCGGCCGGGATCCTTTTCGTATCCGGCTTTAGTAATATTGAACCGGGATGCTCTTCACATCCGGTCTTAATAAACTACAAGAATATAACTTAAGAAAAATAGGTCTTGAGTTTATCTGCGTTCCAGAATCTGGGTACAGGCTTTCTCTCAATAGTTTCTAACTTGTAGGCCCCATTCCCGGTTGCCTCGGTGACTCTGTAGGGACCTTCCCAGTTTGCTGCCAATTTTCCCTGGGCTGCATTTTTGTTGTCGATATCGGCTCTACGCAGAACAAGATCTCCGGGTTGGAAGCTTTGGGCCATTACTTTGGCGTTGCGTCGTGTGGTGAGATGCTCCTTCAAGGTTGATTCTCGGACATGAGCTATAGCCCGGGTTTCATCTAAGAAGTCTAATTCTTCTAGAATTGCCTTGTCATTTGGCTCTTGGGTGAAGTTCTACACCCGTCCACTCGGCTCCCCAATTTCGACCGGGATGAGAGCTTCGGTCCCGTAAGTGAGTCGGAAATGAGTTTCATTGGTGGAGGATTGTGGAGTGGTACGGTATGCCCATAGCACATGGTCGAGTTGTTCTACCCAGTTACCTTTGGCGTTGTCTAATATGCGCTTAAGGGCTTGGAGGATCACTTTGTTCGCAGACTCGGCCTGGCCGTTGGTTTGTGGGTGTTCCACTGAAGTGAAGTGATGCTTGATCTTTAGGTCTGACAGTAGTTCTCTAAATCTCTTATCAGTGAATTGTGTCCCATTGTCTATGATTACAGAATGGGGTATCCCAAACCTGGAGATAATGTTCTTGTAAAAGAACTTCTGCACTTTAGCTGAGGTGATTGTGGCAAGGGGTTTTGCTTCTATCCACTTGGTGAAATAATCCACTGCTACCACTAGGAATTTGACCTACCCTGGAGCTGGGGGGAAGGGACCGAGTATGTCAATTCCCCACTGATGGAAAGGCCAGGGGACCGTTAAGGTTGTCAACTCGGATGAGGGTTGGTGGTGGATGGAAGCATTTTTCTGACAGGTTTCACACTTTTTAGCATATTCCATGGAATCTTGGGCTAGAGTCGGCCAGTAGTACCCGGCTCTCAGGGCCTTTCTTGCAAGTGTTTTACCTCCTTGGTGATTTCCAAAACTTCCTTCATGTAATTCAGCTAGTACATACTTGGCTTCTTTGTCATCAATGCATTTAAGGAGGGGGTGGAGAATCCCTTTTTGTACAATCTGTCTTGGATGATTGTGAAATGGGAGGCTAGTCGTCTCAGCTTCCTTGCCTTCTTTTCTTCTGTAGGGAGTGTGCCCATCAGAATGTAAGTCTTAATGGGTGTCATCCATGAGCTAGACTCTTCTATCTGTAGTAGTGATGGTTCTGAAATTCGTGGAGTCGAGACGACTTCCTGGAGGACAGATTTGTTGTTCCCAAGTTTCTTAGTGCTTGCAAGCCTGGAAAGAATGTCGGCTCTGGTATTGTCGGCTCTGGGGACGTGTTGGAAGATAATTTCTTCAAACCCATCACTTGATGCTTTGACCTTCTCCAGATATCTCTGTAGTAATGGTTCTTTTGCTTGGTATTCCCCTTTGATTTGGGATACCATCAATAGGGAGTCACTGCACACGAGGACCTTTTTAGCCCCTACTTCCTTTGCCATCAGGAGACCGGTAATGCATGCTTCATACTCGGCTTGGTTGTTGGAGGTTTGGAATTCGAACTTCAGAGACTTCTCTATGCAGACTCTATCCGGGCCTTATAGGACTATCCCAGCTCCTGCACCTTTTTTGTTGGAGGATCCGTCAACGAAGACGGTCCATTCAGCAGTGGGTGATTCTTCAGGGGGTGTCATTTCAGCAACGAAATCAGCAAGAATTTGACTCTTGAGGGCAGTGCGTCCCTCAAAGTGTATGTTAAACTCATATAACTCTAGGGCCCAGGTAGTCATACGTCCAGAGAGGTCCGGCTTGTGAAGGACGAGTCTGAGGGGTAAGTCGGTCCTGACCGTTACTTTGTGTCCTTGGAAATAGTGTCTCAATCTCCTTGCAGTGATTAATACAACCAAGGTGGCCTTCTCCAGCTTCTAGTATCTCAGCTCGGCCCCTTGGAGGGCTTTACTGATGAAGTATATGGGGAGTTGGGTGCGCCCATCTTCTTTAACCAAAACTGAACTTATGGCTTGGTTGGTCACAGAGATGTAGAGGTACAGATGTTCTCCTTGGACCGGCTTCACTAGGATTGGTGGGTTTGCCAGTGTCTGTTTCATCCGTTGAAAGGCGGCTTGGCATTCGTCAGTCCAAGTGAAAGATTTCCCCTTGCGAAGGAGCTGAAAAAAGGGGAGGGAAGCTGTAGCCGATTTGGGGATGAATCGGCTGAGAGCCGTGATCCTTCCATTGAGTTGTTGTATCTCCTTAATGCAAGTTGGGCTTTTCATGTCTAACACGGCCTTACACTTGTCAGGGTTTGCCTCCACTCCTCTGCTGGTGAGGAGAAAACCCAAGAAATGGCCTGAGGGAACTCCAAAAGAGCACTTAAGGGGGTTAAGTCTCATGTTGTGTTTCCTGAGGCGAGCAAAAACTAGCTCCAAGTCAGCTATGTGGTTATTTCCTTCAGCCGTTTTAGCTATGATGTTGTCTATGTAAACTTCCACTGTATTCCCCATTATATCACCAAAGACTTTGGTCATCATCCTCTGGTATGTGGCACCAGCATTCTTCAGGCCAAAAGGCATCATAGTGTAACAATAGATTCCCTTGTCAGTAATGAAGGTCATCTTTTCTTCATCGTCTCGGTCCATGGGTATTTGGTTGTAGCCAGAGTAGGCACCCATGAAGGATAACCAGCGGTACCCAGATGAATTGTCAACTAGCTGATCAATGTTGGGGAGGGGAAAAGGGTCCTTAGGACATGCTTTGTTCAGGTCTGTGGAATCCACACACATCCTCCATTTGCCATTTATTTTTTAACCAGGACGACATTGGATAGCCAGGTGACGTACTTGCATTCTCTGATGAACTTGGGCTTGAGGAGTTCCTCTATTTGCTGGTCAGCAGCTTGTTGCCTTTTGAGGCCGATTTTCCTCTTCTTCTGAGCGACCGGTTTGACATTGGGGTCAACCGAGAGTTTATGACAGCAGAAGTTGGGATCAATACCCGGCATGTCAGCCGATGTCCAAGCAAACAAGTCTGAGTTTTTCAAAAGCAGGGACTTTAGCTTTTCTTCCATGGTGGGATCCATATCACAACTGATTTTGGTCGTTTGTTCTGTTGAGACTCCAATCTGAAAGGGTTTCGTCTAGGCTGCTGGCTCAATTCTCTATCGTCCTTTGTGATCTATCTCGGCTCTGGGGTCGAGATCAATCATGTGGATTTGACCTCTGGGGACTGTCTTTTCCTGCTGAGATGCGGGTATGGTACTGAGGGCAGCATTGTAACACTTCCTTGCTACTTTTCTGTCTCCTTGGACAATGATCACCTTCCCGTCTCAGCCGAGGAACTTCATCATTAGGTGCTTGGTAGAAATAATTGCTCCCAGGGAATTCAGGGATGGGCGCCCAAGAATGGCATTGTATAAGCTGGGACAATCGACTATCAGAAACTTAGCCGATATGGCCTTATTCTCGGTCTCCGAGCCAATCCTGAGTGTAGTCTGAAGGTATCCTTTGGGTTGGATTCTCTCACCAGAGAAACCCACTAGATCTCCTGAATAAGGCAATAGGGATTCTGGTGGTAACAGCAGTTGGGTGTAGGTCCTGAAGAAAAGAATGTCGGCTGAGCTGCCTTGATCAACGAATATGCGTCCGACATCACCATCTGCTATCAGGGAGCGTATCACGAATGGGTCGTCATGATCGACCACATCGTCGAAGAAATCTTCGTCTGAGAAGGTGATGACCGGGTTTGGGGGTCTTTTAGTCACGACTTTCGAGTCGGATTTCAACACTATAAACTTCACGTAGGTGTCTCTTTCTGGAGTTGTTTGACAATCCCCCTCCAGCAAAACCTCCTGAAATCATGTTGATCCTAACCCTTGGTGTGGTGCTGGAGCCGGGTTTGTCTTCTTTGCTGTCATTTTTCTTGGGGGATGGAGAGCGTTTCCGTTTCTTGTCTTTTTCCCCCGTTAGGGCTAGACGACCTCTTTCGTTCCTCATTCTTCTTGTATCCTCCTTGGGTCCGATTCTTCTTCACATATCGGCCAAGTATTGTGCTCGTATCCTTCATGGAAAGAGCAATATTTAGTCTTGTCCTATTGAGCTGCATCTTTGAGAGGTGGGGGCTTTGGTATGTTTGCAAACTCAGTGTGCATCACCTCCTTAAGGATCTTCCCTGGATTGGTGTTCAGGGATGCATAGTTATTGTATCGGCCTTTAGGACGCTGATGTTGGTCCTGTTGATGGTGTCCCTTGTCTTTCCCTTTATGTCGGTCCTGGTAAGAGTCTCGGCTTGATCCCTGGTGAGAGTCTTGCTTGGCGGCGACAGCCAAATGAGCTTCCCGTCCCACGTACTTGTGTGAGCGTTGTCTAAACTATTCCATGGACCGGACCGGTTCTTCTGACAAGGAGACGGCCAGGGGTGATCCTGGTGAGAGGGCCGACACGGCGCATACGAGCTGGACGTTCTCGGCCAGGTCCGGGATCAGAGCACATTCTTTGTAGAATCGGGCGAGGAAACTCCTGAGCGGCTCATCCTTAGTCTGCCTAACCTTTGCTAGCGTGAATTGGTCTCTGGGGATCTCAGCGGAAATTGTGGATCGTCCCAGGAAAGTGTGTTGCATGTCGTCCCAGGTGTCTATGGAGCCCAAGGGGAGGGTTTTGAACCAAGCTAAGACTTCTCCTTTCAATGTCCTGGGGAAAGAGCGGCAGATGATGGCTTCTGGGGCGCAATGAAAAGCATTTCATTGGTGAAGGCGTCCAGGTGTTTGACCGGGTCTGTCGTGCCATTGAAGGATTCAATGGGGAGTGCTCTCCTGTATTGCTCAGGTACCTCGACCCGGACTAGTCTCTCTGAGAATGGGTGTCTGAAAGGGGCAAGCGAGCCCGTAGCTCTTGTTTGTTGAACTTCCTGATGATCTTTTTCTGATACGAGCCGAGACTGGATAGTGGGCTGTGGTTCAGGGTTTATGCTACGCTCCAGGTGTCTGAGGCGTTCCTCAATGTGATTCACGGCCGGATTTCCGGTCGGTCTTGAGTGTGACTCGTGGGAGTGGCGTTGTTCCTGAAGCTCTCTGACTTGAGCCTCTAACCGTCGAATCACTTCGTCTTGGGAATCGGATCGATGAGTCTCCTCATGTTGCTCGACTTCAACCTGTGGATTTGAAGTTCCTTCTTGTTCAGCTGAACCGTTTTCGGCTCCGAGGTCCTCCACCCAACCTTCAGGTGTTGGTTGAGGACGGGGCCGGGTTTGTTGACGGCGAGTGGTAACCGTCATGCTGGATAGGGGGAGGCCCTCCTTCTAGCGCCAAATGTTCTGGTATAGAACTTGAACCTGGGTCTGAGTCAGCAGGAGTGAAGTCGGATTCGAATCCGGGTTGCGGAGGCTTGAATCCGAGTTGGACCCGGGGGGTGTGCCTGCAAAGGGACTCCGACGCCCAAGTCAGATAGGTAATACAGTCAGAGGGATTGGCTGAGCGAGATTGCGTACCTTATGATCTGTAAATATTCTCTATTTATAGGGGTTTTCCCTATATTAATATGGTAAGTGGGCGCATATGTAAAAGAAGTAAGTTTAGTAGATATCATCATATAATTATGGATATTATAATTATATATCATATATTTATGGATATGATAATTATATTGCGCATGGGCCATTTTGACTATTGGGCCTTAGGTTTAGACCGTAACACAAACTATTTTGCCTAAACTTGAATTTAAACAATTGTTTCCTTTATTGCCTAAGGCTTAAATGGTTGTGGCCTTGAAGTTTAGATTGTTCCCTTCCATATCTACCAACACGCGTAAAAAGCCACATATAATTGTTGGCCATGCTTATAAAATCGTTGGCTTTGATAATAGACAACGTTTAAATAAGTATGGCTTAAACATCAAACATTTGCGTATGGATATGGTAAAACCGTTGTATATAATAATAGATAACGTTTATATATGTGTAGCTTAAGCTTTTAGACCATTACTAAAGATTCTTGAGGGAAGCTTTAAAAACCGTGCTAAAATCATGCTTTAAGCAACACGTACGTGGTCTGTGGTTGGAAACTGCTAAAACTGTTGCCTAAGGGAATAGGCAACGACAGTTCATTCCACGCCTGAAAAATTGTTCCCTAAACTTTCAGGAACTATTTTTTTGTTTCTAGGAACGGTTTTTAATGGTTGTCGTAGATGAAAACTGTTGTAGTGCAAATTCCTAGCAGTTGTTTTTAAAGTTTCTTTAGACATTTCCACTCGCTTAAGTTTTCAATCAAAGATGGTTCACTCGTGTATTTCACTCTTTTTGGCTTTTTCTATAATGTACCACTCTAGCCTCATCTACTCGGGTAAGGTTTGATTAGGCATTCGAAAACCAAATGTTGAGACTTAACAAACTACGCAAGCTAGAAACACACGCGCAATGAAGATTATCTACGGAAAACTACAAATTGCCTAAGACAAAACTTAAGAATTGATGTGACAAACAAGAAAAGTTAGCTAGAAAAATGTACACAAGAGTATAATGCAAACAAGACAAAACACACAGAAATTGCAAAGAGAATTATTTTTGGTTTGTTTCTGGTTCAAAGGTAAAAGCTACCAAAGCTGATAAATTTTCAAAAAAATTGCAATTACAACTCAAAATGAAATCAATACAAGCAAATTGCAAATTACAATAGAAAAGGGATGAAATGTTGGCTCTTTCTTACTTCAATTTTGTATTTCTTTTTTTATTTTTACTTTTCTTTCTTTTGTATTTTTCCAAATTGCTTTTTTCCCTAACAAAAAAGCTACATAAATTGCAAATAATTCCTTATTATTAAAGAAAAAAATTGTGTTGAAGTAAATGTTGTAGTCACAAGAATGGGGTTGCATTGTGACCTTTTTAAATTTCTGCAATTTCTTCTAATATATTCTACTCAAGAGAAACTTCTTGGCTGATATTAGAAGCTTAAGAATGCAGATTAGATTGTAATATCCCAAAATTTGGGGCCTAGAAAATATAGTAGGAGCCTTAGGTTATGCATCCGGCCAAGAGAGGAAGATTAGAAGTAGGAGAAGAATTTGGGGATTTGAGTGTGAATCTAAACAAGAATTAGGTAAATACACTAAGAGTAATGAGTTTCAAGAGATTGTGAAAGAATAACCAAGTATAGTCAATCACATCTATAGACCGAACTTAGAAAAATCACACCCCAAGGCGGAGGGAATCATAAGGTGTAGGGCTGAGGGGAGGAGGTTTAGATGGCGAGGAACTAAGTCAGAAAGGTAGGTTGTTAAAAAGAATTAGGAAAGCAGGTGGAGCTAAGTCAGAAAATGGTTAGAAGTGAGAAATCATGATTTTAGGTCCTGATGTTCTCGCTCAAGCTAGCACATCAGTAAGTTTGGGGATTTTGTAATATGATTTTCTCGCTTGAGTGAGAAGGCTCTCGCTCAAGCGAGAAAGAGGGGATTTAGGGAGTGCTCTCTGGAAGAATTTCGCTTGAGCGAGGAGGGTCTCGCTCAAGCGAAATTCATCCAGAAAGAGAGGATGCTCTCTGGAGCATTCTCGCTCAAGCGAGACCTCCTCGCTTGAGCAAGTGCGTAGAAAACTTTCTGAAATTGCATTCTCGCTTGAGCGAGACCACACGTCCCTGACTTTAAAACACAAGTTAGGGTTCCTTTTTCCTCATTCTTCCCTGTTTCTTTTACATTTTAGAGAGAGAGATTTCTAGAGAGAGAAGGAGTTCTTAGAGCCAAGGAGAAGGAGGAGAAGCCGAGGAATCTCTACCGCCAACCTTCCCCCGCTTCTTCCCTCACCCCTTTTAGCTTCCTTGAGGTGAGCATAATTCACACACACACTCTCATTCATGTGGAAACCCTATATGATCCCTCCTCTATTATTTCCCTTCTTTGGTTGCTTGTGTATGCTTAATTGTTATGTATGATGATTGCCCAATCGATATGTTGAGGGTATGATAGTCGGGGGATTTCGGGAGGCCAAAACCTTAGGGTTTGTTCATTTGGGAGAAAAATGGGATTTTCTAACTAATGTTACTTAAATGCAAGACTTAGAGGGAAGGAAAGAGGTTTGTAGCTAATTCATGTTTAAAGAAAAGCTCTACCGGTTGTATTAAGGGCGTATTCGCCACAGTTCAGAATAGGGCGTATGCGCCACAGTTTAGAATAGAGCGTATGTGCCACAGTTCGGTTAAAGGCGCATGCGCCAAGGTTACACTTGAGTGAGCTTGTGCCATAGTTGAGTACTCTTGTTATTGCATCCCAGTACAAGGAAAGGTTACGCGTGGTAAAATGTTGAGTGCATATAGGATTTAGTTTCTATAAGTATTACTAATACATGTATGTATACTGGGACTTTGATGCATTTCACCTGCCTGCCTACCCCATACTGCATGTTTTGGTTATGCTCACCAAGACCATAGTCTCACCACACGTTCTGTGGTTATATTCTAGATGCACAGGTTCCTTCCCAGATGGACCAGTGAGCTGTGGGAGCTCGGAAGACTTCATGTTTTGAATATGTCTTTTCATTAGCATGTGATGTATTAGATTTTCATTGTGTATATGCACATTGTACGTAACTATGTATTTGACAATTTCATTGTAACCATGGATAGTCTTGATTTACGTATCGAGTTTATGTTTCATATTATGTTTAAGTAATTTTGGAATGCTTAAGCGTTATATGGTGAATGTCTGCAACGATATTTAAAATGGCATGAAATAATTTCAGGAATTCAAGAGTGTTGCTTCCAACGGGCATTATTCTTGAATTTAGAAATTAGGACGTTACATAGATAGTATGCAAAATATCAATTATTTGAATGAGTCTATTATTGAGGAAAAATATGGTCTTTCTTCTTTTGAAAGACTTTCTTGAAAGTCACACTTACTTAGGTATTAGATAGGTTTGAAAATAATTTGTTATGAAAATATAAGAATCAACCTTTCTTATGAGTATTTAAATAGAGACTTCCAAATGAAAAGAGTGTGGGGAGAGAAAAAGTATGCTCACAGTATTTTTATACTGGTTCACCCTCTAAATCTTAGGGCAACGTCCAGTCCCTACCCTCAGTAGGATTTTCACTATATCAACCTTGATACAACAGCCTCAACGGGCTTCTTAGTGTAGCACACCACCTAGTATTCTTCTGCAGCCTCTACAGGCTCTACATGGTATTCTTCTGCAGCCTATGTAGGTTCAACCTGTCAGTATTCTTCTGCAACCTTTGCATGCTCACTACAATCTATATTTAACAAGAAATCTGCAGCAGAAGGGCACACCTATTCTTTGCAGACTTTACACAGCTCTCTCAAGAAGAACTAACAACACCTAGTTAGTCTTGAGAGTTACAATCAATGAAATGAGTGGAAAATTACAAATTAAAGGCTCATATTAGTATATGAATAGCACAACAAAATTATAATGGCCTATACACACTCTTTCTCATTTTCCTAACTATTTGAAAATAGAACTAAGAGATTTGCAGAAAGTGGAATTTCTCCAGAAGGTACAAATGGTAATTTTAATGCGCAGGGTCCTTCTTCTAGTGTTGTGTATGTTGAGATGAAGAGGGAGCTTCTTTTTATAGGAAAGTTTGGCTTAACTGGCCATTGGAATGCCTTGGAGAAGGGGTTAATCTCCCAGATGGCCTTGTAGGAGTTGTCACTTCCATGTGACAACTTTTCTCTTTATTCAGGTTTGACTGGTCATATCTTCTGGAGACCATATCTTTTAGAGCCAGAAATTTCTTTCTGTTTGAGCTTCCTTCTTCTGGTGTATTCTTGTGACATGCAAGAATACTGGGCATATTTGTAATTTTAGCACATGGTGTTTGTATATCTAGTAAATTGAATTTGAAGAGTATTTTGTTAGTTTCTTTCTTCTGGAGCTTGCTGACATAATTCCTTTCTTCTGAAGCAATATGTTCTGTTGATAGCAGATTCTTCTCAACAACTTTCTTGCTTTCTATAATCTTATGTATAGTCTATCTTGGTTTTTGTAATCTTCTGTATAGCTATCTTAGCCTTTTGAGAACTGTTATTCTCCCTTCTTGAAGATTATGCTTGTGCAGATTATTCCTTCAAGTATAAGTCATTTCTTCTGAACATATATTAGTTGTAGGAGTGGTTCTTCTAATGCCTTATTTATTTGCTTTCTTCTTGACAAATGCCTTTTTGATAAATTCTAGGACTTTTCTGTTCTTTCTCAAGATAAACTCAATTAAAACATTAGCATACATTTATTCAGAATTATATTAAGTGTATTTTGAGAGTTTGTCATTATGAAAACATCTCAAGAGGATTCTTGGACCTTACAATCTCCCCTTTTTTATGATGACAACCTTTCAAAATATATCTTATAAGATTCTGAATTTTGGACAATAAGCAAGTAATTTTAACAGATTAAATGATAAATTCTCCCCCTGAATCTGTGCTTTCTTTTTAGGTGATATTTAGATACTATCAGATGCATTATTTTAGAAGATGATCATAGTATCATGAATATTATTTCAGAAGATATAAGAGCATTGTATTCATCAGAAGATTCAAATTTATACTGAATGTAATAATTTGATATAGAAGTGAATCAAACATTCAACAAGCAAAAAAAAATTGTTCAGAAACAATAAGTTGTTACAATCATCCATCAACCATAAAACATAACAATATCTCAGTCAAAACAGAATTATATCTATTTAACTACATTACTAGTTCTCCCCTTTTTCATCAATAAAAACAACAAGATCAATCATGGATGGTGGAGAGAAGTAGAATCATCATCACCTATTTGGATGGAGAGGAGTTATCTGAAGATGATGAAGTAGTTGGCTTGAGGATATATTGGGGAGGTTGAAATGGAGTAAAAGGCATTGGAAGGGCTTGAGCTGCAATTACTAGCAACACAAAAGTGTTAAACCAGAATTGATGATGCAACAATCATAATAGGCTAAATCTCATTCAATATCTGAAAATGATATGCATGACCTGCATTACCCGGCAGACGGGGTCTTATCTCTATTTTTGAGGCTAGACCTGAGCTCAGACTACATGGAACGTCTTCCTTGGAGACTAATACCCGCCATTATTTTGGGGGCCGAAATCCAAGTTTTATCTGGGGGCTGAAGTCCATTAATTTTGGGGACCGAAGTCCATCCAGTTTTCTCTTGTTTTCTAGGGGTGGAAGCCCAAGTATGTGACACCCTTCTACCCCATACTCTTATATATTTAAGAAATTGTAGTTTAGAAAAGGGAAAGTCCCACGTTAGGTAAAAAGGTTCACAATTACTTTTATATATCTCATAGTTTGAAAACGACTTTATTAAAAGAAATTAAACTTTCAAGTGTAATTTAAATAATAAGCAGCGGAATCTCCAATTCATAAAAAGAACTACTAATAGTCTACTGCCATACAAGACACCCAAAAGTTCACAAAATACTCCTAATATGGAAACATATTAAAACATCCCGAATACACCCTGATGTCACATCTATCAGAGCATACCCTTTTAATCATAGTCGACACCAGTCGTGTCCTCCTCAACACCTGTAAAATATATCCACAGAATACGGTGAGGAAAAGGAATACTACCTATACATACACATAGAGAATACCCATCCTCACCCACAACATCATTACATCATGCCATCGATACATTAAATCACCAATGAATAACATTCATCTAAAACTCAACATATATTTAATCATCTATATCAACATATACATGTTCTGACTCAACATATATCCAACCTTGGGGTTTCCTGTTGCTCGAGAGTATGGCTTGCCCTTACTAGTTGCTTGGAACTTGTTCTGACTCCTCAAAGGCCCTCCACTCTTGTAATGTGTTGTCTTTGCCCGTTTGTCTTCATCATAGATTCTGCACTTGTTCACCAGCTCGTGAAAGCACGTGATCCCTTGGTAGTTGAACACTTGTTTAATCTCGGACGAAGGCCACTGAGAAACTTGACGCACTTTGCTTCTTCATTGACTGCTCCCTCATATGACGGGCAGAATCGTACTAGGGCCTCGAATCTTGATGTGTAGTCTGCCACGGTGCCTTCTCCTTGCTTCAGATCCAAGAACTCTATCCATTTCTTGTTGCGCACGTCATGTGGAAAGTACTTCTCCAGGAATAACCTTTTGAAGTTATCCCAGCTCAAGGCGGTGCCCTCATCAATCATCCTTTGGCAGGTGCTCTGCCACCAGAAACCAGCATCTCCAGATAACATGAAGGCTGCTAAGGTCACCTTCTGAAGCATAGGGCAGTCCATTGCTCTGAAGATCTTCTCAATCTCGTAAATCCAGTTAGCCGCTCCATCCGGGTCATAACCTCCTCGAAACGTAGGTGGATGGTTCCTCTGGAACCGTGCAAGCCAGTCTGTCTCGTGGTGTTGGTTAAGGTTGCCAACAGCCTGTGCCATGGCCATCAAGGCATCGGCCATTGCTCGACCATTTCTAACCCCAGCCATTACTCTTTCTGTATTTAAGAAAGGGTAAGCACACATACTAAGTAAAGCAGAAAAGCAAGGAAATCAAACAAACAAAAATTAACCAAGCAGACAATTCACTCAAGCAACCAATCAATTACTCAACCAATCAATCAGATTAGCACATCAAAAGCATAGTAAACTCATAACTCAAGGCCGGTGAACCGACTTGCTCTGATACCAACTAATGTGACACCCTTCTACCCCATACTCTTATATATTTAAGAAATTGTAGTTTAGAAAAGGGAAAGTCCCACGTTAGGTAAAAAGGTTCACAATTACTCTTATATATCTCATAGTTCGAAAACGACTTTATTAAAAGAAATTAAACTTTCAAATGTAATTTAAATAATAAGCAGCGAAATCTCCAATTCATAAAAAGTACTACTAATAGTCTACTGTCATACAAGGCATCCAAAAGTTCACAAAATACTCCTAATCTAGAAACATATTAAAACATCCCGAATACACCCTGATGTCACATCTATCAGAGCATACCCTTTTAATCATAGTCGACACCAGTCGTGTCCTCCTCAACACCCGTAAAATATATCCACAGAATACGGTGAGGAAAAGGAATACTACCTATACATACACATGGAGAATACCCATCCTCACCCACAACATCATTACATCATGCCACCGATACATTAAATCACCAATGAATAACATTCATCTAAAACTCAACATATATTTAATCATCTATATCAACATATACATGTCATGCCATCATTCCTATTCACAACACATAAATATATCCTTTATACATTCATCAAGCTCATCATCATCATAACCTCATTCATATATCATTATATAGTTCCCATACCATCATTCACCCAAATAATCATATATTCTATTCTCACACATAATACTCATCATCATCAATCATCATTTAATAACACAATTTCGTCATCATATATCACACACCAATACTCCTCTCATCATCTACCCAAAGTTCATGACTTAGAACTCCACACAATGGGTGCACCTCGTCAATCACTCTAGTTAGTACCAAGATAGTCTACCGGTGTTACCACACACTATCCGATAGGTTGTACCCCCTCTATGGGCCCGCACAATGACATTCGACCCTAGGTTGTATCCCCTCTATGGTCCCGTACAATCACTCCTAGGTTGCACCCACTCTATGGGCCATGCATCGAACGCCCCATCTTGATCCCCTGAGTTGTACCCCCTCTATGGGCCCGCACAACTCAGTTCACCTCCCGAGTTGTACCCCCTCTATGGGCCCGCACAATTCAGGTCTCATCACATATGCTCAAGGCATCTCTCCTAAGTTGTACCCCCCCTCTATGGGCCCGCATAACTTAGATAACATCATCATCAAAAGGTGATATACACCATCATCATAAATCATCATTATCATGCATTAACATGCTCATCATTAAACATCATCATAATAAGGTGATATACACCGACATCATTATCATCATCACACTCATCATCATAATACATCATCACACTCATCATCAATTATCATCATAATACATCATCACACTCATCATCAATTATCATCATAATACATCATCAAATATCATCACTATTCATCATCATAAGCATCGCCATCCTCATCAAACATCATTAATCAACAATACCATACTCATTATAAAGTACTCTCAAACAACATCAATCATCATCAAACAGTTAGGATCTCAAAATCCACTCTGGTAATCGATTACCAACCTCTAGTAATTGATTACCCGCAAACAAGGTCTGTGGTAATTGATTACAACCACCTTGTAATCGATTACCTGCAAGCAAGCTCTATGGTAATCGATTACAGCACCCCTGTAATCGATTACCCGCAAATAAACTCTCTGGTAATCGATTACAGCACCCCTGTAATCGATTACCCACAGACAAACTCTCTGGTAATCGATTACAACACCCCTGTAATCGATTACCAGCAAGCAAACAGTGCTTCTGGGTTGCCCAGAACACTCTGGTAATCGATTACCACTCCTGGTAATCGATTACCCGCGACGCAGATCGCAGAGTTCACGATTTCAAACCTCTCTAAACTCATCCAATCAATCTCTAATCAATCTTTTACGTCTAATCGTCATAGATAATCATTATTAGCACCCAATACTCCGTAAATCAACAATCAATTACAGATTATACCATCAATTCATCAAAACCCCCAATTTCTCAATCCCTAATCACCCCTTTTCCATTATTCTCAATATCATCTTTAATCTCATCAATACTCATCAATTTACATACAATCAATCATCAACCAACAGATTATATCTTCATTTTAAGTTATAAATTCATCAATTCAAAATTATACTCTTAGATTACTACCCAAACATCCCTACATGCATATACAGGCAATACCCTCTCCCTCACCGTACCTTAAACGAAGCTTGATCACAGCAAGGAAGTCCTTTCTTGGATTCTTGGCGTTCACTCCACAACAGCTCTCTCTTGAGACTCCGTTTCTCCCCTCCTTAGCGTTTCGCTTACTGACGAATGATACGAATAAGGATTAGGGTGCTCTGTTAACCCCTCCTTACTGAAATAACTAAATTGGCTTGGGCCCACTCTCACCCCTCATTATTCTATTTTCAATTAAAATTATCTTTACGAAATAAAACTAATAATAGCAATACTCCTAATATTTATTTCCCATTAAATTAATTATTTTCTTAATTAATCTATTTAATTTAATTAATATTTATCCTAATAAAATTTAGGATGTTACAAAGTAGATTACTCATTCTTAACATGTATAAAGCGTGAACCATGATATTCATAAGCATTCTAAGGATTTGCCATGATTTGGGCAAAATCCCCAAAATCATAACCCTAACTATTGTCTCTAAACATACAACCATAACAATACCTATACAATAAACATAATAAAAAGAAAGCCATTAAACACTCACATACAAGCCCAAGAAAAGGGAGGGAAGAGACTAGGGTTCATGGAAGGAGTATTCATATAAAGATGGGTGAAAGTGTGTGAGCTAAACTCACCTAATGTAGCTTGAGAATGAAGATGGAAAGGTGATGAGGGTTGTGGATGAGCAAGCTCCTTTGATCTCCTTGTTCTTCAAGCTTTATGTCTCTCTCTAACTTCTCTCTCTAGAGGGAAAGGGATGAGTAATAAATGAGGCTAAGCCATAACTCTCTTTGTTTAAAAAAACTGAATTCGTGCATTCCCTCTCAAGCGATGATATTCTCACTTGAGCGAGAAAAACTAAATCTTGCAAAACACACGTTTTCGCTCAAGCGAGAATCTGCTCGATTGAGCGAGACAAACTCAGAGAGCAACTCTGAATTTAAGGGGCAATTTCTCTCAAGAGAGCTGAGTCTTGCTTGAGCGAGTCCAAGTCAGAGAGGAATCTCTGAAATTACCCCTCAATTTCGCTCAAGCAAGATGTAACATCCCGAAAATTAGGATTCTGAGGACTGTAAGAGAAATCACAGGTTAAGGACTCTGGTCATAGGGAGAAAATAGGAATTTAAGAAATGTTATGAGTTCTAGAGAGAATCCTAAACACAGAGCCCAACATTGGGTCCCCATTTCCAATCATAAGTGAATTCAGCAGAAAACTAAGCTTGGATTTGGGGGAGTATGTTTTAATGGTGAGGAAAAATATTGTGACGAGTGTATTCTTATAAACACTTAGAACCTTTGACCCTGGCCTTATTGGAGTGAATTGGTGATTTATATCATTGTTCACATGAAGTGTACCCCAGTGGACTCCATTTAAGGTTGTTGCTTAATTTTGGATTTTAAGCCTAATGACCTTGGTGCACTAATTCAATGATATCTAGAGTTTTCGTTGTCTGAATTAGGTGATTCAAGTTGCATTATAAAGCTAAGATTCGGGGCTTCAGTTTGATATACTACATGATAGGGTTACTGCCTCATTTTCGTTGCAGATAGACTCATTTTCGCTCAAGAGAAGAATTTCTCACTTGAGCGAAAATATTAGCAGAAACAGGGTTTGGAATGTTGTCATTTTCGCTTGAGCGAGAGGATTTTCGCTCAAGTGAAAATCGGCCAGAATTTCGCTATTTTAATTTCGCTCAAGCAAAATTATTTGCTTGAGCGAAAATACGCAAGACAAGATTTTTAAAAAGCAAATCCAGGGTCATTTGACCCATTTCAAACACATTTCTCTCAACCATTTCTTGCCCTAACAGAGGAGGAAGAAGAGAACGAAGAGAAGGAAGCTTGTTTGAGGTCTCCAACCAAGAGAGGAGCTTACATGGTCCTGAGTGGACTAGGCCTGTAAATCTCGAAATTCATTTTAATGATATCAAACCTCTTTCGAAAAGAATTACTTTAACAAAATATACCCTTGATAATTATCCTTTTACGCCTCATGTGGATCTAGAACACGTGAGAATTCTTTTTAAGAACTCCATAGTTCAAGGTAAGAACACAAAACATTCTCTGATTCTTTATCTTGATCCAACTCTATACTTATCACTTCTTATCTTCTTATTAGCTCAAAGCACAAAACTCTCAGAAGAAACCAAAGAAGATTGGGATAGTGAGGAAGAGCAGGAAAAGAAACCTAAGAAACGAAAGGCTATTTCTACTTCTCAAAAACCTTCTATAAGTTAGATTTCTTGCTTCAAACTATCATATACTTCACATGCAATCATATAACTTTATTTTCTGTTGTAGGCTACTACTTCTAAATCTCGAAAGAGGGCAAAAACCAGCAAGGTCGATAAGAATGAAGAACCTTCTGATCGAAGCCCATCTACTTCTGTAGGCAAGAAAAATGAAGTAGATGATTCTGCCAAGGCCAAGTAGAAGAAAAAGAGAAGAAGCAATCAGCTGAATCTGACGGAGAATCTCTCTCGAAGGTAGACTCAAATTCTCCTTTGAATTTGGTCTTTTGCGAATTTATGGTTCCTGTTAATGTATATCAATTTCTACTTTTTCAACAGGAAACTACCCCTGAAAAACAAACTATGCCTTCGAGATAAAAGGATACTCCAAAGGAAAAGAAGAAAGTGCTCACAGTGATTCCTCCGGGCAAAACAATTGGCGCTGTAAGACCTTGTTCTCTTCTTTCCTTATATTCTTTTAACTTCTATTTTCCATTTTAGTTTATTTGTCTTTACATAATCTCAGAGAGTTAGCCAAAGATTTAAAGTTACAGCCAATAGAAAACATATTCGAAGTGGGGCATTGAATCAAGTAACCTTTTTATACTTTTATCTTTTAATAAAGAGAATTTTGTTCACTTGGTTCTTCGATTTTTAACTTTTCCTTGTTTTACAGATTGATATTTCTTCGAGCTCACGGACTGAAAGCGACGTAAAAGAAGATAAGACAATTGAAAGTCCGCTCCAAGCTACTTCTTCGAGAAGGTCTTTATCAAAGAAGAAGTTTATGGACGACATCGAAGAAAACAGTGAAGAAGAAGAAGTTCAATCCCCTTCTACTCAATCAAAGGTAGATTCTTGAATCCAAGATGACCCTTCAATTCCATCTCCTCAACTTACCCATAAGGAACCCAAGGAGACTTCTCCCATCAAAGAAGTTTCTATTATTCAAACAGAATCAAAGACCCCAGAACAAGCCCCAGGTTTTTCGAAAGAATCATCTAGATCCACTCCTGTATATACTCCAACTGATTTGGATGATTGTCTTAATGGTCTAGATGATAATCCTTTTCTAGTTCTAGAGGTTCTTTCTGGTGAAGTCTCCTTGTCTTCTGCCCATTCTGAAGCAACTGTGCAAAATCCTTCAAATGATAATGCCTCAGTCGAAGTAGTTTTCCAGAATTTTAAGAAGTTGATTTTTAAGAAACCCATGTTGAAAACCATTCCTAAAGATCCCCATTACAGAGAAGAAATAAAGTGCCACTTAGCTCTTTTTGAGAAAAGAGGAGAAGAATTTTCTGAAGCTCAACGTCAAGGGATCCAACGTTTCACTGAATTATACCAGAATGTCATCAACACTTTGGGTCAGATCGAACAAACTACTTCGAGGTTGGGTAGTCAGAAGATGGAAAAAGCTTATCTAGTGATAAACTTCAAGATGGTAAGATGAAAGTATCAAAGCATGAAAAGTCTATCCAATAGAACTTGGTAAAAATTGAAGATCTCAACAAGGAAAATCAAAGAATCGAAGAAGCTATTAAAAAACTTCAAGAGGATACTGCAAATATAAAGACAATGAAAGATGAGCTTGAAGCTACAATTTCTAGGCAAAGATCTTCACGTATTGAAATCCTCAATTCGGTCAAAGGAATTTTGAAGGATGCTGTCAATGTGTCGAAGGACATCAGCAATTTGGAGAAGACTGAATACAACTTGAAGATTCAATATGAAGATCTTATGCATGACTTTGCCAAGATGCAGCATGCCCCTCCTTTTTAATCCTATGCATCTTTGAATTCTCTTTAAATTTCTTTTGATGTAATTTCTAATATTTTCGTTTGAGCAAGGACTCAATTTTTTACTTCCTTCATGAACACTCACTTTTTATGCATAATTTTTATTTCTTGCAACATAGCCTTATATTCCTTCAAGTATTTCCTGTTTATTGATATTATGCGTAAATCACCAATTAATTCTCGAATTGAATACGCATTGTTCGAGTAAACCTTCTCAATCTCGAAGGGTCCTTCCCAAATAGATGACCATTTTTCAAATCTCTTACACTTTTTGTCAATAGGTAAAATTAACTTCCAAACATAATCACCTACTTGGAACCCTTTTTTCTTAACCCTTCGATTATAATAACGGGTAACTTGTTCTTTTTGCCTAATAATGTTTTCAAGAGCAATTAATCTTTCATTGTCAAGATCATTTAACTCATCAAACATTAAGTTCCAATAATTCTGACAAGGTAACTCAACTTGTCTTTGAATCCTTATTGATTGTAAATTGATTTCGACTGGTAATATAACATCATGTCCATATACTAACTTATAAGGAGTTGTTCGAGTAGCCTCTCTTGGAGAATTTCTATAAGCCCATAGAACTTGATTAAGTGTTTCGTGCCAATTTCTTGGACGTTGTCCAATATGTCTTTTGATTAAAGCAATAATAATTTTATTAACTGCTTCAACTTGACCATTAGCTTGTGCATAATAAGGTGTAAAAGAAAGTAACTGCATTCCTTTCAATTCAGCAAACCTAACTATTTTTCGACCGGTAAACATTGTTCCCTGATCTGTTGTAATAGTTTCAGGTATACCAAATCGAAATATGATATTTTCTTCAATAAATTGAATGATATCATCTTGAGAAACTTCTCTTAAAGGAATTACTTCTACCCATTTAGTAAAATAATCAACTCCTACTAAAATAAACTTATGGTTTTTAGACGAAACCGGATGTATCATTCCAATCAAATCTAAAGCCCATCCTCTAAAGGGCCAAGGTTTTATAATTGAATGTAATTCACTTGCTGGAACCTGTTGCACATTCCCATGTTTTTGACATTCTTCATAGGACTTAGCAAAATTGTGACAATCCTTGGCCATTGTAAGCCAATAAAATCATTTTCTTTTCAAAATCCATTCCATTTTTCTTCCCGCCTGATGGGCTCTACAAGTTCCTTCATGTACTTCCACTAAAGCTAGATAAGCTTCAGCTTCTCCAAGACATCGAAGTAAATTCCCATTAGCAGATTTTTTATAAAGTTTTTCACCTAAAATACAATAGTTAAGAGTTTTTAACTTCTTGTTATCAGGAAGAGAGGGATTTTGTATAAGATTCATAATTTCTTTTCTCCAATCACTCTGATCGAGAAGATCTATGTTATAGATATCAAATTCTTTCATTGGAAGTCTTTCTTGAATGTCACTAATTTTCCTTAAATTTCGAATGGAAATTCTATATCTTGAAGCTATCTGGGCCAATACATTGGCTACAAAATTATGTACTCTTGGTATATGTTCGATTTTGACTTCATCAAACATTTCCAAAAGTTTATTGGCTCGAATTAAATACTTAGCCAATTTTGGATCTAAACATTTATACTATTTAGTTATCTGTTTTATAACTAATTGAGAGTCTCCTCTAATAAACACATTTCTCAAGTTCAAAGAAATTAAAACTTCGAGGCCTGCAATAAGAGCTTCATATTCTACTGCATTATTAGAACATTGATGTTTGATTTCAAACATTATTTGAGTTGGAAATCCCTTTGGTGAGATTATCAATACTCCAATTCTTGTTCCATTCTTATGTTTAGAACCATCAAAATATAATCTCCACAGTTCTAATCCAACATATATTACATTTTCAACTGGAAGTGGAGGGTGATCTACTAAGAAATCAGCTACAACTTTTCCTTTCATTGCTTTTAATGGGACAAATGTTAAAGAAAACTCAGTTAAAGCTAAGGCCCACTTCCCAACTCTACTATGCAATATAGGCTTTAATAACATGTGCTTTATTACATCGAAGTGAGAAATTACAAATACATCACAAGGTTTGATATAGTATTTCAGTTTAATACAAGAAAAATATAAACAGACATAATTTCTCAATAGCACAATATCGAGTTTCTGCATCATTGAGGACTATGCTAAGATAATAAACAGCTCTTTCAACATCGTTTTCGTCCTCTTGAGCCAACATGCTTCCAATTGTTGCTTCTGAAGCAGAAATATATAATTTAAATGTTCTTCTCGGCAAAGGAGGAGTCATAATTGGAGGTGTTGTCAGATATCTTTTGATTTCCTCGAAGACTTGTTGATGTTCATCTTCCCACTTAAAATTTTCTTCTTTCTTCAATTTAATTAAAGGGGAACATACTTTTGTCTTTCCTTACAAATTGGAAATAAACCTTCGAAGAAAGTTTACTTTTCCTAAGAAAGACTGTAATTGCTTCTTTTGTAGTAGGTGGAGAAGCCTCTAAGATTGTCTTAGTTTTATTCTTATCAATCTCAACAACCTTCTTGTGGACAAGAAATCCCAAAAAATTACCTGCAGATACCCCAAAAGTACATTTAATAGAATTTATTTTGAGACCATGCTTTCTCATTCTTTTAAATGCATGTCTTAAATGATCTAAATGTGAGTCTTTCGATTCAGACTTCACTACAACATCGTCTATATAGACTTACATAAATTTTCCTATTAAGTCATGAAAAATTGAATTCATTGCCCTATGGTAACTTGCACCAGCATTTTTAAGGCCAAAGGACATTATTACCCATTCATAAGTTCCTATTGCACCAGGACATCGAAAAGTTGTTTTCGACATATCCTCTTCAGCAATAAATATTTGATTATATCCTGAATATCCATCTAACATACTTAATAACTCATTTCCTGTTGTTGAATCAATTAACGTATCAACAATTGCCATTGGATATTCATCCTTTGGGGTTACATTATTAAGATCTCTAAAATCAATACATATCCTTAAAGTACCATTTTTCTTAATAACAGGAACTATATTAGAAACCCAGTCTACATACCTGACAATCTGAATAAACTTAGCTTTCAGAAGTCTTTCAATCTCCTCTTTGATCTTTGAAATGATTTTTGGAGCAAACCTTCTAAGAGCTTGTTTTACTAGTCTTTTGTTTGGATATATTGGTAGCCTGTGTTCGACCAGTTCCCGACTCAATCCAGGCATCTCATGGTAATCCCACGCAAAACACTCTTTGTATTCTTTTAACAAGTCAATCAATTTTTCCTTAAAACTTCCTTCGAGATTCTGACTTAGAAAAACAGGTATTCTTTCATCATCAGGTGCCAGATTAACTTCTTCTAAAGGATCCTAAAGGGGAGTCATCATGAATACATTCCAATCTATCAAACTCAACCCTTTCCTGTTCCTGAATATAAACTTCGACTTTCTTAATCATTTTATCAAGGCATTTCTTTTCAGAATCCTCAGAAAATTCCTTAGAAACTATGTTTTTCTGACTTGATGAAATCTCTTCATCCTCTACTTCCTCTATAATAATCCTTCCTGCCTGCCTTTCAGCCTTAGTGGTCATTGCTTCCTTATCATATTTATTTTGTTCACATTCGGCTTCGAGAGCCGCTTCTACCTTCTTTTCGGCCATATAGGCCTAAATTTGAGCCCAAAAGCTCGAACTTACTTCTGATCTGTCTATTCTAAGATCTTCATGGCCTCATGTGGGCCAGCATCGCACTTTAACATGAATCCACAATCTGGATTCAACCTTAAATAGTAAAGGCACTTTCATTGGCATTAACATATATTTGTCAATCACTTTGTAAGACCTTACCTTCATCACTTTCTTTTCCATAATTCTAACATCCACAACATCTTCCTCAACATTGAAGTAATTCTTTTCTCCATCCACGTAAATAGGCACACCTTCCTTACTCCATAAACAGAGTTTCTGGTGCATTGAAGATGGAACTGCACCTACCCCATGAATCCATTCTCTTCCTAACAGTAAATTGTAATTAGCCTTTGAATCAACCACTACAAACATGGTTGACCTCATAATGGTTCCCACAGGCAGTTCCAAACATAACACACCTTCAGACTTTGATGTTTTTCCACTGAAATCAGTGATAACCATTTGATGAGGCATCAAATCTGCCTTTGATTTCATCAACTTTCTCATCATAAATTTAGGCATTAAGTTCACGGCTGCACCTGAATCCTCCAGCACTTTGCCTATACTTACGTCATTAATCAAGGCCCTTATGAAGAATGGCTTCATATGTAACTGCACTTCTTTTGTCGGCCTTTCAAACAGTTGAATCATGCTTGCATATTTGTTTCCTAACATACGAGTAACATATTGGTTCATCCCCAATATCATCTTCTTCATAATCATCATCCTCCAACCCTTTTCAAGTTCCTCTGCATATTCTGCAGGTAAGACTGAAACTACTCCACAAATATCTTCCAAACTATCTGCAAAGCCTGTTTCAAAGTTTTAAGTCAACAAATCATCTTCTTCTACGAAACCTCCTTTTACTTGGAAAGGTGGTTTGTTCTTTAATACTTGGGCGTATAAAGGATGATTTGAAGTCCCCTGCACTTGGATGACTTGTTCATTTTTGGCTTGAACTTGTTACGCTTGTGAACTGTTGTTTTCACCCATTTTATTCAGCTTTTCCTGTTCCTTGAAAGCTTCCTTTTTCATTCTTTGTGCCCTTCTCCACTGTGTCTTCGTCATAGGTTGCCTATTTCCATAATAAGGTCTTTGCTGAAACCCTTGATGATTGTATTGAACTTTTTGATTTCTCGGACGAATCCACTTATTTGGATGGACTGTAGAAGGTGGCATAAAGGTTCGAGGTTTCCCAATTACATGGAAATTAGGGTGCAAAACTTGCTTCCCTTTATTAACTATAATCATTCCTTGAGGTAGTCTTTCTTCCGAATCAAACTTGACTTTGGAATCCATCCTCCATGAACAGGACCAACCATAACTGGTTTGTTATCATTATTATAGCCTTTCATAGCCACTGATTGATAATGTCTTTTCATTTCAGAATCTCGAAACATCTTAGCAGCAGACTTGTCAGACACTGCTTGACATTTTGGACAGAGCTCAATCGAAGCATCTTCCAACTTTTTCCTATTCAGAAACTCAATGAGTGACTCGATCTCCTCCCTTAGGGTAAACATCTCGAATCTCATGAACTTCATCTATAACCATTTCAGAGGCCTCTTTTACAGAGTTCGAGTCCTGAACTTCAACCATGTTGACACTTGCAGGTTCAACATAGTTAGCATTCAGATGAAGTGGGTCTGAGTCAATCTTCACAGTCATGGGGGTCTTCTCTTCGAACTTCAATCGCCCCTTCTTAATAGCTTCCTGGATAATATCCCTGAAATAAACACAGCTATTAGTCCAATGACCATATTTTGTGATGATCACTTAGAATAATTTGTTTATCCTTTACTAATATATCGAAAATCTGATCTGCTTTCAAAATATCAAAGCCATAAGTCTTCTTAGCAAATTTATCTTTTGAATTATTATTATTACTATTTGGCCTTAAGGATGAACAAACATAAGGAGGTCCTAGCTTGAGTTCTGCCACATGAACAACGTTATCCTCTAAATCATCTTCGACATCACTATCATCAGAAACCTCTAAATATGCTATTTTATCTTTCCTTAACATTTTTCAGGTTTCCTGAATCTTTCTTTTTCTTTCTTAAGATGTACTATTTGTATTACTTTATCAGCCAACTGGGCCATATCCCTAAGCTGTTGATTAACCAACTTCTTACAAATTGAATAATCTAAACCTCATGCAGCCATTTGAACCAATTCATATTCAGGAATCTGAGTGAAACATCTAGCTTTCATTTGCCTGAACCTATTCAAATAATCATCTATTGACTCATTTGATAATCTTTTAATATTAACTAGGTCCATAAGAGTAACCTTAGTTTCTCCTCTGAAGAATTGCTCATGGAAACCTCTTTCCAATTGATTCCAAGTATGAATCGAATTAAGAGGTAAGGTTGTAAACCAAATAAAGGTGTTTTTTGTTAATGAACTAGGAAAATACTTCATTTTTAAATTTTCATTATTAGCCAAATCTCCTGCTTCTATTTGATATCGAGCAATATGTTCAACAGTGGATTCCCTTACTTCTCCAGCAAACTTAGTAAATTTAGGGACTTTCCATCCCCTAGGTAATTCAGTTTGCAGAATCATTTGGGTGAAAGGAGATACCACATATGGATGATTCGCAAATCCCACATTAAATCCATGCCTATTCAGAACTTGTTCGACAATTCCGACAACATTATGTTGCCCCCTAAGTTATTTACCCTTATCCTTTCTAAGATTTCATCAGCATTTTGATTCCTATTCAGAATAACTCTAGAAGCATTTTCATCTCTATTTTCAACTGGTACTATTGGATTTGGGATTTGATTGTTTTGATCCTCTTGATTTACTGGAGGATTTACATTGTTATCGACCACTTGTTGAATAATAGGATCTGTATGAGCCCCAAACACATCTGCAATCCTTGCTATTTGCCTTGCCAAAACATTATAATTAGTATTGGTTGTCTGTACCAATGGATTAAACACTGTGGCCATCTGTTGTGTCAACATATTCATTATCTCATGGTTACTTTCATCCATTTGTTGTCTCAATGACTGTAATGTAGAATTTGTAATAAATGAAGAACTTCCTAAAATAGGATTAAAATTTGGTCCTCTATTTGTGAAAAGCATCGATGTTGGACCCATTGTTGACATTGTTGGTGGAGCCGTTCCAGTATTTTGAGCGAAACCATAAGGTAATCCATAAATTGGATTCCCACTTTGAGTCATAGAAATACTACTAGGAACGGGGATACTAGGAACAACTTAACTTATTACTGGATTTTTTTTGTAAAGTTGTAGAGACAATATGATCTCTATTAACACTACTATTTCTGTTTCCCCCAAAATTGTCATTATTGTTCACTGATTCATTTGCCTGGGGTTTTGGACTCCCAGTATTTGTAGTTGCATTCCTATTATTGTTTCCATTTCCTACTGGTCTTGCGTTACTAGCCATTTGAACAGATATTATTCTATCACTTCTTAAACGCATACAAGATCAGTATCTAAAAGAATAACACACACTACTTTTTGACAATAAAGTCCCACCGAGTGTGCCAATTTGTTTGTGGTGATAAAAGTAATTCTTGAAAAAAGACTACTTTTAAACACTTCGATTCTATGATCAATCTGGGACTTAGAATCTGGTCCTCTAAAGGGATTCTTTTTAAAAGTAGGTTTATAATGTTTTCAATTTTAAGGATTCAAAATATCTCAATCCTGAGAGTTCAAAATAAAGATACCCAAAGTTTAATCAAATAAAACTTGAGTTTGAAATATTAAAAATTAAAAAGAAAAGATTTGCATGAAAGTAAGAACATAAAATAAAAAGAAAGAAAGAAAGAAAATAAAAGTAAAAGCAAGAACAAAGTAGAGAAAAGGAACAAAGAAGAACAATATAAAAGAGTTTGCATTAATGAGAAAATGGGTGGAATCACATGCTTGATCTCCTTGTAACCAATTAATCGCTGATAAAATGGATGTTAGGTTTTCAGAGTTTCAGTATCAATGATTGTGCACCCTTATTACATCATGAATTTACCTATTTATAGATTTCTAAAACCTAACAACTAACTATTGTACATGAGACACATCAGCACTTTAATGTGTTGGCAGAATGCATGGCTGCCACGTCTTCTAATGAATATAAACTACTTCTTCCTTTTTGAACATTTTGCAAATGCTCCACTAGAATTCTGACATCTGTCTTGACTTCCCTTGAATATACCTTCCTTCTTCAAAAATACTTTCCAAGTCCTTCAAACTACTTTGTCCTTCGATTCTATAGTAATTATAAAATCGAACGTCTTCTTCGATTTTTCTCTTCTGTATAACTTAGAAATATTCTGATGCTTGATCTTCCTCGAAACTCATGTTCTTCCTTAACCATTTGGATTCCTTGGCTTTGCCACGTGTCAATCCTCTTTTGGCCAATTTTTTGGTGGCCTTTGACTACCGTCCACTTAGTCTCATTTATGAAGGCTTCGTTGATTAGCTCACTCTAGGGACAAATTTATTATTCTCCCTTTCTCTTCCCCTATAAATAGGAGTTCCATTTCAAACATGTTCTTCATTCCTTTCCATTCTTCTCTTAGTTTAAAATGAATAAACTTCTTCCTTTGGCTACTACGTTCGACATAATCTTTAATGATTTCATTTTTTATAAGGTCGACGTAATAGCTAAAGCTATAAGATTTTTCAACCTCTTTTAAATACTTTCTTTTGGGTCAAACGTATTAGCAATGATTATTCTTATTTAGTCTTCACTCCATCTTTCACTTTTTCTTTGTTGATCCACAGGGATTTCTACTTTCCTTGCATGAAGCTCCTCCCCTGGTGGTTCAATCAAAGCTTGTGGAAGAGAAGGAGGAAGAAGATGTTTAGCAGGAGTCAAGTACATCCTGGGATATAGGATAGTTTTCCCTTTTATAGTAGAATACATAGGATAGATTCTTCCTTTAACATGTACTTTTTAATATTGCATTCGAACTTTATGTAATTCGAATTTCCTTTGTTCATGAATAAAAGAAGTTATCCTTGTCTTTTTCTAAATATTCGAAATGCTTCCTTTTCGAATTTATTTTACAACTCCCTTTCGAGTCTTTAATGAATTTAATCTTTTACTAAGTTAATTTAACCAATGACCTTTTATATTTTAATTCTCTCGAACCTTAATCAATTCGAACATCTCTTGTCCCTCAGTTTCGAAGATATTGGCTTTCTCATAACTTAGATATTTCATCCTTCATCTTAATAATATTCTTTTATCTTCTCAGAAGCTTAAAATGAACCTTATTTGATTTATAAAAGACTTAAGATTCATATAATTCCAAAGACTCAAAAATAGAATACCAACAAATATGATTCCTGAAATTAAAATAAAAAAAATTAAAGGATTAAATTCGTATTATAAATTATTAGAAACCAAAATCACATATTAATTATAATTAAAATGGAAATGAAAGTGACACCACCATGCTTCTTCTATACATACGATGATTGTGATTCTATACATACGATGATTGTGAAGTAGATATTCGGGAGTAACATGTACTCCCCCGTCCCTATTTATAAGACCCCTTCTAGAAGAATTGGATGTCCTTTAATATAAGATCCTTTGCAGATTTTTAGGTAAATTAATTATTTTTCCCATATTTGCCCTTCATTAATATTCAACTATTTTGATTCCCCATATATTGATGAGTGTGAATAATTAATGAAGTTTTACCCATATGCTCAACTACCCCATTGGAAAGTGAACTTTTGAGTCTTCCACCATGTCACCATTAATGTTTCTAAAATATAGTGACTTTTAAATATGGGTATATTTGGAATGCTATTATGTTTTTTAAAAGACCAATACGTTAACTAACTTTTCATAAACTGTGTAAAACGATTAAGAGGGTATTATAATAAGGGACGGAGGGAGTAATAATTTATTGTAAACATTAATATTCTTGATTGAAATGCATCATTGAAGTACCGGCACTGTGCTCCCAAGTAGCGCCTACTGGTTTTTACTGTTTCCTGTGCTTTTCAAGCTTAACTTGAGCACCTTCTAGGCCTCTGAATTCACTCTTGGTGGTCACACACTCTAATCGTAAGTTCAATGCTAGTTATGAGGAGAGGCTGAAATTGATGCCATAATGTTATTTACTTTGAGCATATCAGCCAAATGTACATTTCTATAACCACTTTCCTTAAGAAAGTAATAAAAGGAAATCTATGAACACAATGTCAACCTCAAGAGTGACAAATAACAACACACATTTTTTACCTGCAAATATTAATTAGCCCACTCCCACTTTCACAGAAAACCACTCCAATTCAATCATCTTGTATGGGCTTAAAATTCCTGTAAGCAATCACTGCATAAAAGGGATCTGATCCTGACATCAATCCTAAAAGTCTCATGATCCAACCAATTGGTGACTTGTTCTCTCGAGCACCATTAGCAGTTGGTACCTTTCGTACTACCTCTGGCTCTGTAAAACCTTCCACGGATTGGAAGTATTGAACCACAAGTTGAACCCTACTGTAAGCTATTCCTTCCCTCCATGCACTTATAGCTTTCTCATAAAACATTCTGTTGCTAAAACTCACAATGAACACCCCTCCTGGCTTTAGCACCCGGAACACCTCTGCAAATACCTGTTAATCTCTTTAGAGTAAATTAGTAATGTTTCAATATTACTCATAAATTCAACGTAAAATATGTTTTAAGTCATGTAAAATTAAAACCAATTTGAGTGTGGTCCTAATAATTTGAAACTAATGTTTGGAGTCCCTTTATTTTTATTTTTTTTGAAATTACCCAAAATTAATTCTTACCACTCATTCTGTTAGGGTATAAAAACACATCTAATAAAAAATATTACTGACTAAAAACACACATCATAAAAAATTAATTTAGAGTGATTTAAAAAAAAAAACTCAAAATAATGATTTTAAATCATGAAAACTAAACCCAAATTCAATTCACTTGATTTAAGAGGAACTAAAATTACATTTTAGTCTAAACTCAATAATCCAATAAATTCTTGTGAAGGTTATAAAATACATTAGTTAACCGTTTCAAACTTCTCAGAGAATTTGGTTATCCTACCACCAAATCATTGGTGTGAGTATATGAGTTTATTTTATCCCATAGTCAAATTTCTTGAACTAAGTTGAGATTGACAAAATGGGGTTTGAGAAATAATATAAGGTCATGGAATATCTGACCTTCTCTGGTTGTTGGAGATACTGCACACTAACTGTGCATATTACTGCATCAAAACTGCAATTCTCAAATTCAAATTGTTGATCCTGGTTGAGATCCTTCAAAACAAAGTAATCCAACCTTGGATTCTTTGCAAGCTCTTGTGCATTCAACCCATGCCCCACCACTCTTTTATACTTGACATCACTGGGTAGATGGCTAACCCAAGAGCTCATGAGATCTAGAATCTCCATGTCAGGTCTCAACCTTTCTCTGTATAAATTGGTCAGTGTAGAAATGAAGCCTTCATCTACATGGGTCACGAAGCGTGGATATGCATAGAAATCTCTGTCTGGGTATAAGTTCAGTTTGGTTCTACCTTCTTGGGTAAGAACAAGGCGTTTAGTTTTGCCTGCTGAGGATTGTTGATTGGTTTGGTAGTTTTCATTTAAAGTGCTAACAATTTTGATTGAAGTTTTGAAATGAGGTGTATAGATGGGTTGTAGATTGGTTTGCAATTGCATGGTTGGATTCAGGAGTTGCTGTTTGGGTGAAAAAGTGGGCATGAACTTGAATCAATTAGAACTAAACTCTAATTTCGTTCACAACTAATATTACATATATTCTTGTAGATAACCAATCAATGGTTGTGAGAGAATAAAGATATTGGGCTTTCCCACAGAACTTTTGGGCCCAAAGTGAAAAATAAAATTATCTCGGTGATCCATATCCATAATGTAGTCTATGTGCGTAGCAGACTACCTAACTATGCAAGCGTCCATGTTTTGTTTTGTTTGCTATGCTTGATTGCACTGCACTATTGCTGAGTTGCTTTATTTTCTGTTAGGTTCATATGCATATTTGAGCCTTTGATGCTCTTATGCTCTATATATTGGAACTAAAATCATTTCCCAACAATGAAAAGAATACACACGGTTATATTAATTGGGTTCCATTTCTTTAGGCCCAAACCATGGAAGGAAATGCTACTTGGGAATTTTTTTAAAATTATTATTTTATGAGAAATAAAAATTATTGCTTTGTGCTTTTTAATAGGGTGTATTTGAATTTTATGTCATCAACAATAGTAATAAATCTGTTCTAGATGTTTTTTTTTACGAAAAATATGTTCTAGATGTTAGGCATGCTTTCAACTCTCATTGAATAATTTTACATCATTCGAGGGTAGTACCACCCCGTAAATTACAAATTAATGTTCACCGCCGAATGAGTGGATTAATTGGTAAGAAGTTGCTACATCTTACTCCCTCCATTTCATATTGATAGTCGTTTTAGGAAAATAAATTTTTTTCATAATATGAGTCGTTATCTAGTTTCTATGTGAGTATTAATGTTAGTTTTCCATTTTTACCCTCCCACTTTTATGGGAAAATAAATTTAAAAAACTGTGCATAACACTAGTCATTAATATATTTAGGTAAAATAAAAAAAAGTGTGTAGTAAATTAATAAGGGTAATTTAGTAAGATTACTATGTCTTTTAAGTCATTTATTATTGTTCTTAATTTGTGTGTAGAAACCTTAAAGGACTATCAAAATGGAATGGAGGGAGTAATTAATGTGTGTTTATTTTCCATTAAAATCACATTTCAAATGTGGATCCAAATAAATCAAACACACTATTAATAGTCTTGAGTTCGAGCCTTGTGTATGCACACAAATTAATGTTGGAAATTATTTCATCTGCTTCCATTTATTAGTTATTTTGTACTTACACTGATTAAGAGAGATAGTTAAAATTATTTAGTAGTCTTAAATTTATCAAAAAGTATGCTAATTTTTAAAAATTACTCTTATTAAAATTAAAAATACATCAATTTCATTAATTTCTCCTCCCATCTCAATTATATTTTTAAATTTTCTCTTAACCTTAATTATGTTCTTTGGTATCTCATTATCTCTTCCAATGAAGAAGAAGCAATTCAACTTCTTAGTAAGTACTCATATTGGGAAAGGTGAAAAAAATTATTAAAAATTGTAGAATAATTAAGGGTAAACTTGAACAACAAATTTAATGCTTCATAGATTTTCTAAAATAACTTATATAAAGAATACAAAAGCTTCTACAATATAACTTATAAATAGGACTAGAGGGAGTAATTTAAAACTTTAGCATTAAAAAAAAATGAGAATAACTCTTGAATGATTTTTTATTAAGTAAAGCTAGGTAACTCTTAAATGATTGTCAATAAAAATACATAGACCTATCTTAAACTCACTTCTAAAAATAGACATCTTTAATTTTGTTTCAATTAATTCCTAAATTTCAAATTTTCAGTTATTGATTTAGTAATTTATTTTGTAATGTTAGAGTTAAATGGTGAATAAATCTATATATTTCATCCACACCAAATCTAAATAATTTATTTGTGTTTTTATTTTAAAAATTATATTATTTTGGTTTGAACCACAGGTATCCTCCACGGGAGGCAATCCTGTTCGAGTCGGGAACATCCACATCATTGTGGGGCTAGCTCTCCTAGCGGGGATTTTTTACATCCTGTTCGAGTCGGGAACATCCACATCATTGTGGGGCTAGCTCTTCTAGCGGGGATTTTTTACATCCTGTTCGAGTCGGGAACATCAACATCATTGTGGGGCTAGCTCTCCTAGCGGGGATTTTTTACATCCTGTTCGAGTCGGGAACATCCACATCATTGTGGGGCTAGCTCTCCTAGCGGGGATTTTTTACATCCACAAGGCTCGAACCTAAGACCCTTGCTTAAGGGGAATCAAGCATATACCACTTGAACCAACCCCCGTTGGTAAGAAATTTTATTATTTAATTTAGTTTTGAAATCAACAAATATAAAAATGAAATTGTCTCAGATTTTTTTATTTGTTTTTTAATTTAGTAAGTTTAAAAATTAGATAATATAATTTAAAAATTGTAAATTAATTGTTTAAATTTAATAAGGATGAAATTTAGAATTTATTACTATTAGTGAACCAGTCATAACAACAACTCACATTTAAGAAATTAGGATGAAATTAAAGTTGAGCTTATCTTCAAAAGTTCTAAAGCCATCAGATTTATACTAAAATGGGCAGGTTTAAGCTCAAGTGTGATCACTCTAATATCTTTACAATTTATCCGAGTCCTAATGATCTAGCCTTGAGGTGCACTGTCTTGATGCTTACCATCTTCCATGCTTGTAGATTATCCTTTAAATTTGTAATATGTGCGTTTTTCTTTCACCAAAAAATAAGGAAGAATAACGAGGGATGAAAATTGGGCGGCCTCTATTATACACTACCTTGAAAAGGGTGAAAGTCACAATCATGTTATTATAACCGTAGGATAAAAGGGAAAAAAAAAGTAAACTAGAAATTTGTTCGGGTAATGCAGTTTAGTCCCTATGAAATAGAAACCCCCAATATAGTCCATGACTTTTTGCTTTTTCTGTCATTATAGTCCAACTGTGTGTTTCCCGTTAATTTTTATACAACGTGTCACATTTAGTGACACCATGTAACAATGTTTGTCACTATAGTGTCCACCGTGACACAAAAATGATGTGATTTTGTCAAATTTATAGCTTGAAGAACTTCAACTCCAACAATCGTGTGTTTCCCTAATCTCCATTTTCTCTCTTCTCCCATTTATTCATTGGAAGGGATCTCAACCCCAGTGACGTTATTTTTTGCCCCGATGACAAATAGTGTGACAAAGTGTCACGAAACATGACATGTCATAAAAAAATTAACGAGAAACACACAGTTGGACTATAATGATAGAAAAAAAGAAGTCAAGGACTATATTAGGGTTTTCTATTTCTTATGGACTAAACTGCACGATTCTAAAAAAGTCAGTGACCGATTTTCTAGTTTACTAAAAAAAATTGATGGTGAGGATCTTAAAATTGTTTCTAGGTTACTTTTGTGTACTTGCAGGTTTGTAAATTACAGAATAGTCCTTAAGTATTTTATAAAAGGTAAATGAAGAAAATATTAACAGGGAAAAAAAGGGAAAAAAACTAGCACACTTGAATGGAATGTCGAAGTGTCTGTTTGCTTACCGGTTGTACACAACGTATAATCAATTACACAAAATTGATTTTAAATCATTTTCGTCCAACATATTTCGTAATACGTGGATTACTCATTTTCAATCATTGATTTTTTAGAATTAATTCTACTCTATTGTAAACCAAATGGACATTAAGTAGAGTTGTGAAAATAAGCTAGCCCGACCAAGCAGGTGGCCCGCAAAAGTGCATGGCTCAATCTTTTATTTTATAAGCCCAAATAATTTTCAGGTTTTTAACCTAGCCCGATAAAGCCTCCTATTCACAAAAACCCACAAAAAAAACTCACAAAAAATATAGAGCTCGTACATTTATTTTAGAAATCCAAATAACTCTCGAGAATTTTAACACAACCCGTAAAAGCTCGCTATTTACACTGTCTTATATAATCTGAATTTTCAACTTTATGCTTATGCCCAAGCACAATAGGCATGCGGCCTTTAGAAAAAGTTTTGGTAAAATATAAATAATATACTCCCTCCATTTCATATTGATAGTCGTTTTAGGAAAATAATTTTTTTTCATAATATGAGTCGTTCTCTAGTTTCTATGTGAGTATTAATGTTAGTTTTCCATTTTTACCCTCCCACTTTTATGGGAAAAGAAACTTAAAAAACTGTGCACCACACTACTCATTAATATATTTAGGTAAAATGAAAAAAAGTGTCTAGTAAATTAATAAGGGTAATTTAGTAAGATTACTATGTCTTTTATGTCATTTATTATTGTTCTTAATTTGTGTGTAGAAAACCTTAAACGACTGTCAAAATGGAATGGAGGGAGTAACATTTAAAACATAGAAATTAGGACTGTAAATCATTTTCAAATTAAATACAGTCAAGCTTCAATTATAATTATAACATAGACATTTGGTCAACATTAATCTTCGTCCCTGTACTTTAAATACTGTGTTTTTTGTCCCTAAACTTTCTAAACCCCTAGACAGTGGTCTCTGCCTGTCAGTGAGATCTGTTAACCTGATGAGCTGGCTAACAAAAGTTACATGTCAGCCTCAATAGTGAGTCCCAAATAACTAACTAATTATCTAATTAACTTTTTTATTAATTTTTAATTATTAAAATAATCGTAATTGTAAATTAGGGTTTTAGCCTGAGCAATTTTACCCGATAAAAAACCTAATTTCATAATTATGGTTATTGTAATAATTAAAAAGTTAACAAAAAAGATTAATTAGATGAGTCAGTTATTTGGGGCCATTATTGAGACTAACATGTAAATTTTGTTACCCTGCTCATCATGTTAATAGATCTCATTAACGGCGAGGGACCATGGTTTGGGGGTTTAGAAAGTTCAGGGACAAAAAACGAAGAATTTAAAAATAGGGACGAAAATCATAGTTGACGAAAACTATAAGGACGAAAAACATATTTTTCTCTTATAATTATAATTTTGTGCAGGTTTATACCATTCTACTACAAGTAATTTACAGACCAGATAATTATAATTATAATTTTATACAGATTCAACGTATGATGCCTTGATCAATTTATTAACAATTCAATTTTTAAAACATTAATATAAAATAGGGTAAATTATATTTTTTTTATCTTTGAAAAATATACTCAATTTGATTTTCATCCCTGCAATTTTTTTTTATGTTTTGATCTAATAAAATAAGAAAATGTTAAGGTTGGTATTTAACGTCCTTGACAACCATAAAATTACCATGATCCATCTATTTTATGGGAGTAAAATAAAAATAAAAAGCAAAATATTTACAAGACTAAAATCAAAATAAATATATTTTATAGGAATCAAAAATTAATTATAAAAACTACTAACATGTCACATTTTCTTATTTCATGAGGATTAAAATAAAAAATGAAAATAAAAATGAAATCAAATGTATTTTATAAAGACTATCAACGTATTTGTTAACACTTAAATCAATCATTTGAGAGCAAACAATTATTTTAAACTGAAAAAACGTGACATCTGAACAGATTCACTAATTTTTCAACTAATCAGACCGATTTGGTCTCATTTTTTAAAGTATGTCAATTAATAGTACTATATAAGGCATATGTCTACAAAATAAATGATGAGTCATGTTTTCTCCGTTGGCTAATACACTATTATTTGAAGGAGGGAGGACCATAACTCTAAAATAAAAAAAAATGCAACTAACACACTTTTTAACACATTTTTTTCAATAATACTTTTATTAATTTGTTGAAAATCACATGAATCCAATAATTCTATTATATTGAAAGTGTTGAAAAGAGCGTGTGGAAGAGTTGTAGTGCTATCAATCCTCAAATTCTAAATCGAAATAATTAAATTAGATTAATTAAATAATCGGAATGCATCCAAACGTGGCCTTAGCCAAGGCGTTTATTAGCCGGCTCCTTGGCCTCAACGGCCGGACCATGTCCCAACAACTCTCTCCGCCGCCGTCTCCCTCTACCACCGGCAGCCGCAGCAGCTTCCTCCTCTCCTGCCTCATCTTCATGTCACTCAGCTCCATCTGTAACGGGAACTTCACAATTCCAAACAAACCGTTTCTGTGCTTACAGCTACTGCTCTGACTCTCACTTCTCAGCCACCGGGCCGAGCCAGGCAACCTGTCGGGCCGGCCCAACGAAGACTCCGATCTCAAATGGAACGGGCTTTTGTTTTCCCCTGCAGGCTGGGTTTTGCGGCTGATGACCTTGCCGCAGAAAACGACGTCATTTGGAACGGCGGAACTGGATACGGCTGTGGGAAACTCAAAGTCGAGGCCGTCCGCGCCCATCTGAAAATCGGGTCTGGATTCGGATTCAGTGGGTTGCAGTAGTAACAGTTTATGTTCCATGCTATTATTATGCGACAATAAAAAGAGGAATGTGAATTTTGAAGGAGGTGTGAGTGTGACACAGTTCTGTGAATGTGAAAGAGTGAGAAACAATATATAAGCATGGAAAAAAAAAAAACAAATACTTCTTCTAACTTTAATGTTGTTAATCGGTAAAAGGGTTCAAGAGAGAACAAACTGTGCTTGACTGGGTCATGGTCATGGGTTTTTCCCTTGATATAGGTTGTTGCTTCCTTGAAGGGCAGATGAAGCGTTCTAGAAGAAAGCTTGGAGCGGCACTAGTACGTTCGATGTTTCAATAAACTGAGTAGACTAGCAAATTCATAACTCCCTAATTTATATACTATATTGTTGATTTTAAAAAGCTATATTATATATATATGATAAATACTAAATCTTAAAATGAGATATAGATTATATTTGATAAAATTATTTGGTAAACTAATTTATTCAATTAGAATTATTTAAATAATTAATTTATGTAAAATAACATATTTATATAAATTTTATTATATTATAAATACTATTTATGTTTTATAGACAAAATTAAATCTTATATAAATTTATATATTTTTTTTAATTTTAAATTCTTATTAATTTGTTTAATCATAAAATATTTTATTAAAAATTAAAATGAATAGTGAAATAATTAAATAAAAAATATAAAATAAATAGTAAAAAGAGAATCATAAATAAAATAATTCATAGAATGTCGACGACGGTTAATTCAAGTGGTATATGTTTGGTTCTCCTTAAGCAAGGTCTCTAGTTCAAGTCTTGTAGATAGAAAAAAAAAAATCCCCGCTAGGAGAGCTAGCCCCACCATGATGTGGGTGTTTCCGACTTGAACAAGATTGTCTCCCGTGGAGGATAACTGTGGTTTAAACAAAAAAAAATAATTCATAGAATTTTAAATTAATTAAAAATATAAATATAAATTATGAGTTTATTTTAATTCACTATGTTATATTTTATTTTATTTTTTAATTTTTATTATATATATATATAATAAACTGCATCTGGGGTGGGAGGATTAATTGAAAAAAATTAAAATTTTGACCCCCCTTGATTTCAATTCCTGGACTCGCCCCTAATAATATTACTTTCCATCCAACACTTTAGTCTAAATTTCTAACTTCTAATAAGTTGGTGCTCATGTGTAACAGATAGATTGTCAAATAAGACAAAAAATAACGTTGTTTTTCCATTTTCAAGTATAAGACACCTGGCCCTAACGGTCACTATTTCTTCTTCTTTGGTGTTGGAGAAGATGAATGAGGAATGAAAGAATAAGACGTGATTGTTGGGGACAATCCTCATACTTAAAAATGGGGAAAATGACATTTGTCCTACTAGACAGCCTATATGCCACTTAAGTAACATGACACATCAGCACCAATCTAAAAAAGTTAGAACTTTGAACTAAAGTACTGAATGGAAAGTAGCGCCAGGGACTAAAAGGATGTTTTTACAAGTCAAGGACTAAAGTACAAGGTGCTCTAAAAGTCGTGGACCAATTTGCTAGTTTTTCAGCATAAATTTCTTTGGTGCAACATATCATAACCAATAAAAAATTTGAAAGAAATAAAATAACAATAAAGTGTAAACCCTTAATTTAGTCCTCGAATATATCATTCTTTATTTACTAATCCAAAAAACAATCTAATTATATAAATAGTTCTCTAACTCATTTATGACATTGATCTTTGTGAGGGATCAATACGATGAATATGGTAAAAGTCATGAATGACAAATATGGTAAATATTTGAAAAGATGACAATTTGGAAAACAAAATTGAAGGTTTACTCTTATGAAAATTATTTAAAAATTTAGTGTCTTTTTCCATCAAGTTAATGATTTATTTCAACTTCTGAAGTAAAAGTTATTTTTTGAAAATTACTTATGAGTGTCTCAAGGACACTAATTAAAGAATACAATATAAAAAATTTTCATTAAAATATGTAACATATAATATTATAAATATAATTAATGTCATAATTTACTTTACATATATTATTTTTTATTTTTCTCTTTTACATCTATTATGTGTAAGATATGAATATGTTATCTATTAATAAAATTCCCCCTGTAATATTAGAGCTAGAGGAAGGATAGTTTAAACCAAACAATTTATTTTACATCTATTATTTTTTATTTCTCTCTTTTTATTATATCACATCACACATCACAACTATTATTTATCTCAATTTTTTCTTATATTTCTTTGAGTGTAATACACCACTAAGGATGGATCAATCATTTATTTTAGAACTACATATCACTACTTTCATTTAATATCATTTTTAATTAATTAATTTTTTAAAAGTACCATTTTTTGCAGGGTCGCAATTTGGTACCCTCCCGTTAGAGAGAGTTTTGGTACCTTTTTGTCATTTTTTTTATTGAATAGGCCAAAATTACGTAGGAACAAGTTGTGTACTCCGTCCTAAATTATTTCGAAGACATAAAATAGATTTTACATGAGACACATGTGTATTGCAAATGAAAATGTGAAAAAATGGGGGAATACAATAAAAAATACATGATAATAGTTATAGGGGGTCAAAAAGTCTTTTCAAAAATTAAAAATACAAATTCTAATGGTTAAATATTGTCCTATAAGTATAAAAATACTAAGATCATTTAAGAAAGTTGAGAGAAATTGATTAAATGATCAAAAAAGGTACCAAAACCCTCTCTCACGAGAGGGTACCCTAGAATTTCCCTTTTTTGCAAAGCCACTCTGGCATTTAACTGTACACGTCAGAGCCTTTATTATTGTTAACTGACGCACAATAACAGAAGAAATGAACTGACCGATGGTGAACACTTTCCTGGACTGTTTTGAGAGATTTTTTCCATTGAAGGACTAAATTGAGAATGACCACACTTTTAGGGACTAAACTGATGATTTTCTAAAAAAATAGTGCTACAGTCCACTCAAATTTTGACAGGTGGATATTTTTTTCCAACTCATTTATTCTACGTAGTGCGACACATTTTTTGGTAGACATGGGAAAAACCGCGCAAAAAGTTTGGTTCTTCTTCTTCATGGCGCTAAACGTTCATCCTCTGTTCATCAGTCCTATAACTCCATCATAGGTTCATCTTGCTTTTTTTCTCTTCTCCTCAAACATTTCGACTCCATTGTCGCCATATACCCTTTTTCTATCCCATGAGAAGCATCGGGTTTACAGTGACCTACTCAAGTTCCTTTACATAATACTGTTAGTAAAAAGACTGTCACAAGCTACCATAAATAATAAAAACATGGCTTTAGCAATTATCAGAGGAAAAGAATGTTAAGAACAATATCATATTAATAAAATAAAAAATTCTGTAAAGGCCAAAAATGTTGTAAAATTTTAAAATATATAACCCAGAAATACCTAGATCTAACAATAGAAAATCATAATATAAAGCAAAATCACAAACCTTCTGCTAATACTGAAACAACGACTTTCAAATGATTATAGGCAAAAGTGAGACATTTGCAGTGTCAACAGTTGGTAGCAATTCTGCAGTAAGAGAATATAGAGGGGAAAAAACAACAGGGATAGATATAAAAAGGTGATGAGTTCATATTTACAATTGGTATTTTTTTTTCTCCCCTTAATCTCACTATTTGCCTTATTTATCACCCTTTGTTCAACTAGTTTAGTATTTAATTTCAACTATTCAAATTTTGAGGTGCGGTTATTTATTTCCAGTCATATAGCTAATTACTTCAATCTCAAATGAGATTCTGGTTGATGTGAAGGTGAAAACATGACATGCAAAAGTTTGAGTTTGAAGAGAAATAGGAAGATCCTGCAATAAAATCGAAAAGGATATAAGGTTTTACCAAAATTAATTAATTAAAGAAACAAAAGCACAATGGTGGTTATTTATTTCCAGTCATATAGCTAATTACTTCAATCTCAAATGAGATTCTGGTTGATGTGAAGGTGAAAACTTGACATGCAAAAGTTGAGTTTGAAGAGAAATAGGAAGATCCTGCAATAAAATCGAAAAGGATACAAGGTTTTACCAAAATTAATTAATTAAAGAAACAAAAGCACAATGGTAATAACAGTATCGATGGCTGAGGAGCGCCAGTTAAATGCGTTCATCAGCAAGAAATGTTGATTCTTAACCATCTGGAAAAATTAGGCCAGAAAAAAAGGATGAGTCGTAAGCTAGAGACGCAGAAAATCTTGAAGACGAATAAAAAGTTAGCAGTAGCATTTTCATTGTTGACACTTTTCCAGTACAATGCCCAGTTAAAACTGTAACAATAAATAAATGGAAAGTTTAACAATGCTATGTAGGATAAATTAGTTGGAAAAAATATCCCCGTCAAAATTTGATTGGCAATAGTACTGTACTGAGCATTCGGAGCTACTGTAGCACTAAAATTTTTTTCCCACGACAGGCTACAATCACAAATATCATATCATGGGAGCTTCCGTAATCAAGTCAAGCCATAACTAAAATTATTTAATTCAATTTTTTTTATTCTTGACATTTCAAGTGCGGCTTACAATTCATAATAGTTTGTTCAATATAACTAGTTAAAAATATATTTGCTAACAAAATAAGCCATTAAATTATTCTATGCAATAAATTGACTACGTAGAATAAAGCAAAATGTCTGATATAGTTGGCAAAAATTGCTTATAAATGTAAAGGAAATAAATTAAAACATCTCAATCCGCAGCAAAGGAGCAAAATTAAAACCCTAAAGCTGATTCTGAAAAACAGTTTACGACATAAAAGTAAAAAACAGGACTCAACACATACTGGAATGAAAACTCCATTGCCGATCAAGAGCCCAGTTCTGAAAGCTATGGCTGCATGAAAACGGCTGACACAAAAAACTACAACAGGAAAAACGACCTAGACTCTGAAAGGATAAATTAGTAATAAGGAACAACTGTTTTCTGTAACCATAATCATAATTATGATCACATGGACTTGCAGAGATACCAAAAAGCATTTACTTCTTTTTCTGTGCAGCCTTGGTGACCTTGGCTCCGGTAGGGTCCTTCTTCTCCACATTCTTGATGACTCCAACAGCCACAGTTTGACGCATGTCCCTCACAGCAAAACGACCAAGAGGAGGATACTCAGAGAAAGTTTCAACCACCATGGGCTTGGTGGGAATCATCTTGACAAAACCAGCATCACCATTTTTCAAGAATTTGGGCTCCTTCTCAAGCTCCTTACCAGATCGCCTGTCAATCTTGGTCACAAGTTCAGCAAACTTGACAGCAATGTGAGATGTGTGGCAGTCAAGCACAGGAGCATAACCATTTCCAATCTGGCCAGGGTGGTTCATGATGATGACTTGGGATGTGAAGTTAGCAGCCTCCTTGGCAGGGTCATCCTTGGAGTTTGAGGCAACAAAACCACGCTTGAGATCCTTGACTGCAACATTCTTTACATTGAATCCCACATTGTCACCTGGTAAGGCCTCTTGGAGAGCCTCATGGTGCATCTCCACGGACTTAACTTCAGTTGTCAGACCAGTGGGACCAAAAGTCACCACCATACCTGGCTTCAAGACACCAGTTTCAACACGTCCCACCGGCACAGTTCCAATACCACCAATCTTGTAGACATCCTGCAAAGGAAGCCTCAGAGGCTTGTCTGAGGGTCTCTTGGGCTCATTGATCTGGTCGAGAGCCTCAAGAAGTGTTGGGCCCTTGTACCAATCAAGATTGGTAGACCTCTCAATCATGTTGTCACCCTCAAAACCAGAGATGGGAACAAATGGAATCTTGTCTGGGTTGTAACCAACCTTCTTCAAGTAGGAGGAGACTTCCTTTACAATTTCATCATACCTGGCCTTGGAGTATTTTGGGGTAGTGGCATCCATCTGTTACCAAATGTTTAATTTACATAATCAGAAAACAGAAACTTAATGAATAAGCAACTACGCAGCAAGACAAACATGCCAAATAAATAAAGCCTAGAATTTTACCTTGTTACAGCAACAGATCATTTGCTTGACCCCAAGAGTGAAAGCAAGCAAAGCATGCTCACGAGTCTGTCCATCCTTGGAAATACCAGCTTCAAAACCACCAGTTGTGGAATCAATGATAAGGACAGCACAGTCAGCCTGGGAAGTTCCTGTAATCATGTTCTTAATAAAGTCACGATGTCCAGGAGCATCAATAACTGTGCAGTAGTATTTGGTGGTCTCAAACTTCCACAGAGCAATATCAATGGTAATTCCTCTCTCACGCTCAGCCTTGAGCTTGTCAAGCACCCAAGCATACTTGAACGACCTCTTGTTCATTTCAGCAGCTTCTTTCTCAAATCTCTCAATGACACGCTTGTCAATTCCTCCAAGCTTGTAAATCAAGTGACCAGTGGTAGTTGACTTCCCAGAGTCGACATGACCAATGACCACAATGTTAATGTGAACCTTCTCCTTACCCATGGTTTCTTAAACTGTGGAAATTAATTCAAAGGTTTAATAATCAATAATCAATAATCAATAAAACACAACACAAAATTTAATTAAACAGTAAAAAGAGTTTTACTAGATTTAAACCTAGCAGGTTTTACAGTATTTCAACTGGCAAAAACAAAAACTAGTATTTAAGAAACCAAATTTTGAAATAAAATTTCACATACTTAACTACCGTTCTGTAATACAAATTTGACACCATAGAAAATTTAATACAAAATTTTATTATCACATAAATTATTAAACATTAAGAAAACAGATAAAATAATCTCAATTAAGCAAAAGAATAACACAATATCACAATCTACAACAAGAAAAGACAAATCCCTATACCCAATGCAAAGTAAAATTCAACATAAAACTACTAAACAACAGATAACAGTACAAAAACAACCAACATAACAAAATATTCCCGGTATGATTATAAATAAACCACAGTATTTTGTTTAATAAAATTTTACAAAAACATAACATAATGAAAAGGAATGGGCATAACTGAACCACAAATACATAAATCCATAATCAGGCAGCACATAACCCTTTATAATTTCCAGATCCAGAATTACCCAGTCGAAACATAAACTAAACTATCTCAATAAATATGAATAAGAACTCAAAGCTTAACTATTAGATCTGTGCATGCAGCAACTAGATTCAAAACCGAAAAATAAGCAATCGAGATTCCCCATCTAAGAATCAATCACAAATCCGAAAGAATCCAAGGTTACAAATTCAAATCCAAATAGAAACATCAATAGGCAACTATCAAACGAATTCAACCAGAAAAGAAGAAACAAATATAAAATACACACAAATAAAACTGATGAAACATCATCATTCAGCAGATGATGAACAAAAACGGACCTTTTAATCGACTCAGAAAGTAAAGAAAACAAAAGGCAGAGATCGAATCGAAGATTGTACCTCAGAGAAGAACGATGTTCGGAAACCTCAGCCGCAGAGAGTGAGCAATAGCTAAAACAAAGCTGAGGGAAAACAAGTGTTAGGGTTTGGAGGGTTTTATACCAAAGCAGAAACATTTAGTTACGAGAATGCCCTTAGTTTTCTTTCAGATTTCCTGACATGGCCCGCTTGGTTTCTTTGGTTTCTTTGATCTTCCTGTACTGTCCCACTCGCATGCCATGTGGCGTGTGATTAACGTCGGGGCCTCCCTATCTATCTTGGCGAGTATTTAGGGGTGTTTATTTTCAATTTAATGTAAACTATAAAAACCAAACAAAAACGTTAAAAATCGAATCAAACAGAGATCTAAAAAAATATAAATTATAAAAATAAATTTTTTTTATTGGATTGGATTTTTTTTATCCTATGTTGAAAATCAATCCAATTGAATCCAAACCAAACTTATATATATATGATAAAAAAATTGATACAAATTTCTAAAATATGTTAGATAAGTGTAGAAAAAGCTAGACATGTAAAAATTATAGTAATTACTTGATGACTCTAGAAACTTCTAATAATTCTTAATCATGCTAATGGCAGTGGACTTGTGCCTATAAATACCAAATGTAACATCCTAAAATTTGTAGGACAAATAAAATTATTAAGTCATAAGATTGCAATTAACATTAATTGTTATAAATATAATAATTGTTATATTAATATAATAATACCAGGATTAATAAGGACAATCTTAAGAGAGAGATATGGTTTAGGATTTTAAATTAAGATCAGATTTTGAAAAAGGAATAATGAGATCACAAGGATTAAAGATAAAAATCAATACAAATTTAGAATAAGATTTAATTATAAAATTTGAATTTAAATTTGAATATAGATGGATAAGGACTCTATAATATCCTAATAATTCCTAAAGAATAAATAAAATAAAATAAGATTTATGAAAATAATAATAATAATATCATTATATTATTATGATTCAGAAAAAAGATATTTTTAATTAAAAAGGGTAAAGGGTGGGTAGGAGTAGGCCCAACTCAGTTAGATATTTAAATAGGGGGAGGGTTATCTATTTCACTCTTATTAGTTTTCAAACGTCAAATAACCAAACCATAGGGGAGGAGAGAAGCAACTCCACAAGGAGAAGGTGCTGCAGAGTAGATCAGTAAGTGGGAGCCACCATTCGCTTTTGGATTGTCATCTCTAAGGTACGGTGGGGGAGAGGGTGTTGCTTGTATGTGTATGTGGGGTGCTTAGGTAGTGAGGGCATCCATAAGATCCTCTAAGGCTTTAAATTCGAATCTAAAATGTGCATTACGTGTTGTATGATGAAAATCTGTTGTTTTGATGATTAAATGTGTAATCTGATAAATCTTGATGAAAGGAATGAGGGTAGCGAGAATAGCGAAAAAAGGGTAAATAAGGTTTTAGCGATTGGAGACCATAATGGAATAACTGTGAAAATTTATTGTAAAGATTTATGTTTTTGTTGGTTTTGTTTGGTAAAAACGTGTAGGATTGAAGTATTAACAATGAGGATTGGTTAGAGATTGAAAAAAAGGGTTTAAAGGGGGCAAAAACGTATGAACGGTCGCGTTCTACGACATTTACGCTTCAACTGCGCTGAAGCGCAGGCTGGAGCATATCTCCTTCGAATCTGCGCTCCACTTGTGCTGAGTGAGAGTGGGGTGTAGCTCTCTGGAATTCACGTTGCAGGTGCGTTGAGCGTGGGGTGAGCGCAACTCGCAGATTAACTTATTTAAAAACGTGAAATTGAGTTGGATGCTTATTATTGTGTGGATTGGTTGATGAATTGGATGTATAACGTGTATTGATTGTGGCATGAGTGTTATCTTATGTGACATTTGATGTTTATAATATTGTGATGTGATGTGAAGTGATTGGGTATAAGATGTGTGTTATGTATGATGATGATGTATCGAGTATAAGATGTGTGTTATGTATGATGACGATGTATCGAGTATAAGAGGTGTGTTATATATGATGATGATGTATTGATGTATGAGCATATGAGGTATGAGATGTGTGATGATGATATATTGATGCATTGAGCATATGAGGTATGTTATGATGATGATGATATAATGATGCATTGACCATATGAGGTGTGTTATGATGATGATTATGCATTGAGCATATGAGTTGTGGTGACTGAGATGCACGGGCCCATCGAGGGGGTGCAACTCAGGAGGTGAACTGCACGGGCCCATTGAGGGGGTGCAGAGACCATGATGGGGGACATTCTATGCACGAACCCAAGAGAGGGGTGTTGTGCAACCTATCGGCCAAGAGAGGGCATTAACGGTAGGGCCATCATTGCGGGGAGGATGTCTCTGCACGAGCCTAAGAGAGGGGTGTTGTGCAACCTATCGGCCTGTGTGGTGATTAACGGTAGGGCCATCATCGGTAACAACTAGGAAGATTGATGAGGTGCGCCCATTGTGCGGAGTTCCGAATCATGATCCTTGGGATGAGTTTTGGTGTACATGATGATAGAGTGACCATGCATTGTATTTTATGATGAAATTGAAATATGATATGATGATATGAGTATTGTGTGTTGAGTGTGGAGAATGTTTGTTCTTGATGATTTGCGAGTGTGACTTATAAACTGGTGATGAGATAATATATTTGCTAATAAGAGTATGAGATGATATGAGTATGATATTATTTGATGATGATGATGATGATGATGATGATTATATGTGGGTGAGGATAGGGTAGCCTTCTGTGTGCATGTATGAGTTGGTATTCTTTTCCTCACCGTTTTCTTTGTGGTTTATTTACAGGCGATGATGATGGCACATTAGGTGCCAAGTATTGAATTGAAGGGGTGTCGCTCTAATACTTGTGACATCAGGACTTAGTAATAGGGGTTTTATTTTATGTTATTAAGAAGAGATTATGAAAACTATTTTAAGTGCCCTACATGGCCAATAAGGATGTTTTGATGTTGACATTTGAGATTTTGATGTTTTAATTATTTTGAAAACAGTTGACCTTAATTTCTATTTTAATTCAGTTGTTTTGAATCAATGACGTCTTGTAGAAAGAGAATGTGAACATTTTTACCTGGTGTGGTTCGTCACTTTTCTTAAATCTTTCTATTTGATGAATGTATAAGTGATTGGGGTAGAAGGGTGTCACATTCATGTGAGAGCCGGAGGCTGATGAGGGCAGGGAGTGATTGCCAGTGCAAAGAGGCATGGACAATGAGCGGCTCCTGGCAGGCTTCTGTTAGAACCACAGGAAACACTAGAAGGGGGGTTGAATAGTGTTTTAAGCTTTTTTATTGTTTTTGTTAATCTTTAATTTAAATCATAAAGATGAACAATGTTCAAAACAAGTCTTAAGATCAGAGATAATTAAAAAGTGCGGAAGATAAGAAAAACAGAGTTTCTTCTAAAGCTTAAGATTGTTTTAAACAGAGGCTTCTCAAAGTATCTTCTGAAGATTATTACAAAGAGTATTTTCAGAACGGTTTCTGAAATACTTCAGATGACTAGAGGTTGTCTGAAGTCTGTTTCTGATTTCTGAAATGAGCTCTTTCCAAACTCACTTCAAATAATTATTTCAGAAGTTCTTCAAGGTACATTCTTTGTAATGCTTCAAATGATATGAGAGACATTTCATTTTTTGTTCATATGAAAGATCATTTTATTGAAATTGTTGTGTTAAGTTTATTATGAAAAATACTTTTCAATCCCCAACATAAATATGAAAACTGTAAATAAAGAGATTAAGGGAAAGAAGACTCAGGCACAAAATTTATCTTGGTTCACCCACAAACCCGTGAGCTACATCCAGTCCCAGAGGTAAACCACCACTGGATTTTCCACTATCTGAATCCACAGATACAAGTATTATTCACAGCCTCTTCAGGCCAACACAAGTATTACTTTGTTTTCAACTGCCTCTCCAGGCAACTCATTGCAGTATTCTTTTACAGACAAGCCTCTCCAGGCTCAACAAGTATTCTTTGTTTTCAACTGCCTCTCCAGGCAACTCTTGCAGTATTCTTTTACAGACAAGCCTCTCTAGGCTCAACAAGTATTCTTTTACAGACAAGCCTCTCCAGGCTCAACACCGAGTATTCTTTCTTCCACCAAGCCTCTCCAGGCTCTCAGACACTTAACCAAGTGTAGAGTATTCTTTCTTCCACCAAGCCTCTCCAGGCTCTCAGACACTTAACCAAGTGTAGAGTATTCTTTCTTCCACCAAGCCTCTCCAGGCTCTCAGACACTTAACCAAGTGTTTACAAATTAAACTAGGTTTAAGTTTCCATGAAACATAAACTTAATCTTTTCCTGTACTAGAGGTTAACTGAGTACTACTCAGGATACAATGAATGAATTCTAAGTACAAGGTTAAGACATTGATACAAGTATATAAGTTTAAGTACAATCCCTGTCTCTGATGTGAGGAGTAACATCCTCTGAAAATTGGCTAGGTAGATACTGGCTTTAAGCTCCAGCCTTGTTCTCCAACCATTGGTTTCCATGGGCTACATTCTCAACCGTATCATTGGAATAATCAAGGTACATTCGTGGCTTCAAACCATTATTGGTTCATTGTCATTTTGCCCAACTTGGTTGGTTGTTCTTCCGAACAATCTTTGACTAACTGACCAATAGGTTAGCACCATGGTTGATTCTTTTTCAACATCTTCAAATTCAATCTTGAGGCTATTTATATGTTCTGTTGGAATATAGCCGTTTGAAGATGATTCATAATACCGTTGAGATAATTGATGATGTGGCTCATATAGCCGTTGTGTAGTAATGTCTCAAACGGTTGCTTCTCCTTAAGCAAATAAGTGTTCAGACGATCCTATGCTGACACTTCTAGAGATGAGCTCTTTTGAGAGATTTTTTTGATATTATTTTGCATGTTCTCTCTCTTGATTTCCTTTTGCTTTTCTTCAGCTATCTTCTGATTTCTTATGCGTTCCTCAGCTGACTTCTGATTTCTTCTGTTTTTCTTAGGAGTGTATATGAGGAGGTATCCGTTGGATTTGTTCTTTTGCTCATTTTGTATATACTCCTTTTCTATTTGCTCCTGACACCATTTCTTCTTTCTTCTTTGAGTGAGGTGTCTAGTTCTCCAGTTGTTGTTGCAGTTTCTTCTTTGAATAAAGACATATGATATTATAGTCGTTGAATCATATAGTCTTAGCTTCTGTATTGATTTCTTCAATGTTGAAATATGTTCCATGCACTTAGAGAGTTTATATGTTCAGACAATTGTTTTCTTCACATATACTCAAATGCTTGTATTTATCACATCGTGATTTACATCAACTTGTGCTCATCATATTAATTCAGGCTTTTCTCAATTCTTCAGCTTGAATATTATATCATGTTAATTCCGGCTTTTCTTCTACTTCAGCTGATTGCTATTCTGTTCTTCTTTGCACTTCTTCTTCTTCTGAGATGTAGATGAATAAAGATGTTGAATCAATTGTATTTTATTCAGACATCTTTCTGGTTGCTTTTTCTCAGTCTTTTGATCACCTCTGTATGGCAGCAGTCGCAGGTGCAGGTCTGTGCACGCAGATCCCTTATGTTGCAGGTGCAGCATGCGTTGCCGAAAGTCTTTGCCGAGTTTCCTTATTTGTGAAAGACTTTGGTCGAGGTATAAAAGTATGTTTAGCTTTTATACTGAAATGCCTTTTGTTGCAGGTGCAACAGCCATTAGAGAAAGTCATTGCAGAGTTTCCTTATTTATGCAAGACTTTGATCGAGGCATAAAAGCATGTTTAGCTTTTATACTGAAATAAGTGTACTCCATTTTGGTAGAGTGTGCTTTACACTTTAGCAACGTCTTCAAATGGTCTTTACATCTTCGGATGGTCTTCACGTCTTCAGATGGTCTTCATGTCTTCAGACGGTCTTCAAGTCTTCAGACAGGTTCAACACTTCAGGCGGCTTCAATATTTCAGACGACTTCAGCACTTCAGACAGGTTGCGCACTTCAGACAGCTTCAACACTTCAGACGAGTTGCGTTCTTCAGACAGCTTCAGCACTTCAGACGAGTTGCGTTCTTCAGACAGCTTCAACACTTCAGACGAGTTGCGTTCTTCAGACAGCTTCTATGCTTTAGACGAGTTGCTTTACTTTAGACAACCTTTATATTAAATCCTGCATTTATTCTTCTGATCCTGATCTTTTGATTCTGATTCTGTTCATCAAATCTTCTTCTTCTTCTAATGAATATTTCAACCTGAAACACAATCAACAAACCAATACATTTCTCAATAGAACCTGTTTATATAATCTTATTTGTTAATATTATGTTCTTATATAATCTTATTTGTTAATCATTAAAACTAAAGGGTATTAAGTCTTTGAGTCAGGTTTGAATGCTCAAACTGATTAATAGACTTCACAATCTCCCCCTTTTTAATGATGACAAATAAGATATGTATAACTTACAAAATGTTTTAAGGAAAGATGGTTAAGTATATAGAAGGCTCCCCCTATCTATAATACTCCCCCTAAGAAGAACATTTATTCTTTAGTTTGTTAAATGTTGCCAATTGTTATTATTCTACATCCTAACAAGATTAGATACATTTTGTTATCTTATCCTTTAGAAACTAGATGTTAATCTTTAGATTCCAATTGTTAGTACTTTTTAGAAACTAGATGTTAATCTTTTAGATACCAATTATTAATCAGATGTTAATCTTTTAAGATACCAATTATTATTGTTTGTTATTCATTGAAAACTAATATTACCACATATTGTTAACTTATTACAGATACCGATTGTTATATAATTACACTATTATTACATATATCAATTGTTATCATAAGTTATTTTTACTGTTATACTTTCAGTTATGACAGTTGTTATTTTCTGACTTTCTAGTTACCTGTTACATACATCATTTTATTATTTGTATATTTTTCCCTTTATTTTTATATTTCTCCCCTTTTATATTCTTTCAGTACATACAATATTAACATCATTTTGTGAGTTTTATATTTCTCCCCCTTTATTCATTAATTAAAAAGGTTCATAGTTTCATATTTTAAGTTTATTTACTTTTATCAATTATTTTTAGCCGTATTTCTTTACTGATTATATTTCTCTTCCTTTTTATCTTACGTTGAAGTTTTTAGCCATAGTCTGAATCTTGATATCAATTATTAATTTTGCAGAGACGTTATTACTCAAATTGTTATTATTATTATTCAGATACCAAAAGTTAAAGAATAAATACCAACTGTTAATAAATATAATAACTTCTTATACCAATTGTTAACAAATAATTTTTAAACAAGAGAAACTGAAATAAAAATAGAAATACACAAGTTTAAATTTTCTCAAAACATTTGATGTTTACACAAAGCAGGTTTTCACAAAAAGGAAGGGAAAACTACATTAAACAAAAAATACATTTATCATTACATCCTCTCTTTTCTTCCTATGAAGATTGAGGCATAGCCTTATTAACAACACCTTTCCTTCTTCAACCACCACTTCCTCCTTGGATTAAATCCTTAGAAGTGTTGATTAGAGCTTGTATACTCTTCTCAACCGTGCCAAGAAGCACTCAATCTCCTTTTTGGGGCTGGAATGAGGGAGATACATTACCTAACTCCGTGTTAAGGTCACCAGCAACAAGCTCTATCCTCAGGACCACTTCTGAAGTGGTTCCATTCATAAGATTGGCTATACTGGGATCTACCAGTGGGTAGATTTTGTACTCTTTGATGTAGGAGAGCTTCCATGGTCGAAGTAAGGAAAGACAAGTTTCCATAAGAAACCTCCTTTTTACTTCTCATTCCACACATCATCTTAGATGATTTGGTCTCCTCATCAGTTCCTTCCAGAATTCCTTCTTTTATTTTCCTTTGCTTCTTCATGGTCTTTCTCGGAGCAAATTCACTCAGTATCTTAGACAAAGCTATAGAAGAGCTTTGCAGATATGAGCTTGTGTGAAGTGCTCTTGTGAATTTATAGGACTTTGAAGCAAGGGTAAAATAGAGAAGTGCATAGATTGATCCTTATGGATGGTTGTTTTACGAGATACAGAGATGCTCTTTGTGGCCACAATAATGACTGTTTTGAGAACATCAAAACGTATGTCATTGATAGGTCAGGTGTTGTATATAGGAAGTTGAGTCATTTTCATTGATAAAGTAAGTTTTGAAAACGTTTTGAAAAGCAATTAAGAGAGATCATAAAAGCAGTTTTGAAAATACTTTTTCGAAATACCTTTTTAGAAACAAAAGGAACAAAACAAAAAAAATAGAAGAGAAAGTGTGAGAAAACAAAAAAAAAATTTAACACAGATTTTTGTGGTATCAGAGCAAGAAGATTTTATTATTATTATTGTCTGAGAAGCTTTTAACACTTTGAGTCTTTTAAGTCTTTTCTTAAAATTTTATTTGTTGATTAAAATCTTTACTAGAGGACAAATTTTTCACAGATATTTAAGTTTTAAGATGAAGTGATGTTACCATTAGATTTCCTCATTATTCTCTGGATGGAAGAATGCTTTTCTGACATTGCACTTTTCTTTGAAGACTTTTCTTCTTCTAAGGTCGCTTGATGTCTGCAAATCCTCCTTTTAGTCTTTTGTCTTTTTGTGCTTTAGAGAATCTTTGAACAATCATCTTAACGTATCTTCAGAAATTGAGATAGACTTTTAATGGCTTAAGTATTAATCACCTTAGCATTCTTGACCCACAATTTCAGCAAGTTCATAGAGAACTTTCTGAACAAGTTCAGAGAATAGGGATGTTACTAAGTCAAAATTATCTTCTCAAGAATTGAGGTAGGTTTGGTGTATAGAGTGTTAATCATCTAAACATTGTTGACCCACAATTTCAGTGAGTTCATTTTGAACTTTCTGAACAGGTTCAAACAATCGAGATGTCATCACACTACTCATCCTTTTAGATGATGTTACTTTGATTTATACGTTCAGAAGGTATTTTATTCTGAAGGTCTTCTTGAGATTATTCTCAAAAACCTGTTATCTGAAATATACACAAACTAAAAATACCTTTTAGTAGCACCTAATATATCTTAAATAAGTTTGTTAATTATTGAATTAAATGTTTTAGGTTGCAGATTATACTTTACCAAATTATCTTAGAAAGTTAATTAATTTTAATTCTCTTATCAAATTTATCTTAGAGTACACATTTTAATACTACCTTTAAGTTAATTTAGATGTTTTATCTTTTAGGGATACTATTTGTTATCTGGTTGAGAAAGAATTATGTTAATGATATGACTAACTATGCACAATTAGAACACACAAAAAAATAGTAGACAAAGAAATTAAGCAGAACATAATATTAAAATTATAAAAGACATAAATACAAAGACTCTGAAACAAAGCACAAGTTTATTGTTGATCATTAGATTGGTTCTCGTTTGCACTGGCTTTCTCCTTTTATTCTTTCAGCATTGTCAACTCTCTTTGATAAAACTTGAGTGTGTCTTCCAATCGTCCAATACGTTCTTCCAATCTCCTTAATTTGCATTTTCTGAATATTTCTTTTGAAGAACCAGATGAATCCTCTTTGTTCTTAGATGGTGAGGAAGTATTGTCAATGTGAATATGACCTTTAATTTTCTCAGCTGTTATTTCCTTGATTTGCTCATATTCGCTCATAGTGAAAGAGGATGAGGAGTCTTGATCAAAGAGTCTTTCAATAGGAAATCCTTCATGTTGTAGGATTTTCATTATCATTGTAGTATGAAGAAAGTCCTTGACTTCTTCTAATTTTCTTCTCATCATATGATAGAGGATGATTCTGGGAAGGTTTAGTCTTTTTCTTTGAAGAAGATGAATCAGCACGAATCTTTCCATATCTGAGATGATGATTGCATCTTTCCTTTTAGGAAGAATACAACAATTAATAATTGCTAGCAAAATTCTGGGAATTTCCAGTAATTGTGAACATACTGGTGTTTCAAGAATTTTGCGACCAAATAACATTTGATCATGCATCTCTTTCTCTCTATCATTGATTTCCCAATATGAAGAAAATTGTTTTCCGGTTGCTTCAACATCAATGGCCTCCCTCAGAACTTTGAAGTCCACCTTGAGAGACATACCCATTACATATGAGTTTAAACCATAAGTCTCTTCAATGAACACCTCTGAATTGTTCCAGAAATCTAGAACACTCTATTCATGCCAGGGAAATGAAGCCTTTTCTATATAGGGAATCCAGCCAGCAGTTTCGAAATACACAGAAATTTTGAGTTCTCCTTTGTCAAAGTCATTTAGTCTTACCCCTCTTGTGGGAATAATTCTTTCATCGTACTCGCATGAACTTTGAACACATGATATTGGAGATATTGATGCCATTGAGATAGATATAGAGAAATTGGTAAGGTATTTTCTTCCAGAAGATTGATTACTTGTGAATTCCTTCCAATGACCCTCTAATCCTTAAATAGGCAGTCAAGCATCGCTTCATTTCATGAGAGGTGACGGTTACATGCACTTAAGCGGTTATGGAGAGTTGTACTTCTAGCATTTATGAAGTGGCGATTGTGCACTGAGTCGGTGTGGGAAGTAGTGCATCGTGCCGGTTGAGAGAAACTCATTAATGATTCAATGATTCACATCGTGCCATTTCATATTTTCAAAAACAATTATGACTCACATTCACGACTCTTCGTCTATTTTACTAATGATGCATATGACACAGATTTCATGCAGCAATTAATGATCACACATATATTTATGCAGATAATTATTAGACATGTGCGACTGTTCATCTTATTTAAACAAACAATAAAAATACTCAATAACTTTATACATGAAACAAATTACAAGTATCAGACAAAAAAAAACATATAGGACACTTAGCATACAATAAATTATTTTTACAAAATAATTTCAATCAAACAGATAATGCAACACATTTTCATATTCACCAAATAATTTCAATAAAACAAACAACAAATAAGTAACTATACTTAATTTTAAATTTAAATAAAGATAGGAAAGATGTTACCCGTTTGTGATCTAGAGATAGATACCCTTTCCTTTTCCAGTTACTTCCTTCTGAAGGATGCCTTGTATGAATAATGAGTTTTAAGAAAATGATTTTCTTTTCTCATTATCATTCTTCAGAGTTGCTTCAGCTTGGTGAGGTTTCCATCTTCTGAGGATCTACTTCTTCTGCATTTGTTAGATGCTCAACCCGAAGGTGAGCTCTGATACCAATTGTTAGAACGACAGGAAACACTAGAAGGGGGGTTGAATAGTGTTTTAAGCTTTTTGATTGTTTTTGTTAATCTTTAATTTAATTCATGAAGATGAACAATGTTCAAAACAAGTCTTAAGATCAGAGATAATTAAAAAGTGCGGAAGATAAGAAAAATAGAGTTTCTTCTAAAGCTTAAGATTGTTTTAAACAGAGGCTTCTCAAAGTATCTTCTGAAGATTATTACAAAGAGTATTTTCAGAACGGTTTCTGAAATACTTCAGATGACTAGAGGTTGTCTGAAGTCTGTTTCTGATTTCTGAACTGAGCTCTTTCCAGACTCACTTCAAATAATTATTTCAGAAGTTCTTCAAGGTACATTCTTTGTAATGCTTCAAATGATATGAGAGGCATTTCATGTTTTGTTCATATGAAAGATCATTTTATTGAAATTGTTGTGTTAAGTTTATTATGAAAAATACTTTTCAATCCCCAACATAAATATGAAAACTGTAAATAAAGAGATTAAGGGAAAGAAGACTTAGGCACATAATTTATCCTGGTTCACCCACAAACCCGTGAGCTACATCCAGTCCCAAAGGCAATCCACCACTGGATTTTCCACTATCTGAATCCACAGATACAAGTATTATTCACAGCCTCTTCAGGCCAACACAAGTATTACTTTGTTTTCAACTACCTCTCCAGGCAACTCATTGCAGTATTCTTTTACAGATAAGCCTCTCTAGGCTCAACAAGTATTCTTTGTTTTCAACTGCCTCTCCAGGCAACTCTTGCAGTATTCTTTTACAGACAAGCCTCTCCAGGCTCAACAAGTATTCTTTTACAGACAAGCCTCTCCAGGCTCAACAAGTATTCTTTTACAAACAAGCCTCTCCAGGCTCAACACCGAGTATTCTTTCTTCCACCAAGCCTCTCCAGGCTCTCAGACACTTAACCAAGTGTAGAGTATTCTTTCTTCCACCAAGCCTCTCCAGGCTCTCAGACACTTAACCAAGTGTTTACAAATTAAACTAAGTTTAAGTTTCCATGAAACATAAACTTAATATTTTCCTGTACTAGAGGATAACTGAGTACTACTCAAGATACAATAAATGAATTCTAAGTACAAGGTTAAGACAGTGATACAAGTATATAAGTTTAAGTACAATCCCTGTCACTGATGTGAGGAGTAACATCCTCTGAAAATTGGCTAGGTAGATACTGACTTTAAGCTCCAGTCTTGTTCTCCAACCATTGGTTTCCATGGGCTACATTCTCACCCGTATCATTGGAATAACCAAGATACATTCGTGGCTTCAAACCATTATTGGTTCATTGTCATTTTGCCCAACTTGGTTGGTTGTTCTTCCGAACAATCTTTGACTAACTGACCAATAGGTCAGCAGCATGGTTGATTCTTTTTCAACATCTTCAAATTCAATCTTGAGGCTATTTATATGTTCTGTTGGAATATAGCCGTTTGAAGATGATTCATAATACCGTTGATATAATTGATGTTGTGGCTCATATAGCCGTTGTGTAGTAATGTCTCAAACGGTTGCTTCTCCTTAAGCAAATAAGTGTTCAGACGATCCTGTGCTGACACTTCTAGAGATGAGCTCTTTTAAGAGATTTTCTTGATATTATTTTGCATGTTCTCTCTCTTGATTTCCTTTTGCTTTTCTTCAGCTATCTTCTGATTTCTTCTGCGTTCCTAAGCTGACTTCTGATTTCTTCTGCTTTTCTTAGGAGTGTATATGAGGAGGTATCCGTTGGATTTGTTCTTTTGCTCATTTTGTATATACTCCTTTTCTATTTGCTCCTGACACCATTTCTTCTTTCTTCTTTGAGTGAGGTGTCTAGTTCTCCAGTTGTTGTTGCAGTTTCTTCTTTGAATAAAGACATATGATATTATAGTCGTTGAATCATATAGTCTTAGCTTCTGCATTGATTTCTTCAATGTTGAAATCTGTTCCATGCACTTAGAGAGTTTATATGTTCAGACAATTGATTTCTTCACATATACTCAAATGCTTGTATTTATCACATCGTGATTTACTTCAACTTGTGCTCATCATATTAATTCAGGCTTTTCTCAATTCTTCAGCTTGAATATTATATCATGTTAATTCCAACTTTTCTTCTACTTCAGCTGATTGCTATTCTGTTCTTCTTTGCACTTCTTCTTCTTCTGAGATGTAGATGAATAAAGATGTTGAATCAATTGTATTTTATTCAGACATCTTTCTGGTTGCTTTTTCTCAGTCTTCTGATCACCTCTATATGGCAGCAGTCGCAGGTGCAGGTCTGCGCACGCAGATCCCTTATGTTGCAGGTGTAGCATGCGTTGCCGAAAGTCTTTGCCGAGTTTCCTTATTTGTGAAAGACTTTGGTCGAGGTATAAAAGTATGTTTAGCTTTTATACTGAAATGCCTTTTGTTGCAGGTGTAGCAGCCATTAGAGAAAGTCATTGCAGAGTTTCCTTATTTGTGCATGACTTTGATCGAGGCATAAAAGCATGTTTAGGTTTTATACTGAAATAAGTGTACTTCATTTTGGTAGAGTGTGCTTTACACTTTAGCAACGTCTTCAAATGGTCTTCACGTCTTCAGATGGTCTTCACGTCTTCAGATGGTCTTCACGTCTTTAGATGGTCTTCACGTCTTCAGATGGTCTTCATGTCTTCAGACGGTCTTCAAGTCTTCAGACAGGTTCAACACTTCAGACGACTTCAATATTTCAGACGACATCAGCACTTCAGACAGGTTGCGCACTTCAGACAGCTTCAGCACTTCAGACGAGTTGCGTTCTTCAGACAGCTTCTATGCTTCAGACGAGTTGCTTTACTTCAGACAACCTTTATATTAAATCCTGCATTTGTTCTTCTGATCCTGATCTTCTGATTCTGATTCTGTTGATCAAATCTTCTTCTTCTTCTAATGAATATTTCAACCTGAAACACAATCAACAAACCAATACCTTTCTCAATAGAACCTGTTTATATAATCTTATTTGTTACTATTATGTTATATAATCTTATTTGTTAATCATTAAAACTAAAGGGTATTAAGTCTTTGAGTTAGGTTTGAATGCTCAAACTTATTAATAGACTTCACAGCTTCTAAGGAAGAAAGGGACACATGGATGAACCGTGCCCACACCCGAATGAGAGGGATCCGGAGGCTATGCAAGTATGGGACTGTACAGCTGAGGATAGCTTGAAGGAAATTGTTATGGAGAACTATACCAACAAGGTTCATCTTCTTTTCGGAAGCCCATAACATAAGAATCCATAGTTAAGCGTGCTTGGCTTGGAGTAATTCTGGGATGGGTGACCTTCTGGGAAGTTTCCCAGAAAGTGTGCAAGTGAGGACAACGCATACTGGAAAGACTCGTGTTGGCTTGTGGGGACCCTCATCACTCCTGCAAGCGGCTCGGGGGCGTTACACCAAACCTGGCCTCGAATGTACTACTCTAAGAATTGGAAAGTACTAATCTCCATGTAAGTTGTCTTTCCTCACAAACATTAGCCTTTGTGTTTCTCTTTTCAACCATATTTTCTCAACTATTTTGCATAACTATTCATCCCTATTTCTACTATTTTAAATACTAACAGTGGTACCAGAGCTACGTTCGGTCACATCTACCGGGCGTAGAAATATTACCCTACTACTTCCAAAAAAAGAAGTTCTCCCGATATTCTACCCACTTTCACAAAAAAAAATCTAATCCATGGCTAACACCATTCAACCATCATCTATCCCTATTCCCATTTTTAATAGTGAAAATTATGATTTTTGGAGCATGAAAATGAAGACATATTTAACCTTCCAATATTTATGGGATACGATAGAAGAAGGATTTTCTGCTCTAGAAGACACCTCGGCCATTACTACGGCTCAAAAAAAGGAGTTGAAGGAGAACAAACAAAAGAATTCAAAGGCACTATTTATTTTGCAACAAGCCGTGACCGACACAATTTTTCCAAGAAAAATGGGTGCAACAACAACCAAAGAAGCATGGACTACGCCGCAGGAGGAGTTCGAAGGAAGTGAAAAGGTACGCGCTGTAAAACTCCAAACTCTACGACGTAACTTTGAATTGTTAAATATGAAGGAATCTGAGACCGTAAAGGACTACTATTCTAAGATAAAAGAAATATTTAACCAAATGAGAGCCTATGGGGAAAATATTCTTGACAAGAAAATTGACAAGAAAATTCTAATTACTGTTCCCCATAAATATGATCCTATCGTGACAACGATTGACCAAACAAAAGATCTATCTACCTTATCAGTGATAGAAGTGATAGGGTCACTTGAAGTTTATGAGCAAAGGTTGAATAGGCATGATGAGGACTCGGTTGAAAATGCCTTTTAATCAAAGCTCAAATTACGGTCTCACAATAAAGGAAATGCAGAAAAAGGAATAATGGAGAAACTTCTAGAAATAAAGAGAATTCTAGAAATTTCTCTAGAAATTATCAGAATGAATATCCTCCATGCGACATTTGCAAAAGAACAAATCATGTCGAGAAAGACTGTCGGCATCGTGGAAAGCCACAATGTCGTCACAACAAGAAATTTGGACATGTGGAGAAGTATTGCTGCAACAAAAATAAGCATTAAGCAAATTTTGTTGAAGAGCAAGATAGTGAGCAACATCTTTTCTATGCTACCCAAGACTTCAGTAGTGAAACGGGTGGAAGCTGGTACTTGGATAGCGGCCACAGTAATCACATGGCCAAAGATGCAAGCATCTTCAAGGATATTGACAAATCCGTCAAAGTGAAAGTCCGAATGAGGAACAACACTGTCGTTGAATCAAAATGTAAAGGCACTGTCATGGTGGAGACAAAGAAAGGTACGAGACTTATTACTAAAGTACTACTAGTTCCCAATCTCAAAGAAAATCTCTTGAGTATTGGCCAAATGATGGAGAAAGGTTATACTTTTCACTTTGAAGGAGACACGTGTAAAATATATGACAGTAAAAAGATAGAGATTGGCCGAGTAAAGATGGAAAAGAGGAACAAAAGTTTCCCCATAAGCTTGAGACAAGGCTCTAATATTGCCATGAAAGCAGAAGTTAATGACTCATGGCTTTGGCATCGAAGATTTGGCCACTTCAATACCCATGCCTTCAATTTATTATATCAAAAGAATATGATGAGAGATCTCCCATACCTAAAAAAGAATAGTGAAGCTTGTGAAGGATATCTCCTTGGCAAGCAACACCGACTTCCGTTTTCAACTGGAAAAGCATGGAGAGCAAAGGACTTATTGGAGCTGATCCATATAGATATCTGCGGATCGATGCGGACGTCGTCACTGTAAGGTCCAAGACCCTCTTGAGCAAAGATTTTAATGACAACAAACTTTCACAACAATATTCTAAGTGTTCTGAATACTTTGGTACTAATGTTTGCACTTGAGAATGTTTGAAAGAATACAGGAAAAGTTACATAAGGAAGGTACAAAGATCAAAAACATCACTTAACATCAGAACATGTGTCCAGAAGCATGTTACATAGAGCTTTCATGTCAAAAGTGATGAACCAAGTTCAAGAAGTAGCTTCTTAGCTTCAAGAAGGTTAAGACAGTTCATTTAAGATCCCATGAGTATTAAATTGAGTTGTATCAAGCTTCAGAAGCAAAGTTGAAGCTTTGGAAGGATCATTCAAAGACCACTAGAAGCATGAGAAGGAGCTTTTCATGAAACCGGACACCTTCTAAATGTGAAAGATCACTTAAGCAATTCAAGCATATTCATTCCAAGCATTGTTGATGCAAACAAAGCAATTGGAGAAGATCAATATCACTAGAAACATAGTTTTGTCCTTAGAAGCAGAACTTGCAGCTTCTGCAGAAGCATCAAATTCATGTTTCAAGTTATAAACATGTTCAAAGTATCTTTAGAAGCATTGAACAAGTTCCCACACTCCTCAAGCTATTATCCTTGAATATGTCAAGTTGAAGAACACTCAAAGAAACTTCCAGAAGAAATAGTTTGCTCCAGAAGAAGAGACAAAATTTCTACACACTGCAGAAGAAGCAGTTACAACAAAGCTGCAGAAGATGCATTTCTATAGAAGAAACTTGATAGGAAATTCAAGAAGAAATCCAAAGAGCAAGAAAGGGAAGTCTGGATACCAAATGATAGAATCAAAACTGGATTAGCTCTTACAATCAAAATCCTAGACCTAGAACAAAGCATAACATATTAGAAGGAAGATTCACTTTTTTAAAACATGAAGAAAAAGCATTTCATATGAGATTCATGACTTCCTCAGCTTCCCAAAGATACAGTCAACAAAATTAAATCCAAGAGACCTCCGCAATCTTCATGAATCTATGAAAACTGTCTACATAAGAAAGAAGACAGTTCTGCAGAAGAAACCTACTGTTAGACATGCTGCAGAAGAAGCAGAATCCATCAAATTCTATTTTTCTCATTTCTGAGGCTGCAGCTGAGTCAAATATATTTAAAATAATTTATATCAAAGTATTGGATGCCCTCAGTATGCTTACAGAAGAAAGAACTACAAAAAACACCAAGTTTGATCTCTGCAGAAGATACACTCCCAGAAGGTATGACTGGTCAAAGATGACAGCTGTATAAAGTTGTGGCTGCTGCAGTGAGAAAATGATAGATCCAAAGGCACAACTGGGTATTCAAACTTGTGTCCAACGGCTAGTTGTCTCCATTTGCTATAAAAAGGGACATTCCCCTCAAGATTGAACACACCTCTCTCAGAAGGAACCCGAAAAAGCTCAGATTAAATCTCATATCTTCTGGAACATTTTCTCTCTCCTCAAATTCATCAGTTTCTGCTTCAGCAAGTCATTGAGGGGGAGTTGGTTCATTGAGGGGTGTGCAGGTGCATATTCCTCTTGTGACTAGTGAAGTGTAAGAATTTACAGATAGGTTTGTTGAGATCAGGTGATCTCAGTTGAGAAACAGAATCTGCAGAAGGTGTCTGTAGAATTCTGGGTGACTGGATCTTCTGCAGAAGGTTCTGCAGTGAGTATCTAGTTTGAGAATTGTGTGAGTGAAGTTGAGTTAAGCCTGAAGAAGCTGGAGAAAGAATACTAGTGGTAAGGTTACCCAAGAAAGTTGTAATTTGATTATTGAGTGAGAAAATCCTACAGGTGTAGGGACTGGACGTAGCCTCAGGTTGGAAGAGGTGAACCAGTATAAAATCCTTGTGTGCAATCTTCTCTTCCCTTCTCTCCTTTATTATTGCACATGCATAAAATTATTTTGAAAAACTAATTAATACCTAAGTAAGTGGTACTCATCAAGATTCCGTAAAGGGATTTCATCTTTTACATACTTCATCTGAACTAACATCTATCTTCTGGAAGTTTGTCTTTCAATACTAAGCCAAGATCAATTTGAGCAGACAAAGTATTGAAAGAAATTGCAGAAAATTTTATTCAATCACAATTCAACCCCACTTCTTGTGATTGAAGCTCCCACTTCAGTCACTACATAAGAACATGTATTTCATACTCTTTATAAATGGCTTTTCTAGAATAACTTGGGTCTACTTCATAAAATCAAAATCAGAAGTCTTTGGAATTTTCAAGAAGTTTAAGGCCCTTGTCAAAAAGCTAAGTGGCAAACAAATAAAAGTACTTAGAAGTGATCATGGAAAAGAATACACCTCCCATGAATTTGATAAATTCTGTGAAGATGAAGGCATTGAGCGGCAACTTACAGTCGCATATTCTCCGCAACAAAAAGGAGTATCTGAGAGGAAAAATCGCACAGTAATGGAGATGGACAGATCGATGCTCAAGGAGAAAGGATTTCCAAACACCTTTTGGGCTGAAGCAATCTATACTATTGTCTACATACTTAATAGATGTCCGACTAAAGCAGTTCAAGATAAGACTCCGATTGAAGCTTGGAGCGGGCAAAAGCCATCAGCAAAGCACCTAAGGGTCTTTGGATCTATTTGCTACACGCTTGTTCCGGAATAGAAGAGGCACAAGCTAGAAGACAAGATAGTTCGAGGCATCTTCCTTGGGTATAACACACAATCAAAAGGCTACCGAGTCTATAACTTGCAAACCAAGAAGCTGACCATTAGTCGGGACGTTGAAGTTGATGAAAATGCTGCTTGGAATTGGAATGACGAGAAAATAGAGAAAAACATTTCTATACCAATGCGGCAACCTCAAGAAGGTTAAGAAACTAAATAAGTCCCAGGTGAGCCTCATTCTCCCTCACAACAACAAACTTCATCACCAGAGTCTACTCCAAGACAAGTTAGATCTTTGGTAGACATATATGAAACATGAAACTTGGCTATACTTGAACCTGAAAGCTTTGAAGCAACATCAAAGCAACAAGTATGGGTTAAGGTTGTACCATATTGGGCCTAATAGGGCCCAAGAAGTTTAGATAAGTTGATATATTTTATTTAAATTCAAATATTTAAGAGTTAGGATAACATCTAGTTGACTCCACTCAAAAGATCATGTATAGCTAAAAGATAGGATCAATCAAAAGGATAAGGAGCAACCCGAATCTATATATAGCCCTTGAGGGTCATCTTAGGGGATATGTTTTGTGAATTACTTAGAGCCTAGCTTTCTCAAGAGTTCTACCTTCAGAGCTTTGGGAAATTAGGATTCGTGACGTGAATATTGGCGCCCATTGTGGGGATCGCGGTAAAACTTTTCCCGCTAACCACACATCGCTCAGATTCTTAGTTTCGTTTAGTAATCACATTATGGTTGCAACACGACATAATAGGGTTACGAATGAAGGAATAGAAAACAATGCAGACACTCAGGCCATACTTCAACAACTCTTAGCATTAGTAGCGACTTTACAGTAGTAGAATCAACAATTACAACAACATAATCAGAATTTTCAAGCACAATTGGAGCAAATTGGACAGAAGCAGAAAGAGGACGACGTGGATGATGGCTTAGCAGAGCTCCAACCTTTCTCTATAGAGATTCATGAAGCAGTTTTCCTGAAAAATTTCCGAGAACCTCATTTGCCGACATACAACGGACTAAGTGATCCCCAGGTTCATGTGACTGCTTTCAGAACTTAGATGAACAAAAAGGGGATAAGTGAGGCTTTACAATGCAAGCTTTTCTCGGGTACTCTGACCGATTCGACATTGATTTGGTATTCTAGGCTTCCTCCTAAATCTATTAACAATTTATCTGACTTCCTCAAAAAATTCTTGGCTCAGTTCTCAGCCAGGAAAGTTGTTGGACTTTAAAAGCTCGGATTGACAAATTAATTCGGGACGGAAACAGGCAGAGGTCATCAGAAGCTTATGAGCAAAGGCTGGTAGAGGCAAAGCGCCGGTGCAGACCCGAAGATTTCCTCAGAAAGGCAGATGATTCTTCTGATCGAGATGAAGCAAGGCCTTCAGATGAAATAAGGGGTACAATTTCAACTATCGCATGGGGTTTTACAAGCGGAGGAGTCACCGGCTCGTCTAGAAGAAGATACTCCCGGTCGGTCATGACAATTAATACACAGACAGAAGATCGCCATCCTCACTTGCCAGAAATTTCCTTCTCTGACATGGACTTTGAAGGCATAAAGCCACATCAGGATGATTCAATGGTGATCAAAGCCCTCATTGCAAACTTCATGGTTAAAAGAATTTTAGTAGATCAGGGGAGTTCAACTGATATTTTATATTGGGAAGCTTTCCAGTGACTTGGTCTATCTCCTGATTTATTATTACCTTTTTCAGGATCCTTAATAGGTTTCGCAGGTGAATCAGTGGAAGTTCGGGGTTACGTGGACCTACTGACAAGTTTCAGCGAGGCTCCTTCTAGTAAGGCAATCTGGGTCAAGTACCTGGTCATCAATGCACCATCTTCATATAATGTTATCATTGGGAGGGCAGCTCTTAATACACTGGGGGCGATTGTTTCAACTTTGCACCTCACTATGAAGTTCCCGCTCAGTAAAGGGGGGATCAGAGTGGTTAAATCAGATTAAGAAGTGGCTAGAAAATGTTACACAGACAGTTTGAAGGTTAGACAGAAGAATTTATACAAAAAAGAAGCCGAGCATAGGGTGTTCTTTGCAGAACTCAATCCTCGAGTTGATTTCGGAGAGAGACGTCCTCAACCAATGGAAGAATTGATTCATGTGCAACTGGAAGAAGAAGGTCAGAATACTTGCATATGCAAGAATCTGTCATCTGATTTCAGTCAACAGCTCGTCCGTCTTCTTAAAGACAATGCCAATTTGTTTGCTTGGTCGACTTCTGACATGCCGAGAATCGATCCCAATTTTTTATGTCACAAGTTGGTAGTGGACCCTAAGATCAAACCGGCCGCTCAACGAAAAAGGAAAGTAGGTGAAGAGAGAAGAACGATCATCATGCAAGAAACTCAGAAATTATTAGAAGCCGGCTTCATCAGAGAGGTCGAGTACCCCACTTGGCTGGCCAACGTAGTCTTGGTAAAGAAAAGCAACGGAAAGTGGAGGATGTGTACTGATTTCACTGATTTAAATAAAGCTTGCCTGAAAGACCCATATTCACTTCCATGCATCGACCGAATTGTTGATGGTACGTCCGGACGAAAAATTTTGAGCTTGATGGACGCTTACTCTGGATATAACCAGATAAGAATGAATCCGACAGATGAGGAAAAAACAACCTTTATGATAGAGGGCAGCAATTTTTGCTATAAGGTTATGTGTTTTGGGTTGAAAAACGCAGGCGCCACTTACCAGCGCTTGATGGGCAAAGTCTTCCACAAGCAAATAGGCCGAAATCTGGAGGTTTACATCGATGACATGGTGGTCAAATCAGATGAGGAAGATCGGCATTTCTCAGACTTGAAGGAAATATTTGGAGAACTGAGAAAACACAATATGCGCCTGAACCCAGAATAGTGTGCTTTCGGAATACATTCCGAAAAATTTTTGGGTTTTATGCTGACCGAGCATGGGAGTGAAGCTAACCCGGACAAATGCAGGGCGATTACGGAGATGAGGAGCCCGACCAACATAAAAGAAGTACAACAATTAATTGGTAGGATGGCTGCCCTATCAAGATTTCTATCCTGTTCCGTAGACAAAGCTCTCCCCGTTTTCAAATTATTAAAGAAGAATGAGAAGTTCAATTGGACTAAAGAGTGCGAAGAAGCTTTTAATAGGCTAAATAACTTCTTATCTTCCCCACCCATTTTGACTCGGCCCATGCCAGATCAACCTTTGTTGGTATACTTGTCTGTATCAGAAGGTGCTCTAAGTTCCGTCCTGGTCCAAGAATAAGGGAAAGATCAGCTTGTTAGGTATATGCACTAGAGACTTATATGTTCTTGAAACATCCATCACATGTATCATATTATTTTATAAAGGCAATTCATTCTTTTAAGAATAAAATTAATGTTCTTAGATTAGTAAGCTCAAACTTCATAAGAAATCAAGTAGATGACTTGATCGTGAGATCTTATGAAGAACTATCCTTAAAATAGTCCCTGGTCAAGTATCATCTTAGGACAAAGATGCATTTAGACTAGTATGTGAGTTCATTGATGATCACATCTCACGGATCATGGATATGAGATATCATGTGTGTCAGCACCCAATTTTGTCCGGGAACTTCATTTACTTTTTCTTATGTATATTTTTTTAGTATTTATCCTTTTCTTCTAAAAAAATCCAAAAAATACCCAAAATTAAAGAAAATCGAAATGGATCAATTAATCCATTAATTAATTATCGATGGTTAATTGATTATTGATGGCTAGTTAATTAACAGATTAATTAAACGTTTTGATAAAAAAAATCTATTAAGTCAAATAAAAAAAGAGGAAAAGAAGTCTTTTAATTGGGCCAATTTGGGCCGGCCTGTTCTAAAAAAGGTGCTGTCAAGTTTTCAGTAAAAAAAAAAAGAAAATTGGGCTCATCAGGCCTAGTTTTTCTTTGAAAAAAATCATTTGCTGAAAAAAATTCTTTTTGGGCTGATTTAGGCCCATTTGGTTCCCTCTTGGAAAAAAGAAGAAGAATTTTTCAGATTTGTTTTTTTGTCTATTGGGTCATTTTGGGCCCATTAACTTTGAAGTTCAATTTAAAAAAACTAAAAAAAACTAAAAAACTAAAAAAAAGAAGAAAAAAAGGGAATGCTGCAGCAGAGCAAGTTGCAAGTTGCGCAACTTGCCTTGTCTTGGGCGGCAGCAGCAGGTCAAAGCCTGGGCACAGTATGTGCAAAAGCAATTGTGCAGTGCAATTTGCGCATTAAAAACTGTAGATTTTTGCCTATAAAAGGGACACCAATTTCAGAATCAAGGGGAGGCATTGCACACTGTTAATCAGTTTCAAGAGTCGGGATTCCTTCATCTGAATCCCAATTCAAACAAAATTAAAAGAGTGAGCAAAAAGGAGGCCGAATTCATGTGAACGGGGGATTCGGTTTAGAAAAATAGAGGGAAATTACATAACAATAATTTCAGAATCAAATAAGCAAGGCAAAAGAATGGAGTTCATTCAATAGAATCCTATTCAAACAGGTTCAAATCCAGGAACAGAAAAAGAAAGAAGGAGGAGGTTGCAATTACAGTTCTAATGAAGTGGCAGGAACTTTAAAGCAAACAACTACGACCCGATATCATTTTTTGTGTTTGCTTTGAATCATATTGCTAGATTTTGTGCCTATATATCTACCGTGTGCAATCTGAATTTGTTATGTGTGTGTGGATAGTGATAAAATCAAGCAAATTGAACAATATATATTACACCAGTGCCCAAATGCTAATTCAGAATAAAAAAACAACAGAGTCCCAATTAAGCAGTACATAATCTCCATATACAGAGTTTTAATATACAGAAAATGAAAGAAATAAATAGAGAAAAGTAATCAGGCAATCTCTCCCTGTAAGTCACAACCTCACCCTCTCCATTAGACCACCACCGTCTCCAGCCTCTGCCCCAAAAGTCCCTCACCCAACAGCCACCATACCTGCACAAAAGGGAGGGAGAAGCTAGAAACAGAAAACAGAACCAAACAGAGAGAAAATGGAACAAAGAAAAGAGAAAGGAGGAACCATCACCACCTCCCAGCCGCGGCCAAGACGGCCGCCGTCTGAACCACCGCGGCCGTCACGGGGTCGCCACGTATCCCATGTCGCCTTCCCGTTGCAGTTCCGTCGTTCAACCTGCAACCTCCGCCGCCGCGCCGTGCGAGCCAGCCACCGCTGGAATCGCTGCGCGCAGGCCGCGTCGCTTGCAGTGATCTCCTCAGTCGCGTAAACCGTTGTGAACTGCCACAGCAAATCCATGGAGTCCTCTATGCACCGCTCCCCGCTGTGCCGTTGTGCGGCATCCCCGCGGCCGTGTCCCCTCCCTGCATGCAGCCAGCAGTGCTGCTACCTCCATGGTCTCCCCCATTTTGCTCCCTCTCTTTCCCAAATTGAGCCCTAGGAGAAAAGAAGAAGAGTGTTGTGGAAACATCTGATGATTGATTTTCCTTTTCCCACCTTTGTTTTTTATTTGTTATCTAATTGTTTTAAAATCTGAGTATGAATTGGGCTGGCATATCCTCTGCTAGCCCATTTCATTTTTTTTAAAAAAAGGGATGGGTTGTAGTTGGTCACTTAAGGCCCATTTCGCTTTTTTGTATTCTCTTTTGTATGTCAGGCCAATGATGTGAGCTGAGGCCCAACCCTTTTGTTTTAATGTGTGTTGGTTGTTTTAATTCTATTTTTATTCCATTTGTTGTTATTTTCTCTTAATTTGTCCTTCTGACCCACTATCTTGTGTCCCTTGTAGATATTTTTATTTATTTTATTTGCCTTCTATAAATGTAAATATTTGTTTAATTCTCTTCCTTTGTAAATAATTGATTATTTGTAATTTAATTATGTGTACATGTAAATTTAGTTGATTTAATTTATCCTTTCTATCCTTGACGTTAATAGAATAGCATTTCTATCTTTTAACGTCACCCAAATTAAAAGAAACTGTTGAGTATAGTCATTTACTAGCTCAACAACCTACCCGTTCGTAAACAAGAAAACATTTTTTAAATGGGTTCGTTTACCAAATCAATTGCATTGATGGAATAGCATTTCTATCCTTTGACGTCATTCAAAATTAAAAAGGAACTATCGAGTATAGTCATTTACTAACTCGATATTCTGCTCATTTTGTAAATAAGAAAATATTCTTTAAAAAATAAATTTGTTTATCAAATTAATTACGTTGACGGAATAACATTTCTATCCTTTAACGTCATTTAAAAAAAAGGAATATTGAATATAGTCATTTACTAACTCAATAATGTGTGCAAAATCAAATCTTTTTTCAAAAAATTTCCTCAAAATAAATTACGTCAATTGAATAGCATTTCTATCAATTTCGTTCTAAAAAATATTGAGTATAGTCATTTACTAACTCAATAATGCGCGTAAAATCAAATCATTTTTCAAAATAAATCTTCTCAAAATAAGTGATGTTTATTGAATAGCTTTTCTATCAATAATGTCGTTTGAACAGTTTCAAGGGTTCGTTGTATAGCCATTTGCTAGCATTAACTCTGTCTAAAAAAAATAAATAAGTAAATCCTTTTTCTTTAAATCAAAACATTTTCAAAATCAATTCTTACATTTTTCTTTCTTTTTTCAAAATTAAAAATCAATTTCTTTCAAAATTAAAACCAATCTCTTTTAAACACATTTTCAGAACTACGTGACTTTGATTTCTCCATTGCACCTGGGGATACGTAGGAGCGGGATTACCCCGTAAAGCCAAAATAAAACTTTCAAATTTTTGTCCCATTGATTTCAAATTATATTTTTTCATCATTCTCTAATTTAAAGAATGTAAATAAATTTTGTTTCTTTTCTTTTAGAGGGTAAAATAAACATTTTAAAAGTTAATGAATTTTGCACAATTAATTAAGGGTAACCGTTTTTAACGGATGTTGTAGGGTGCTAATACCTTCCCTACACATAATCGACTCCCGAATTTGGATCTCTTGTTCGCAGACCAGGTTTTCATTTTAAAATAATTTTCGGGTTTTCCAATTTTCCCAACCCAAATAAATTGGTGGCGACTCCCCAAAAATTCCATCATTTTTCAATATTTTTTCTCGCGAGCTCTCCGACCCCTTCGTGGCCCCGATCGCGACAGCTGGCGACTCCAATGGGGACTTCGAGAGTCATGCCTAGTAATTAATTGTGCAAAATTATTAAATTTTTATGTTCATTGTACCCTCTTTCCCTTTGTTGTATATATCTTATTGTAAATACCTTTTCTTGTTTTTCATATCTCTTTGTGAATTCCATTGTACATATTATTGCTGTTGTAAATATTTTGCTTCAACCTTAGGTTAGAGGACTATTATTTTTTGTACATATTTGTTGCTTGTCTCTCTTGCAGGTGGGGTAGTTTTGTAGGTTTCTATGCTCTAAGCAGGTACTTCACTGTTAGTCTCCTCGCACAACTTTGGCTCTATACCCGAGCTCGTGCAAGCTAAGGCATAGGAGGTGTTTCAACAAATGTTTTGAGGGGCTTGATGCCCACGTAACATTAGTTGATTCACCACTCAGATTGTTACCAGTGTCCTGGATTTGTTATATTGAGAGGGTTTTTCGCTACGTATGACTAATCCACGAGCTGAATCCTTGTCAATGTGATGAGGGCAATCTGGGAATCATGATTTCTAGAGGTCTAGATTTGTCCCTAAATCTGTGCACTGGTAGTTGACTATAGCTTCCAACCTAATTAGGGGTTTGTCTGACCTTGAAATTATAAAAGCCTAGGGCCCACCTTTTAGGAACAATAAGAGAATTCATCTCCTCATTCTTTAAATATTTTGTCCCCACTTTTCTTTGTACAAATTTTAACCATCCTTTCTCATTCTTTTGCATTAAAAAATGAAAAAAAATATTTCCATTTGTGATTTCACTTCTTGTTTTTCTTTGTACAAAATTTTAACCATCTCTTCTCTTTCTTTTGCATTAAAAAATAAAAAAATATTTCCATTTGTGATTTTCACTCCTTGTTTCTCCTCAGCTTGGATTCCATGCATCCTCCTGTTGCATCTTTCAAAATTGAAAACTGAAAATGACAAAGCAAAGTGAAAAGATTCAGGTTTTGAATTAACATTCCCCAAATTCATTTGTTTACAATCTTTAAATTTTCACCATTTTGTCATAACACTTGATTCCCGACCTTCCACCAATTCTCAATAACCTGTCAGTGCCCAAATAATTATGCCACCACTCTTCTCAATGTCACCATGGGGTTTCGTACCCACTTGTCAAATTCACTTACCCTGTACCCTCGTTTGATGGATCTTTCCCTTAATCAAGCCCTTTTCAAATATCATTGTGATTCAAATCCTTTTGAAGACCCTTTCATGAAGATGATAGTTTGATAAAGGAGGATAAGAAAAACAAGAAGAAATTTGAGCATGCTGTTTTAGCTACATTTTGCTTCCATCAAGAATCTAACTTGTCTCATCATCTCCTAAGTGACTCTTTCCTTTAAAAAAAATAAAAAAGAAAAGAAAAAAAAAGAAAAAAAAAGAAAAAAAAAAAAGAAAAAAAGGAGTGAAAAATGAGTAAATGCATCTTATATGAAGCTTTGTCTCTAAATTAAACTTTTTGAAAATAAGCAATCAAGATTTGAAATGAAGTTTGGCTTTGTTTCTTTATCCAACGGTTGAATAATATCCCTTGCTACCCACTTTGAGCCTAAAAAAGAAATTTTCTTCAATTAACCCTGGACAAGGATCACCTCCACACTGGGGGCTGCCACAATGTGTTCATCCAAGTCTCATGAGTTATTCATGATATTACTCGTATAAGTTGTATTCCATTTTCATAAGTTACTCATTCAAAAAAGAAAAGAAAAGTTGAAAATGTGAAAGAATCAAAATGAAAAAAAGAAATATGAAAATGATTGAGAAATGAAAGAAAGAAATGAAAATTGAAAATTTGAAGAAAGTGAAAATGGAAATGTTGAGAACATTGCTTTAATTGAATTATCTATTTCAAAATGTATCATTGTGCAGCAGATCCTTTGTCCCAATGAACCTTAAACACTCATTTTGGGCCTTAATATCTTTTTCTTTCATAACCATTTAGCCCTTGGCCATGTTACAAGCCCAATAAAGTCCATCCTGATCAAAGATTGATTGTTTTTATTATCTTAATCTTTAAATTTGAGACAAAGCGACTTGATTAAGCTGCATTTGCTTGTACATTTGACTCCTAAAAAAAAGAAAAAAAGAAAAAGAAAAAATACAAAATACAAAATACAAAATACAAAAGATGAAGGAAAAGCACACTAGCAACGGAAGCAAATGTTAATTCTATTCATTGAGCATTTGAAGCAAGAATCATCAAAAGGATTTAAGTGTCATAGATGTCTTGAAGCTAAAATCTCAGGGCTCATCGCATCGGGAGTATTTGACTGTCATGGGTGTTTGAACCTTAAATTGGGGGCTCATTATTCCTCCTCGCCAGAATTGTGCAAGTTTCCATCTCCTTGAGAAATCATGCTTTCATGCCTAACTTGGGGGCTAGATCCATATTTCACTCTTACTTCCACGTCACAATGGAAAATTATTTGCCCTTCCCACGTTCCTTCCCTTTGACCTCAAAAACCCTGAAAAGATTCTTTGCCTTTCCCTTACACCATAACACCACCCTTTATCCATAAGCAATTGAATGAGTGTTCTGACTCAATGGTGAAAAGAAAATTCGTGTCATTTTTGGGAATGTTATTTCTCCTGGAAATTTTCACATTTGATTTGAAATTCATGCCAAGCTTTTATGGAAAAATCAAGTTTTGAAATCCAAAATTGTTGTCAAAATTTCCAACATCATTTCTTGCAAGCATTTTGCACCAACTTGTGGGCATTGTCCTAATCTTTGTTGAGTTACCTAGTTATCATTTTCAAGCGATGTGATACCCATTCTAGGTATTGTGAAGCCTAGTTTTCTTTTCTTTTAGGGTATTGAGAAGCCCGCTAGGTATTGTGTAGCCTAGTTTCCTTTCCTTTTAGGGTATTGTGAAGCCCACTAGGTATTGTGACGCCTAGTTCTTTTCTTGTAGGGTATTGTGAAGTCCGCTAGGTATTGTGTAGCCTAGTTTCCTTTCCTTTTAGGGTATTGTGAACTCGCTAGGTATTCTGATGCCTAGTTTTTTTTTTAGGGTATTGTGAAGCCCGCTAGGTATTGTGACGCCTAGTTCTTTTCTTTTAGGGATTGAGAAGCCGACTAGGTATTGTGAAACCTAGTTCATTTTCTTGTAGGGTATTGCGAAGCCCGCTAGGTATTGTGACACCTAGTTCTTTTCTTATAGGGTATTGTGAAGCCCGCTAGGTATTGTGACGCCTAGTTCTTTTTTTTAGGGTATTGAGAAGCCCACTAGGTATTGTGAAGCCTAGTTCCTTTTCTTTTAGGGTACTGTGAAGTCCGCTAGGTATTGTGACGCCTAGTTCTTTTCTTTTAGGGTATTGAGAAGCCCGCTAGGTATTGTGAAGCCTAGTTCCTTTTCTTTTAGGGTATTGTGAAATCCGCTAGGTATTGTGACGCCTAGTTCTTTTTCTTTTAGGGTATTGTGAAGCCCGCTAGGTATTGTGACGCCTAGTTCCTTTTCTTTTAGGGTATTGTGAAGCCCGCTAGGTATTGTGACTCTTAGTTCTTTTCTTTTAGGGTATTGTGAAGCCCGCTAGGTATTGTGACGCCTAGTTCTTTTTTTTAGGGTATTGAGAAGCCCGCTAGGTATTGTGACGCCTAGTTCTTTTCTTTTAGGGTATTGAGAAGCCCGCTAGGTATTGTGAAGCCTAGTTCCTTTTCTTTTAGGGTATTGCGAAGTCCGCTAGGTATTGTGACGCCTAGTTCTTTTCTTTTAGGGTATTGTGAAGCCCGCTAGGTATTGTGACGCCTAGTTCTTTTCTTTTAGGGTATTGAGAAGCCCACTAGGTATTGTGAAGCCTAGTTCCTTTTCTTTTACCTTGTGTTTGGATGGAGAATTTTAGAATTCTCAAAATTATAATAGAAAATGTTGAGTGAATTGTTAAAATGAGAGGAATTGACAATGACAATCTAAAAAGTTTGAATATAAAAGAGAAATGTTGAAATTCTCTCTCAATATTTGTCATTTGAAATTCTCCTGTTTATCATAAAAAATCCTCATATTTGCCATTTGAAATTCTTTCTTCTACTATTTTATCAATTTGACCTGATGGTTTTCCATGTCTTTTCCCTTTTTCCCTAATCATGTTTTGTCCAAAACAAAATTGGTTGCTTTTTATTTTGCTTGCTCTTTTAGTTGAAAGAACAAGCAAAGCGGGTTGCTGTCAGCACCCAATTTTATCCGGGAACTTCATTTACTTTTTCTTATGTATATATGTAGTATTTATCTTTTTCTTCTAAAAAAATCCAAAAATTACCCAAAATTAAAGAAAATCGAAATGGATCAATTAATCCATTAATTAATTAATTTTTGAGGGTTAATTAATTATCGATGGTTCATTGATTATTGATGGTTAGTTAATTAACAGATTAACTAAATGTTTTGATAAAAAAATCTATTAAGTCCAAAAAAAGAGGAAATGAAGTCTTTTAATTGGGCCAATTTGGGCCGGCCTGTTCTAAAAAAGGTGCTGTCAAGTTTTCGGTAAAAAAAAAAGAAAATTGGGCTCATCAGGCCGAGTTTTTTCTTTGAAAAAATCATTTGCTGAAAAAATTCTTTTTGGGCAGATTTAGGCCCATTTGGTTCACTCTTGGAAAAAAGAAAAAGGATTTTTCAGATTTGTTTTTTTGTCTATTGGGTCATTTTGGGCCCATTAACTTTGAAGTTCAAATTAAAAAAAAACTAAAAAAAAACTAAAAAGTAAAAAAAAAAGAAGAAAAAAGGGAATGCTGCAGCAGAGCAAGTTGCAAGTTGCGCAACTTGCCCTGTCTTGGGCGGCGGCAGCAGTTCAAATCCTGGGCACAGTATGGGCAAAAGCAATTGTGCAGTGCAATTTGTGCATTAAAAACTGTAGATTTTTGCCTATAAAAGGGACACCAATTTTAGAATCAAGGGGAGGAATTGCACACTGTTAATCAGTTTCAAGAGTCGGGATTCCTTCATCTGAATCCCAATTCAAACAAAATTAAAAGAGTGAGCAAAAAGGAGGCCGAATTCATGTGAACGGGGGATTCAATTTAGAAAAATAGAGGGAAATTACATAACAATAATTTCAGAATCAAATAAGCAAGGCAAAAGAATGGAGTTCATTCAATAGAATCCCATTCAAACAAGTTCAAATCCAGAAACAGAAAAAGAAAGAAGGAGGAGGTTGCAATTACAGTTCTAATGAAGTGGCAGGAACTTTAAAGCAAACAACTGCGACCCGATATCATTTTTTGTGTTTGCTTTGAATCATATTGCTAGATTTTGTGCCTATATATCTACCGTGTGCAATCTGAATTTGTTATGTGTGTGTGGATAGTGATAAAATCAAGCAAATTGAACAATATATACTACACCAGTGCCCAAATGCTAATTCAGAATAAAAAAACAATAGAGTCCCAATTAAGCAGTACAAAATCTCCATATACAGAGTTTTAATATACAGAAAATGAAAGAAATAAATAGAGAAAAGTAATCAGGTAATCTCTCCCTGTAAGTCACAACCTCACCCTCTCCATTAGACCACCACCGTCTCCAACCTCTGCCCCAAAAATCCCTCACCCAATAGCCACCATACCTGCACAAAAGGGAGGGAGAATCTAGAAATAGAAAACAGAACCAAACAGAGAGAAAATGGAACAAAGAAAAGAGAAAGGAGGAACCATCACCACCTCCCAGCCGCGGCCAAGACGACCGCCGTCTGAACCACCGCGGCTGTCATGGGGTCGCCACGTATCCCCTATCGCCTTCCCGTTGCAGTTCCGTCGTTCAACCCGCAACCTCCGCCGCCGCGCCGTGCGAGCCAGCCACCGCTGGAATCGCTGCGCGCAGGCCGCGCCGCTTGCAGCGATCTCCTTAGTCGCGTCAACCGCCGTGAACTGCCACTGCAAATCCATGGCGTCCTCTATGCGCCGCTCCCCGCCGTGCCATTGTGCGGCGTCCCCGCGGCCGTGTCCCCTCCCTGCATGCAGCTAGCAGCGCCGCTACCTCCATGGTCTCCCCCATTTTGCTCCCTCTCTTTCCCAAATTGAGCCCTAGGAGAAAAGAAGAAGAGTGTTGTGGAAACATCTGATGATTCATTTTCCTTTTCCCACCTTTGTTTTTTTTATTTGTTATCTAATTGTTTTAAAATCTGAGTATGAATTGGGCTGGCATATCCTCTGCTAGCCCATTTCATTTTTTTTAAAAAAGGGATGGGTTGTAGTTGGTCATTTGAGGCCCATTTCGCTTTTTTGTATTCTCTTTTGTATGTCACGCCAATGATGTGAGCTGAGGCCCAACCCTTTTGTTTTAATGTGTATTGGTTGTTTTAATTCTATTTTTATTCAATTTGTTGTTATTTTCTCTTAATTTATCCTTTTGACCCACCATCCTGTGTCCCTTGTAGATATATTTATTTATTTTATTTGCCTTCTATAAATGTAAATATTTGTTTAATTCTCTTCCTTTGTAAATAATTGATTATTTGTAATTTTAATTATGTGTACATGTAAATTTAGTTGATTTAATTTATCCTTTCTATCCTTGACGTTAATAGAATAGCATTTCTATCTTTTAACGTCACCCAAATTAAAAGAAACTGTTGAGTATAGTCATTTACTAGCTCAACAGTCTGCCCGTTCGTAAACAAGAAAACATTTTTTAAATGGGTTCGTTTACCAAATCAATTGCGTTGATGGAATATCATTTCTATCCTTTGACGTCATTCAAAATTAAAAAGGAACTATCGAGTATAGTCATTTACTAACTCGATATTCTACTCATTTTGTAAATAAGAAAATATTCTTTGAAAAATAAATTTGTTTATCAAATCAATTAAGTTGACGGAATAACATTTCTATCCTTTAACGTCATTTAAAAAAAAAGAATATTCAATATAGTCATTTACTAACTCAATAATGTGTGCAAAATCAAATCTTTTTTCAAAAATTTTCCTCAAAATAAATTACGTCAATTGAATAGCATTTCTATCAATTACGTTCTAAAAAATATTGAGTATAGTCATTTACTAACTCAATAATGCGCGTAAAATCAAATCATTTTTCAAAATAAATCTTCTCAAAATAAGTGATGTTTATTGAATAGCATTTCTATCAATATCGTCGTTTGAACAGTTGCAAGGGTTTGTTGTATAGCCATTTGCTAGCATCAACTTTGTCTAAAAAAATAAATAAGTAAATCCTTTTTCTTTAAATCAAAACATTTTCAAAATCAATTCTTACATTTTTCTTTCTTTTTTCAAAATTTAAAATCAATTTCTTTCAAAATTAAAACCAATCTCTTTTAAACACATTTTCAGAACTACGTGGCTTTGATTTCTCCATTGCATCTGGGGATACGTAGGAGCGGGATTTCCCCATCAATCCAAAATAAAACTTTCAAATTTTTGTCCCATTGATTTCAAATTATTTTTTTCATCATTCTTTAATTTAAAGAATGTAAATAAATTTTGTTTTTTTTAGAGGGTAAAATAAACATTTTAAAAGTTAATGAATTTTGCACAATTAATTAAGGGTAACCGTTTTTAACGGATGTTGTAGGGTGCTAATACCTTCCCTACACATAATCGACTCCCGAATTTGGATCTCTTGTTCGCAGACCAGGTTTTCATTTTAAAATCATTTTCGGGTTTTCCAATTTTCCCAACTCAAATAAATTGGTGGCGACTCCCCAAAAATTCCATCATTTTTCAAAATTTTTTCTCGCGAGCTCGTCGACCCAGTCGTGGTTCCGGTCGCGACAATGTGCTCACATAGGTACATATTAAGAGTAATGGTGTACTGGACAGACCCACCTTAAGAACGTTGAAGTAAATTAGAGAGTCACAAGAAGAGGGGTTGAATTGTGACCCTTGATAACTTTTGGTCCAACCTGCAAGTACTTTGAACAACTTACTGATCTCTGCTCAAGGAATGCCTTGGCTATCAGAAGTTCCTTCTAGAAGATAGTGGTTAGTGTATAATGCCAACTAAGTAGATTAAAATTATCTTCTTAAAGGCAAGCAAAATCATAATGACTGATATCATCAAAATTTATTCTTCCATATAATGTATTTAATGTAGTTACAACTCAGAATAAGGTTCAAAAGAATAATATAATATTTATGCAGTTATGCAGAAGCAAAACAATGAATCTGTCACTTTAAACCAATCTTCTGAAGGGTTGAATGATTTTGTATTTTAATAAAACTTTCCGGAATAGTTAGTTAACCAATAACTAATAAGATTATGTGAGAAAAACTGTTCAGAAGAATAGTATAAAGTTTCTGCAGTTATGCAGAAGCAAAACATTGAATCTGTCACTTTAAACCAATCTTCTGAAGGGTCAAATGAACTTGAAACTTGATGAAACTTTCCAGATAAGATATTTGAATAGTAAACAACCAGAATATAAAGTTAAATCTTATTAAAATCAAGTTTGTAAAGATCTGGTAGTTTGAACCCCAAGTTCAATGTTGAACAATGGACAAATTTCAAGAATTGTGCTTCTGAAGCACCAAATAGTTTCATAATTTAATGAAACTTTCCAGATCAGTATTTGAACTGATATGGATGTAATTTATGTGAAAATATTAGTTCAAAAATAAGTTTATCAAAATATGGTTTACAACTTGCTAAATATTCAAAATATGAACAATAACTAGCAATGCAATAGATGCGTGTGTAGAAAATTAAAGAGAGAAAGGGTAAGAGACATTGCACAAATGATTTTTTATACTGGTTCACCCTCACAATCCTTGGGCTACATCCAGTACCTACACCTGTAGGATTTTCTTACTTTTCTTTAACTTTACAATCACCTTGGGTACACCTTACCACTAGTATTCTTCTGCAGCCTCTTTAGCCTCTTTTCCAAGTATTATTTTACAGCCTCTTCAGGCTCTAAAACCAGTATTATTTGCTCAGCCTCTGCAGGCTCTGCACTCTCTCAATCCAACACTAACTCTCTCTAGTTAGCTTGGGAGATCACAAACACTCTTCAACAAGAGATGGGTTTTTTACATATGGCTCACAAAACACTCATGGAGTGGATTAATCATTACAAAACTGAACCTAAACATACTCTCTAAGAATTATGCGCAACAACTCTGCATATTGGAGTGGTTGAAGGAGAACCTCACTCTAGAAGGGGATTTCTACATTATGGCTCTTTCGATTTTTTCCCTTTGTTCTCCTTGATTTTGCCCAGCTGAATGGGGCTTTATTTATAGAGTTATGGTGGTCAAACTAGCCATTGGAAATGCTTGGAGAGGAAGACAAGTCCCCAACTGGCTGTTACTGTCATAAGACAACTTTTTCTCTCTCATTCTTTGACCAGCCAAATCTTCTGGAGGTGTATCTTCTGCAGCCAATAATTTCATTTTATTTGAGCTTCCTTCTTCTGGAGTAGTTAGTAAGACATGCATAAATACTGGGCATTTTCTCATTTTTAGCAAAAGATGTCTTAAACTCCTTTAAATTGAAATTGCAGCAGGTTCTGCCTTTTTCTTTCTTCTGGAGGTTGCAGAGGGTCTGTTTCTTCTGCAGAAATTTTGTTTCTTCTTCTGGAGGTGTGTAGAATTTCGTTTCTTCTTCTGGAGCAAACTGCATCTTCTAGAAGTGTGCAGAAATTTTGTTTCTTCTTCTGGAAGTGTGCAGAAAACTGCATCTTCTGGAAGTGTGCAGAAATTCTGTTTCTTCTACAGAAATTTTGTTTCTTCTTCTAAAGCAAACTGCATCTTCTGGAAGTGTGCAGAAATTCTGTTTCTTCTTCAGATATGCTTGTAAAGCTTTCAATCTTTTATCCTTGCTTTATTTGCATTGTGAGAAAAGTAATTATGCTTATGGAAGCTCCTTTGAGTGTTCTTCAACTTGAAATATTCAAGGATAATATCTTGAGGAGTGTGGGAACTTGTTCAATGCTTCTAGAGATACTTTGAACATGTGTACAACTTGAAATAAGAATTTGATGCTTCTGCAGAAACTGTAATTTTTGCTTCTAAGGACAAAACTGTGTTTCTAGTGATATTGATATTCTCCAATTACATTGTTTGCATCAGCAACACTTGGAATGAATATGCTTGAATTGCTTAAGTGATCTTTCACATTCAGAAGGTGTCCAGTTTCATGAAAAGCTCCTTCTCATGCTTCTAGTGGTCTTGAATGATCTTTCCAAAGCTTCAACTTTGCTTCTAAAGCTTGATACAACTCAGTTTAATACTCATGGGATCTTAGATGAACTATCTTGACCTTCTTGAAGCTAAGAAGCTACTTCTTGAACTCGTTTAATCACTTTTGACATGAAAGCTCTATGTAACATGCTTCTGGACACATGTTATGATGTTAAATGTTGTTTTTGATCTTTCCACCTTCCTTCTGTAACTTTTCCTGTATTCTTTCAAGCATTCTCAAGTGCAAACAATAGTACCAAAGTATTCAGAAAACTTAGAATATTGTTGTGAAAGTTTGTTGTCATTAAAACCTTTGCTTAAAGGGTCTTGGACCTTACAAACGTTGCATGGATTGTTACATAAATGTCATGAACGTTTCTTAAATTGATAAATGTTATATGAAGTCCTTTGACCTGAAATCAATATGATTCCTACATAAGGAATTATATGTTTTAAATATCATCAAACGTTACCTGTAACAAGGTGATCATAAAGTTGGTATTTGGACATATAATAAATTATGTGGTGGGATGTGAGTGACCTAGATGGGATTTGTCCCTCATATGTAACAGGAGTTATATCTGTAGGCCTCTTGGTAAAGTGAGACTGCAAAATGCATGGCCATGCTTAGGAGGATAAACATGAGATGTTTATTTTCTGTACAGTCTACTTGGGGGTCAAGAAATCATAAATTGAACTATACAAGGTTGACACATTCCATGCCCTTGTGTTCAATTAGATATTTGGACAAAGGGACAGATCACATAAATTATCATAAAATAGGATTCGTCAAAGTTGTTGATAATCTCAATATTTGGGCAGTGATGTATTGCTAGATACTGCTAACTATTTATGATATTAAATATAAAAGGGTTTTATTTTAATATCATAACCAAAAATCAAAATCCTATTGGGTCACACGCATACAACAAGCCAATAGGAAAGGATAATAATTCTAATTTGATTAGAATTATAACATAATGGGCCAGGCTCATATATGTTAGGGTTAATAGAGTGAGGCGGGACCCCCGTGCTAACATTGCGTAGTGTGTTATCTCGTACGCGCGTTATTCAACCTCGCTCAATATATACATCTAAATATATCACTTGTTTTACAATCTATATGGTTGTTGGTTTGCATGATGATTGGTTATGGCCTTAGTTGTTTTATTTAAATACGACCTGCATGTCGTGCCTTACCTCTTATATTCTATTTGTAATTCTTTTCTCATCTCTATCCCCTCGTATGTTAAATGAGGTTTCTTCTTGTTATGTAATATAACCGGGAGGACATGGAGTCAATGGGCATGTGGAGACATGTGGATGGAGGCTTCAAGATTATATACGTGATGTAATTTTGTATTGGAATTTTAGGAGGCCATAACCATATCATTTATATGTATGAGATGCATGCTTGTATGTTTTGTTAAATAGTTTAACAAATAAATAAAATTAAAGCGCTCAAAGAAAATATTAAGTTATATTTGCCTTCCAATGAATGACATTCGTCAAGACTAGAATTGATTAAGTGTGGGTTTGCCAAAACAGGGTACATTTATCTATTCTAATGAGGCGAGAGAGGATAAAAGTAATATCCGACTGTTAATCATTGGGTTTTGACTTAACTAGGTATATACAATAGGATTGAAAAACCTAGAGGCATTAAAGCGATCAAATCCCTCAAAGAAAATATTAAGTCATGTTTTGCCTTCCAATGAATGACACTCGTCAAGGCTTGAATCGATTAAGTGTGGGTCTGCCAAAGCAGGGTACATTTATCTATTTTAGTAAGGCACGATGGGATAAAAGTAATATCCAATTGTCAATCATTGGGCTTTGACTTAACTAGGTATATTCAATAGGATTGAAAAACTTAGAGGCACTGTTAGGCATTAATTCATAAGATGAATTAGAATAAGAGTTATTCACCTAACTATCCAAGAGTTGTATGAGATGCAATTGAAAATTGTATTCCTACCTAAATAACCTTTTCTTAAGCAATCAACCAAAGCTGACTTAAAATTAGGTGAAATATGGATCTTGGCCCACTAGAAAATCTAGTGATGGGTTTTTCTGATTCTTTATGTTGAGGGTACTTATTTTGAAACAAAATAGTGAGAGGCATATTTAATTAAAGACCTTATTAGATATGTTTTTTTATGTGATACTTACGTGCATAATTTTTGGACACAACAAGTAACCTTTCACAGCGATCTTTCGTTGAGAAGGACAAACTATCTGGAATTAACTTTCTAGACTGTTATAGAAACCTAAGGATGTTCCTTAGGCATGAGAAAAGGCTATATGTCCTGGAAAGGCCCGTTCTTGAAACACCCGTAGCAAATACTTTGAAAGCTGACAAGGATGCTTTTAAGAAGCATCTGGATGATGCTCTCGATGTTGGTTGCCTTTTGCTTGCTTCCATGAGAACATGGATGCGTACGATATGATCGTGCATTTAGAGACCTTATCAAGGCCAAGCTAGGCATGAACGATTTGAAGTCTCAAAGGCACTTTATCAATGTAGACTGGCAGAGGGAAACCCTATAGGTTCTCATGAACTCAAGATGATTGGATACATTAAAAACCTAGAAGGGCTTAGATTCCCATTAGGCTAAGATTTGGCCACTGATCTTGTCCCGCAATCGTTGCAGGACAACTATAGTCAATTCGTCATGAACTACAACATGAATGGATTTGACAAATCACTGCCAGAATTGCTAAGCATGTTAAGAACAGTTGAGCAAAGCATTAATAAAGGTAAAGGGAAGGCCATATTGATGGTCCAACCTGGAAAAGGTTGTTGAGTCTCAGAATTAATTTAAGTATTCAAATTAAATTCAAGATTCATTATCCTTGGTTTTAATGATTAACAAATTAGACTAGATAAAAAGAAAACAGGTGCTACTAAGAAAGGTATTGTTTTGTTGATTGTATTTTAGGTTGGAATATTCGTCTGAAGTATCAGAAGAAGAAGAACAAATAAGAAGAAGAACGAAGAAAAATCAGAAGATGAAGCAATATAGAATCCGAAAATAATAGAAAAGATTCAATCATCTGAAGACATGAAAGACTCAGACCGTCTCAAGACCTATCAGCATCTGAAGAATATCCTCTGTTTGAAGAATGACTATCATCTGAAAACGTGAAGACAAACTGAAAACTTATCTATCATCTGAATAAACTATTCATTGTCTCAAGAACAACTATCATCTGAAGAATGGAAGCTGATCAGAAGCACTCTATATGACTGAAGGACTGAAGGCATCAGAACCAAGAAATATTCTCATGAAGATATTGCCAAAGCATGAAGAACACTGTATCCAATGCACTACTTCATTTCGGCACAAAAGTTAGGCATACTTTTTTGACTCGATCAAAAAGACTTGCACGAATAAGGAAATCCTGCAACGACTGCTGCATCTGCAATCAAAAGGATACTATATACACAGACATACTGCACATGCTACTGTCCAAAAGCAAATCAGAAGTCTGGACAAGAAAATATCGAGAAAGATGTGTGAACTAATACTATGTAATTCAACATCTATTCAAATATCAGAAGAACTAGAAGAGTCAAAGATGAATAAAGCTAGGATCGTCTGAAGTAAAAGAAGAAACATTCCGCTGAAGTAAAAAGGAAGAAGATTTCTGCTAAGAAGAAGAAGCATCTTGCTTTAATCATCTGAAGAAGAGAAGAATCATATTCCAAGAAGAGAGGAGCGAGTTGAAAGCATTTCAATATGAAGAATTAAAAGAAGCTTGAAGCTATCATCTGAAGGAAGTTATAAATGGCTTAACAGTCTAAAGAAATGAAACTCTCTGAATGCATGGAACAGATTTGAACATAGAAGAAGTCACAACAGAAGCTGAGACCATATGATTCAACAACCATAATATCATGTCTTTATTCAAATAGGAAATAGCAAAAACAGCTATTGTCCTTATGACAAGACACCTCACTCAAAGAGGAAAGAGGAAACTGTGTCAAGAGCAAATGTAAAGGAGTATATACAAATAAGCAAAAGGACAAATCCAACGGATACCTCCTCATACATACTATAGAAGAAAATAGAGGAAAGCAGAAGAAAGCTGAAGAAAGCAGAAGAAAATCAAGAGAGAGAGGGAGCATAAAAATATCAAGGAAATCTCTCAAAAGAGCTCATCAATAGAAGTGTCAGAACAAGATCGTCTGAACACTTATTTTGCTTAAGAAGAAGCAACCGTTTGAGAAGCTATTACACAACGGCTATATGAGCCACATCATCAACATCTCAACAGTATTATCAACCATCTTCAATGGCTATATTCTATCAGAATATAAATAGCCTCAAATATGAATCTGATGGTGCCGACTTGTTGTCAATTGTAAGAAGACAACCAAGTTTGAGCCAATGTCTTAGTATCACATCCACAAGATGTCAACCAGAAAGGTTTGGCATTGAAGCCCATGGCAGAGATTATGCCAAGAATGAACTGGCTAAAGCTTAATTCAATATTTTACTTAGCCAATTCCTTGAGGATGTTATACCTCACTTAGAAGACGAGATTGTACCCAAAATCATACACTTGTATCTCAGTCTTACCCCTGTACTTAGAATTCATTTCATATATCCTGAGTAGTACTCAGTTAAACTGTAAGTATAGGATGAAATTAAGTTTATGTTTCACGGAAACTTAAACTTAGTTTAGTTTGTAAACACTTTATGTGTCTGAGAGCCTGGAGAGGCTTGGTGGAAGAAAGAATACTTGCTGTGCATGGAGAGGCTTTGTAAGAAAGAATACTTGTTGAGCCTGGAGAGGCTTTGTAAGAAAGAATACTTGTTGAGCCTGGAGAGACTTTTCTGTAAAAGAATACTGCATTGAGTTACCTGGAGAGGCAGTTGAAAATAAAAGAATACTTGTGGTTGAGCCTGGAGAGGCTTGTCTGAAAAAGAATACTGCATTGAGTTGCCTAGAGAGGCAATTGAAAATGAAAGAATACTTGTGTAGAGCCTGAAGAGGCTTGATAGAAAAGAATACTTGTATCTGTGGTTTCAGATAGTGAAAAATCCAGTGGTGGTTTGCCCTGGGACTAGATGTAGCTCACTGGGTTGGTGGGTGAACCATGATAAATTTTGTGGCTAAGTTTTCTATCCCTTTAACTCCTTAATTTACAGCTTTATATTTCTGATGGGGATTGAACAATATTTTTCATAATAAACTTAACACCACAATTTAAATAGACTAAGTTTTCCAAGATAATAACTCACTCAGTTAATCCTATATCGTTTGGAATATTACAAAGAATTTACTCTGAAGAACGTCTGAAACAACTCCTTGAAGTGGATCTGAAACAGTTTCAGTTCAGAAGTTAGAAGTACACTTCAGACGATGATCAATCATCTGAAGTATCTCAGAAATAGTTCTGAAAAGGTTCTTTGTAGTATCTTTCAGAGGGTATCTTGAGATGAATCTGAATGATTAAGATTAATTAATTAAGAGTCCAAATTAGTCAGCGTTTTGTTCAACTTTTCTTAGTCTCTAACTGTGTCAAAATTTGTCCTTCTTATCTTCCGCAATTTTCATGTTAACTCTGATTTTAAGTTTCTCATTTTATTTTTTCTTAATAGGCTTGAAGTTTATTTTCAGATTTCCAAAATGATAAAAAATGTATAAAACACTATTCAACCCCCCTTCTAGTGTTGCCTGTGGAACTAACAAAGGCAAGGGCAAGAAGAAATTCTTGAAACATATGGGCGGGATAGCTAAGGAAGAAACATGTTTCCACTGTGGCCAATCAGGACATTGGAAGAGAAACTATGCAAAGTACCTGGAGGAGATCAAAAAGGGAAGTGAGACTTCCGCTTCAGGTGTCTATGTTATATAAGTCAATTTATCTACTTCTGCATCTTGGGTATTGGATACCAGATGTGGATTTCACATTTGTGTGCAGGATCTAAAAGGGAGTAGGTCATTGGCTAAAGGCGAAGTCGACCTACGTGTGGAAAATAGAGCAAGAGTTGCTGTCTTAACCGTAGGAACCTATTATTTAACTTTGACAACTGGGCTAGTTATTGAACTAAATAATTGTTATTTTGTGCCTGCCATTAGTGGGAATATTATTTCCGTTTCTTGTTTGGACAATAGTGGTTTTTCATTCATAATAAAGAACAATAGTTGTTCAATTTATTTGAATGATATGTTTTATGGTTGTGCAAGGTTAAACGATGGAAGTGCCTATCTATAACATAAGTGCTAAGAGGGTCAAAACAAATGATTTGAACCCGACTTATCTTTGGCATTGTCGATTAGGCCACATAAATGAGAAACGCATATCCAAACTCCACCAAGATGGTTATTTGGACTCATTTGATTTTGAATCAATTGAGACATGTGAATCTTGTCTTGTTTATTGGGGAAGATGACCAAAACCCATTCATCGGAAAAGGTGAAAGGGCTGGTGATCTTCTTAGTCTCATACATAGTGATGTATGTGGGCCCATTGGCACGATGGCTATAGGAGGTTTTCAATACTTCATCACTTCTACAGATGATTTCAGTAGATATGGATTTGTGTATCTGATGAAACACATATCTGAGTCCTTTGAAGAGTTCAAGGAATTTAAGAATGAAGTACAAAACCAACTTGGCAAGACTAATAAAACACTTTGATGAGATCGAGGTGGAGAATATTTGAGCCAACAATTTGATGACTATCTAAGAGAGTGTGGGATAACATCTCAACTCACTCCTCCTGGAACACCTTAATGGAATGGAGTATCAGAAAGGAGAAATCAAACTCTATTAGATATGGTTCGTTCTATGATAAGTCACACTGATCTCCCTGACTCTTTTTGGGGTCATGCTTCGTTAACAGCAGCTTTCACACTAAACCGTATTCCATCTAAGGTTGTTATAAAGACACCATATGAGATATGGACTGGGAAACGACCTAGTATGTCTTTTATGAAGATTTGCGGTTGTGAAGCTTATGTGAAACGCCAAGTTAGGTTAATGCATGTGGTCAAGGTGCAACGGAATAAATGGATTCCCTCCCTTGTTATGATTGTTAATGCGAAAACACAAATTAAGGCATAAAAACTATGAAACAAAAGGTTGTACCTTTTAAGGATTGCGAACGAGGCAATAGTAGCCACGTCTCTAGTGGTGTCCACGCCAACAGCCAGACTAGGAAACCCTCCTCAACTCTGCTAGTAGCCTTTAGAGAGTAAGAGCGACTCATGTGTGTATAGGGTAATGCATCTCATGCTATATTTATAGAATGGTAGCTAGGGTTTTACCCCTCACTCACTTATCCCTAACACATTTTGGCCTGGCCCATTAGGTTATAATTCTAATCAAATTAGAATTATTATCCGTTCCTAGTGGCTTGTTGTATGCGTGTGACCCAATAGGCTTTTAATATTTGGTTATGATATTAAAATAAATCCATTCTATATTTAATATCATAAATAGTGAGCAATATCTAGCAATACATCACTACCCAAATATTAAGATTATCAACAACTTTGACGAATCCTATTTTATGATCATTTATATGATATGTCCCTTTGTCCAAATATCTAATTGAACACAAGGGCATGGAATGTGTCAACCTTGTATAGTTCAATTTTATGTTTTCTTGATCCCCAAGTAGACTGTACAGAAAATAAACATCTCATGTTTATCCTCCTGAGCATGGCCATGCATTTTGCATTCTCACTTTATCAAGAGGCCTACAGATATAACTCCTGTTACATAGGAGGGACAAATCCCATCTAGGTCACTCACATCGCACCACATAATTTATTATATGTCCAAAAACCAACTTTATGATTACCCTGTTACATGCAACGTTTGATGATAATTAAAACATATAATTCCTTATGTAGGAATCGTAGTGATTTCAGGTCGAAGGACTTCATATAATATTTATCAATTTAAGAAACGTTCATGACACTTATGTAACAATCCATGCAATGTTCTTAAGATGGGTCTGTCTAATACACCATTACTCTTAATGTGTACCTGTGTGAGCACACGATATCTCATATCCATGATCCGTGAGATATGATCATCAATGACCTCACATACTAGTCTAAATGCATCTTTGTTCTAAGATGATACTTGACTAGGGACTATTTAAGAATAGTTCTTCATAAGATCTCACAATCAAGTCATCTACTTGATTTCTTATGAAGTTTGAGCTTACTATTCTAAGGACAATAATTGTATTCTTAAAAGAATGAATTGTCTTTATAAAATAATATGATACATGTGATGGATGTTTAAAAAACATATAAGTCTCTAGTGCATATATTAACATCAGAAAGGAGAAATCAAACTCTATTAGATATGGTTCGTTCTATGATGAGTCACACTGATCTCCCTAACTCCTTTTGGGGTCATGTTTTGTTAACAGCAGCTTTCACACTAAACCGTGTTCCATCTAAAGCGGTTATAAAGACACCATATGGGATATGGACTGGGAAACGACCTAGTATGTCTTTTATGGAGATTTGTGGTTGTAAAGCTTATATGAAACGCCAAGTTTCACATAAACTATGACCCAAATCAGATAAGTGCTTATTTGTAGAATACCCAAGGAAACTAAGGGCTACTACTTCTATAATCCTAGTAAAGGCAAAGTGTTTGTCGCTAGGACTGCTGTATTCTTAGAGAAGGAATTTGTCTCTAAGAAAATCAGTGGGAGGAAAGTAGAACTTGAAGAAATTTAAGTACCACAGAGTAGCAATGAGCCAATGATGGAATGAGAGTAGATACCACAAAATGTTGTGGAGCCACCTGCTCAAGTAGCGCAAGACTTGCATAAGTCAGATAGGATATGTCACCAACCTGAGAGGTATGGTTTCCTTGTATCTCAGGAAGGGGATGTATTACTAATGGATCAAGGTGAACCAATGACTTACCGAGAGACTCTTTTGAGTCCAGAATTTGAGAAATGGCTTGATTCCATGAGATCTGAAATGGATTCCATGTACACTAACAAAGTATGGACCTTGATTGAGCCACCCGAAGGGATAAAACCCATAGGGTACAAGTGGGTTTTCAAAAGGAAAACTGACATGGATGGTAATGTGAGTACCTTTAAAGCACGGTTGGTGGCTAAGGGTTTCAAGCAAATTCATGGTGTAAACTATGATGAAATCTTTTCCCCAGTTGCCATGCTTAAATCTGTTCGGATCTTGCTTGCTATTGCAGCTTACCATGATTATGAAATCTGGCAAATGGATGTCAAGATAGCTTTCCTAAATGGAAGCCTTCTTGAAGATGTGTGTTTGAGACAACCTAAAGGTTTTGTAATACCTGAAAATGCTAGAAAGGTATGTAAGTTGCAACAATCCATTTATGGATTAAAGCGGCCTTCTAGAAGCTGGAATCTTCATTTTGATGAAGTTGTTAAGCAGTTTGATTTCATTAAAATGAAGATGAACCTTGTGTCTACAAAATGGTTAGTGACAACATAGTGGCTTTCTGGTTTTGTATGTAGATAACATACTCCTCATAGGAAATGACATTCCTACCCTTCAGTCTGTAAAGACTTGGTTAGGAAATTGTTTTTCTATGAAATATTTGGGTGAAGCGACCTATGTGATAGGTATCAGGATCTATAGAGATGAGATCTCAATGATTACTTGGCCTAAGTCAAAATACATATATAAACAAAGTGTTAAAACAGTTTAACATGCAAGATTCTAAGAAGGGATTTTGCCTATGACACATGGTATAAGCCTATCTAAGGCTCAATCTCCTTCCAATAAAGAAGAGAGAGATCACGTGAGTAAGATTCCTTAAGCATTTGTTATAGGGTCTATTATGTATGCCATGTTATGTACTCGACCAGACATATCATATGCTATAAGCATGACTAGCAGATATCAATCTGATCCTAGTGAAGGTCACTGGACAACAGTCAAGAACATCTTTAAGTACTTGAGAAGAACTAAGGATTCATTCTTGATATATGAAGGTAAGGAAGAGTTACTTGTAAAGGGTTACACTGATGCTGGCTTCCAAACTAACAAAGATGATTCTAGATCGCAATCAGGTTATATGTTTGAATGGTGGCACTGTGACCTGAAAAATTCAAAGCAAGAAACAGTCGCTGATTCTACCACATCAACAAAACCCTTGTGCAGCAGAAGCATGAAGGGCACACTAGACCATTAGCCATAAGAGTTAAGTCTGAATGTCTCTAGTGCAAGTGGGAGATTGTTAGGTATATGCACTAGAGACTTATATGTTTTTGAAACATCCATCACATGTATCATATTATTTTATAAAGGCAATTCATTCTTTTAAGAATAAAATTAATGTCCTTAGAATAGTAAGCTCAAACTTCATAAGACATCAAGTAGATGACTTGATCGTGAGATCTTATGAAGAACTATTCTTAAAATAGTCCCTAGCAAGTATCATCTTAGGAGAAAGATGCATTTAGACTAGTATATGAGTTCATTGATGATCACATCTCACGGATCATGGATATGAGATATCATGTGCTCACATAGGTACATATTAAGAGTAATAGTGTACTGGACAGACCCACCTTAAGAACGTTGCATGGATTGTTACATAAGTGTCATGAACGTTTCTTAAATTGATAAATGTTATCTGAAGTCCTTTGACCTGAAATTACTACGATTCCTACATAAGGAATTATGTTTTAAATATCATCAAACGTTGCCTGTAATAAGGTGATCATAAAGTTGGTATTTGGACATATAATAAATTATGTGGTGGGATGTGAGTGAACTAGATGGGATTTGTCCCTCCTATGTAACAGGAGTTATATCTGTAGGTCTCTTGGTAAAGTGAGACTGCAAAATGCATGGCCATTCTCAGGAGGATAAACATGAGATGTTTATTTTCTGTACAGTCTACTTGGGGATCAAGAAAACATAAATTGAACTATACAAGGTTGACACATTCCATGCCCTTGTAGAATGGTCATGCAATTCAACAGGTATTATAAAAACCTGACTTGGCTCGTAGAATGGTCGGTTGGTCGGTTGAATTATCCGAATATGACTTAGCTTTTGAACCCCGTGGGCCGATCAAGTCACAGGTATTATCTAACTTCGTGCTTGAATTATCTTCCCCCCTGATCAGATTCTGGGCAATTATCAGTGAGTTTTGTCAGTTGATGGTGCCTCGAATATTAAAGGAAGCGGTTCGGGAATAATGTTAGAAGGACCTAATGGAGTTTTATTAGAACAGTCTCCGCGTTTTGACTTCAAAGCTAGCAACAATCAAGCAGAGTATGAAGCTCTGATTACCTGTTTAATGTTAGCTAAGGAAATGGGTGTACAAGAAGTAATAATCAGATTTGATTCACAGCTCGTAGTAAGTCAAGTCAAAGGAGAATTTCAGGCCCAGGATGCTCAGTTAATAAAGTACCTAAACAGGGTTAAAGCTTTAATTGAGAAGTTCGCGACAATGGATATCTAATTTGTCCCTAGAGATCAAAATTCACGGGCCGATTTGTTATCAAAGCTAGCAAGTACAAAGAGACCAGGCAACAATCACATGGTCATCCAGGAAACACTACAGGTCCCCACCATTGACAAGCGAGAAGTAACAACTTTGGAGATCAAGCCCGACTCTTGGATGTCCCCTTTTGTTACCTTTTTAGAAACCAGCCAACTTTCAAACTCTATTCAGGAAGCAAAGAAGGTTAGAAGAGAAGCATTCGGGTACACCATCATAAATGGCTATTTGTACAAAAGAGGAGTTCTACTCCCCCTCCTCAGATGTTTAACAAAAGAACAAGGGGCTAAGGTCGTTCGTGAGATTCATGAAGGGGTTTGTGGGACTCATATTAGCGGAAGAAGCTTAGCTTTAAAATTAATGAGGGCAGGATATTATTGCCCCAGGTTGCGCCAAGAGTGTTAAGAATATGTTAATGCTTGTGAAGTTTGCCAAGTTTTTTCAGATTTGTATAAAGCCTCTTTGAGCGAGCTTACATCTGTTTTTTCTCCATGGCTTTTTCATAAATGGGGAGTAGATATACTTGGACCCTTCCCAATAGCACCCGAACAATTCAAATTTTTTATTGTGGCGGTAGACTACTTCAGTAAATGGATAGAAGCATCTCCAGTGGCAAGCATCTCAGCAGAAAAAAGTTCAAAAGTTTTACTGGCAGAAGATCTTTTGCAGGTTCGGCCTCCCTCACTCGATTGTTTCAGATAATGGTAGGCAGTTTTCAAGTGCAAATGTGAAAAAATTCTATAATGACTTGTGGGTTAATCTGGTTTTTACCTCGGTCGAACATCCTTAAGCGAACAGGCAAGCAAAGGCGGCTATTAGAGTAATTTTGGCCGGGTTAAAAAAGCGACTAGACGAGTCTAAAGGAAAGTGGGCAAAAGTTTTTCCCCAAGTAATTTGGTCTTACCACACTACTCCCCATTCTTCTACCGAAGAAACTTCTTTCAGGTTAGTCTTTGGTTCATAGGCCATGATCCCAGTTGAAATCACAAAACCAACTTGGAGAAAGGAAGCATTTGAAGAACTTGGCAACGAAATTCAAAGAAAGGCTGACTTGGAGACAATTCAGGAAGTGAGGGAAGCAACCCACATAAAAGAATATGCAGCTAAAGCACGGGCGGAGAGGTAATATAATTTAAAAATAGTTCATCGAGCTATGAAGGAAGGTTATTTGGTCCTACGGAAGGTTATAACTCCACATGGGAAGTTGGCCCTGAACTGGGAAGGACCTTACAAAGTTAGGGCGGTTCTAGGAAAAGAAGCTTACCAAGTAGAAGAGCTTAGAGGGCGACCAGTATGCGTTGTCCTCACTTGCACACTTTCCGGGAAACTTCCCATAAGGTCACCCATCCCAGAATTGCTCCAAGCCAAGCACGCTTAACTATGAAGTTCTTATGTTATGGGCTTCCGAAAAGAAGATGCACCTTGTTGGTATAGTTCTTCACAATAATTTCCTTTAAGCTATCCTCAACTATACAGTCCCATACCTGCACAACCTCTGGATCCCTCTCATTCGGGTGTGGGTTCGGTTCATCCATGTGTTCTTAGAAGCCTGCCAGGAGCCGCTCCTTGTCCGTGCCTTTATAAACCGGCGATCACTCCCCGCCCTCATCAGCCTCCGGCGCTCACATGCCCACCAGCTTCCGCCTGGTTCATCCCTGGTTCATCCTTATTTCTACTATTTTAAATACTAACAATATACATATATTATTACTTATAAAATAATCATATATTTATATTTATATACATATATATTTATAAAAATACTTATACTAATATATTTTTTATAATTTTATTATTTAATATCATGTTAATATTTTTATAAATATATCAATATAAAACTAGTTTTAATTTAGTTTTCATGTCTCATGTCATTCTTTTTATATAATTTTATATTAATTTTAATAAGTGTAAGTTCCAATAAGAAAATGTTTACTATTATTTCATTATTTTGTCAATTTTATCAAATATTTATTGTTGTTTTAAAAAATCGAAAATCGATCCAATCCAATCCAATTTCAATTGAATCGGATTGGATCAGATTTGAAAAAATATCAAAACCGATCGGATGATGAAATGATAAAACTGCAATGATCGGATCAGATGATTTTTTTGCCTCAAAACCGATCCAAAGCAAACCGCGAATACCCCTAGCGAGTTTATTCTCCACGCGCCCCAAATACGCGTATGTGAGAGAGTTAATCTAAGAAAAAACATGAGTTAACAACGTCGTTTTCAGAAGAAATGTAATTATGCTTGTTACTCACGTGATTTTAAGCGTGTTTGATTTATCCAAAAATCACATTACAAATGTGAATATCGAATGACACTAGTGAGAGTAGTTGTTGCTCATATTTACAATAATTAGTAACATGATTATATAGTATACCAAACACACTTCAGACTTCATAAATGAAAAATAAAATAATCAATTGAGTTTAATCGATATACATTATTTAGTGTACAAACATTTTAAACAAACATCTAATTATGTGTTGTCATAATATTTATTGGATTTAAAACACATGAAGTGTAATATTCATTAAATAATATTGCAGCACATTTTTTTTTTCGTTTTCGGGTGGGCCTAAAAAACAATATAAAGATATTATAAATAAATATAAAAAATTAGTAAAAAAATAAAAATAAATACAATAAAATAGATTTTCTAATATTCAAATTGAATATTTTATTTGAATTATTTTAAGTTATAAACATATAAGATTTTCTAATATTAATACTATTAAGGTCAAACATAAATTTGAGGATTGTGATTTTTAAAATGAATGGTGTTTTGAAAAGAGGTCTAAAGTCAATTCATTGTGCTCCAAAAAAATGGTTTCGAAACAAAGTCAGTTATTCTCAAAGAAGCAAAGGTGTGAAGCTAAAAGAAGTTTGCAGTGCATGTTAAAAGACACTTAACCAAAATCAGATGGGTCAAAAGATGCAGCAAAAGGAAGTTATTTGAAGGGCTTTCAAATGAGCTTTAGTGAAGACACATTAAAGGTGATTATAGAAACTTCTAGAAGTGGTTAATAACATATGTAGAGAAGTTATGAAATGTATTATAACTGCAAGCAACATGACAAATGTTTAGGGATTAAATGTGAGAGTATTAGGTCTTTGAATAGTAGTTTAAACAATGTCAAGTGGGTCGGTTTACAATTTACTCAAGTTTCAAGAAGCCATTAATGTCAATGAGAGTGACTTATGACAGTTTAAGCATATGAGTTTGTAGATTGACCCTCTGTATTATTTTCGTAAATTCACTTATTCTTTTCTCATTCTCGTCTTTTTCTTTGCATTCTTTTCTTTGCAATCTTTTCATGCTTCCATAATTCTTATGCTTTTACTCTCTTATTGATTTTCCTCTTTGCTTTTCTATCTTCTTTATTACCTCTTCTAGTTCTTTCTGGTAGTTTATGGTGTGTTTGTTTATAACTTTTAAAAAATTATTTTTTGTTTTTTAAAATAGGAAACTAAAAAACCTATTTAACAGATAGTTTAAAAAAATTGAAAAGTGTGACTGATTTTTTGCTATAAAAAACTAAAATTATGAAACTACTTTAGTATATTTTGTAAAACTATTTTTTGTTTTTCTATTTTTATGGAGGTAATACTTAAAATTTATTTTATGAAACAATTTTAAAAAACTAAAAAGTTAAATAGAATCAAACACACCCTTAATCTCCAATGTCCCATCCCTTTTCTTAACCATTAATCTAAATTATATGTATATATAGGGTTTGTATAATTTTTGTATTGTATTTTATGTTACTTTGTGTTGGGTATTATTGAATGTATCATTGTAGGTATACAATGTGTATATTTATTCGTCTTTTAATTTAAAAATGTTATTCACAAGACTCCGATTTTAATTAAATAAGACTTGTCCCAAATTTAAACCGAAGATAATTTTGGTGATTACAAAAAATTAGGGTAAACAAATTGACATGCTCGATGGGAACTACGAGGAAAAACGTGTGTCATCAAGTGAATATGATTATGAAATGACAAAAGAATAATGGCCAATAACAAACAAAAGAATGTTAGCAACTCTATAAGGATGGGTTCTACCCAAAGCAAGCAAGATCATAGAGTGAATCAAAACAATAAAAATAATGGCTTTGGGGATGAGGCCAACCACTCTAACATTGACTATGAGGTAACAAAGGTGTTGCTTGAGAATTTTGTGACAAGTCAAGTCAATTCATCACCTGTGGCTAGGGATGACAGGAACTCTGGATCCAACCCTAAGACTCCTACATACTCAAGCCCTCAGGTTTAATGCCCAACATATGGTTGTAGTGATTAATGTTCAACCAATATATTATAACCTTATCGTGATCATGATGGCCTTAAGAGTTCCCCTAAGGAGTCTAGGGATTTCGGGTAATTATGATCAAAGACATGCTAGTAGGGTTAATGTGTTGATATATGTGGCACAAAAATGCCTCAAGGGATGTTTCGGCCTCGAGTTCATTTACTAATGTGAATTTAAATTTGATTAGACAATAAATTGATGGCACACTGTTAGAAGCTTGGACCTGCAAGACCTACACTGGAGGAAAGGCACCAACTTCAAGCCAGAACTTCAAGCAAGGAAGAGTTGGAGAATTTAGTATCCTACAAATAAAGGTCACTACCCTACAAAAGGACACCTTGACCCTAGATAGGACCCTTGTCCTATGGACCACCCTTTATTAGGACTCTTTTGTATTTTCTTTTTATTTTTGTAATTTTCCTTTTATTTTCCTCATACTTGGGCGCCCACATGTATGGGTTTATTGGCTAGTAGGTTGCCTTGCTAAAAGGCTTAGGAGTCTTGGGTTCAATTCCCACATAGGAGGGAATTTTTATTCATCTTTTTATTTGTTTTCATGAGTGGGGTGCCATTTTGAGAGGTTTATTGGCTTAAGACTTAGCTTAGCCAAAAACCTTGGGGGTCATGGGTTCAAGACCCACTTAGGAGTGTTTTCACTCACCTTTTATTCTCTTTCTTTTTCACTCTCCTAAAAATCCGCCCCTCTCCCCCTCTTTTCCTATAAATAGGAGTCATCTCCTCTTGTAATGAACACATTGAATTTTGAAGTAAAGGCATTATGCCAAATTTTCTCCTCCCTTTGTGATTTGAGTGAGGCTCGGTGGTTGTTGCTCAAACCATACTGAGACTTATCTAATTCTCCTGAATTAGGGGCGTCTGACATTGGACTTATCTGCTGCAAGTGGATTCTTGCTTCAGTGGCGTCCTTCCCATTTCTTCCTCTCCACTTTTTCTTTCATTTTCTCTCATTTTCCTTCACTTTCTTGCGTGAATATAGCTGCTGTTCCAGCATCTATATTTCACAATTATTTGCTTAATTGTGATTCTAATCGGTTGGTTTTGCTCAATTCTAGATCCTACACCTATCCGTCTATCATAAATGGACGAGAGTAACCATGATACGATGAACATGTTAACCCACCAAATGGCCACAATATGTAACCCATTGTTTATGCGTGAAAATTCCCTCGAAAGAAAGATTTCACGTTTTTTTATTCTAAGAGCAATCTGGGACTTAGAATCCAATCCTCAAAAGGGACTCTTAAGAAGTTGGTTTATAGTGTTTTGATTTTAAAACAAAATATATAAAATTAGAAAATTGTAACTGTTGAGATCTTGGAAAGGGTACCAATATCACAACACTATAATAGTAAGTAAGAGAGTTGTCGTATCCATAGGGAACGGTACAAAGATAAATCCTAGTGATCACATTTATCAAGTACGCGTAGATTTGAAAGTTTGTTTGTGAAGATTGCAATAGGAATTTAAATAAAAGATAAGAGAGAGCGAGAGATTTTGGATAAGATTGAGCAAGATAAGGAACTAGGATTGAACTTCGTCTATCGCACCCCTCTTGTATTTTGGAAATCAATAACATTTAGGAATTTGTAATCATAAATATTGAAGGACAAATAAATATTATTTCATAAAAGGTTCCCACATATATGAAATACTCAGAAACAATTCATGCATGTTCCCACTGTCACAAATTGCCCCGGTTGAAGAACTGTTATTAAAGCTATCAATTCATCCTGGTTCCCACAGCAACAAATTAAGTGTTTTCACCAATCAGATTTCATAAACCCTATTCCTAACGCATTTAAGAAATCGCATCATAACTCCGGTACACAGACGGAAGTTAAGCATTAAGAGTAGAATAAAAACACCAATATTATGAAAACAGAGATTCATAAATAATAAAGAGGATCCAAAATACAATTGGGGATTGAATCAACTACATTCAATCCTAAAGGAGAGTTTAGTTACTCATGGTAGCCATTACAAACCAATAGAGAGACTGTCACACTTTTCTCTGGCTCTATATCTGCTCACCGTCTTCGTATCTCTTCCATGCCTAATACTGACTGCTAACAGTCCTATAAATAGTGTTTTGATGGGCTTTTGAGACTCTGCTTGAGGCCCATTAGAAATTAAGTTTCGTATTTCTGCGCTCCACTTGCGCTCAGCGCAGGTGGAACGCAGATCTCCAAATTTGTTTTCCTGATTTTCCTATCATTATCCGCTGCTATCTTGATGTTGTATTTGACTTTTAGCCTTTTATCTATAAAAATCAACAGAATCTTTATCAAAATAGCATCAAATTCAAATTTATTTAAAAAATAAAAGGAATCGCACTTTAAGCCAAAAAGGGATAAATTGGGGTATAAATTCACCATTTTGCCCTTAATAAGTGTTGTAATTAAATATGATTTTTACATTAATTTTACACTTATCAAATTCCCCCAACTTAACTTCTTTCTTGTCCTCAACCAAGAAAATCTCCTACAGATAGTTGACTTCAATCCCCATTTATGGTCCTGACTAATAAGGAGACAAATTCAAAATCCCTTGCTAGATAGCTGTCGCTTTCCAAATTTCAGATTGATAATCAGAACTAAGTGGTGACTCCAGTCCTCAATCAGATCAAGATAAAAATGCATTCAAACTTTTCAAAAGCAGTAATCAAAACAATAAGTGATAAATCAAGGAATTTTGTCCCATTCTCACGGGTAAGTTTTTCTCTCAAATTTTTCACTGCAGTTGAACAACTAAAATTGATAGTCGTTTCTAGTTAATAATCATGAACATGGTCAACATGAATCAAAAGGTCTTTCTCAGTTTGTAATGAGGCCAGGCTATCAAGAATTCATGGTTTTTCTAGATAATTCAAAATACACAACTTTAAGAAAAGAGAGCATATTTACAATCTAATCAATATTTTAAATTACTCTCAATCCACCATATCTTTCTTGACTTTGAGCATCCATATCATTCTGAACTTTGAGCATTTGCTCAAAATTTGGCCTCTTTTTGATAAATCACTCCCTTTTATTGAACTTTAAATGTAAACATACACTTTTTTTTTAATAAGGGAGTGAATTTCAGTACTTAGCATGCCTTTTTGTTGCAATTTCAATCTGCCAACTCAAACCCATTCTTATTGTATAAATTGCACCTATACTCTCTATCCCTAAGTGTGTGGGGACAGGATAAAATTATTTACAAGGCTGGGGTGCATCAAGAAAATAAAATTCAGGCTCAAATGGGCTATTAAAAATAGGAAAAATCTATTCACATGCTGGCTATTTGGCACTGAGCAATTTATATATTTACAAAATGCCTTGATCATTTCCATGTTTTTCATGTGCAGAATAAAATCCAGAAACTCAAGCAATAGCAGTTGACAAGCAACGGTGAAAACTCTCAAAGTGTTTATTTCTCACAAACTCATCGGCTTTTGGCTATTTTCCTTGATAAAAATCACTATTGAAATTAATTGACTACCTTGATACATTCTCCTGCACAATATCCTAATCCTAACTGATTATGGATTCAATCACTAAATTCCTTTTTCTCTCTTAGTTCAGTTAGTTAGGCTGCCTAGTTTTGAGATTTTGAAATTGAATTCCTTAAATCCTAAATCCTAAAAAAAATGAAAAACAAAAATCCTAAATTACTAAAATAACAAGAAAAATAATCCTAAAAATCCATACTGCATAAGAATGATGTCTCAGTGAAATGTAAGATACAGTACAGATCAAATGAAAGTAAAAGAAAAGAAATAAAAGAAAAATAAAAGAACTAAAAGGAAAGAAAATAAAAGAACTAAAAGGAAAGAAAAACACCAGTATCAATCTTCAATCCTAATCTTCGTCCTCTGTGTCTTGTGCTCCACCTCCCCCCGGAACAATAGGACTATCCCCAGGATATTGCAGATATGGTGGGAATTGCAGAAAAATTCAAACACAGAAAGTTTAGTGTCCCGCTGCGCTTCACCTGCGCTCAGAAAGTTTTGGTGCATTTCTGCGCTTTACCTGCGCTAAGCGTAGGTGAAGCGCAGAAAACAAAATGAAATTACTGCAACAATTAGTCAAATTTTCTGCGACTTCCTAGTTATCAAGGTGTCTGCATTTCTCTCCCAAACACTTACTCCACTAAATACTAATAATTCCTAAACTAAACAAACATAAAAACCTAACTAACACAATATATATACAGACCACAACAAAATCAAAAATGAAAATAGTAGAAATTATCAATTAAATTACTGGGTTGCATCCCAGGAAGCGCTCGTTTAACGTCATATAGCTTGACACCTGTTCTTTCAAGGAGGTTCTTGAAGATGAATAACAGAGTAAGATCTGTCAATTTCACCTCCCAAATAGGGCTTCAGTCTTTGCCCATTCACAACCCAACATCTCTTTGAATCGAGATCTTCCACTTCCACAGCTCCATATGGTCTGACTTCCTTGACAATAAATGGTCCAGACCATTTTGATTTCAACTTCCCGGGAAAAAGCTTCAACCTAGAGTTGAACAGGAGAACTGATTGGCCTGGATAGAACTTCAGTTTCATGAGTTTCTTGTCATGATATGCCTTGGTCTTCTCTTTGTAAATCTTGGAGGACTCATAGGCATTGAGCCTCATCTCTTTCAACTCATTTAGCTATAATATTCTTCTTTTCCCTGCTACTTGCTTATCCATATTTAAGACCTATAAAGCCCAGAAAGCCTTGTGCTCTAATTCAACAGGTAAGTGGCATGTTTTTCCATAAATCAGTTGAAAAGGGGAGAGACCTGTGGATGTCTTGTAAGCAGTTCTGTATGCCTACAGTGCATCATCTAGCTTGATGGAACAATCCTTTCTAGAAGAGCTCACAGTCTTCTCAAGGATTCTCTTGATCTCTCTATTTGAGACATTAGCTTGGTCATTTGTCTGAGGGTGGTAAGAAGATGCTACCTTGTGTCTCACCCCATAATGCTCCAGCACCTTCTGTAGTTGTGAATTGCAGAAGTGAGAACCTCCATCACTGATCAGGACCCTTGGTGAACCAAACCGAGAGAAGATATTCTTCTTCAATAACTGTACCACTGTCTTCACATCAGCTTAGTTGCAATGGCCTCCACCCACTTGGATACATACTCCACAGCCACTAAAAGATACTCCTTGCCAAAAGAAGGTGATAGAGGCTCCTTCTATGATGTATTGCCTGTTGCTGTTAGAAGCTTCCATTTGGATCTTTCAGTCCTCAAACACTTGTTAGGTGCTTCAACCCTGAGTAGAGCTCTGGTACCAACTGTAGGAACACAGGGAAACACTAAAAGGGGGGGGGGGTTGAATAGTGTTTCTGAATATTTTAGAAAGCTTTTCGCAAACAGGTGTTAAAAACACGATTTCAGACAAGCTCTTAAAGGACTGTCTGAAGTTTTCAGACGGCCTAAAAATACTGATTTTAAAAGATGTTTTTGTGCTTTTATAAAATATCAGATTAATTACTCTAACCCCTTGATTAGTATAAAAAGAATTGACAAGATATAAGGGTAAGAAAACTTAGCCAAGGAATTTATCCTGGTTCACTCACTACCACTGTGAGCTACGTCCAGTCCCAATGCCAACTAGCACTTGGATTTTCTTTTAATCTTTCAAGATTACAAGTATTCTTTTACAGTCAAGCCTCTTCAGGCTCTACACCTAAGTATTCTTTTGTCAACCAAGCCTCTCCAGGCTCTACAACCAAGTATTCTTTTATCAACCAAGCCTCTCCAGGCTCTACAACCAAGTATTCTTTTATCCACCAAGCCTCTCCAGGCTCTACAACCAAGTATTCTTTTATCAACCAAGCCTCTCCAGGCTCTAAACAAGGTTTACAAAGAAAGGAGTTTAAGCTTTTAAACTATACGAGTTTGAAGCTCAAACCAATACAATGTACAATAAAATCTGAGGTATGCTCAGGATATACAAATGTGTACAGCGAATTTTATCAGAGTTGTTACAGAGTAAAAACTTGCAGCGTGATGTTTCTCTGGGCTTTCTTGTATACTTAACTTTTTTTCTTTTTCGCTTCTCTCTCTATTTAATGGTCTTCATGGAGGGGTATTTATACCCAAACTTCAATTCGTTGAAATACCACCATTTAGAGATAGCATTAAATGCTATTTAATCCGTTGTGAGACATGCTTCTGAGAGCTCTGATGTTTCTGACACGGTGCAAGGTTTCTCTTGCCATAAGGCTGCTGCAAATGTTGCTGCAGAGACTGCGTTGCAGAGATTTCCTCAGTGGTGTATGAAATTCAAAAATCACCAGGAAAGGTCTCTGTGTTCCTTGCTATAAACGTGTTTGAAAAGGTACGTACAATAGAGGTTCAGAAAAGTCTTCACAAGCTTCAGCAGAGGGTGCCACGTCATAAGTGAGACTTCAGATTGCACTGATACTTCAGACGGGTTGAACTACTTCAGACAGCTTCAACTCTTCAGACGAGTTCTGCTTCTTCAGACAACTTCAACACTTAGTCTTTTTATGTAGGCTCATAGTGACTCTTGCTGAAATCATAGATGAAGCATGTGTGTATCTATGATAAGTAATTTAAGTCAAATTTGTCAACCATTAAAACTTTGGGAATCTAGTTGTCTATAAACAACCTTATGATATTTTTGAGACTCAACATTCTCCCCCTTTTTAATGATGACAAATTTGGTTAAAATGTACAAATTTGTAATCAGTTTTTTTTTTTTAAGAATAAGAAAGCTCCCCCTGAGATAGAAATATCTTTTAACAGGATCCGTTTTCAGATTTCTCAGAAAAACATTTGTACTCCCCCTGAGTCCTGTAATCACTTCAGATTCAGATTTTGTTAGATTTTAATACTCCCCCTTTTGTCATCAATAAAAAGGGAGTAACAGAGCAAAACAGTAACAGAGCAATAATTTAAGATAAAACCGATATCATAGCATTAAGAATCAACTAAAAAATTATGAGATAAGCCACTTATTGTATTTAGGGAATGTTCAGATAAAGAAACAAACAATCAGACACTTGTCATAAACATGAAAATAAACAAAAGACAATGGCTAAAATTAACAGTTTTAATCTTTCTTCTTCAGCAAGGCCTCAGTCAGAAAGGAAATCAAGTCGTCCTTGGCCTTGTTTATGGCGGCTTCCACTGAGGTTTTCAAGTCTTGCTGACCAGATCTGATAAGCTGTTGTTCTTGAAGAATCTGCTCTTGTTGAGCAATTAGATGCTTAGTCTTATGCTCTTGATCAGCACACTTCTTTTCAAGTTTCTTCACTTTGGACTTCAGCTTCAGATTTTCCTCAGTCAAGTCTTGCTCAGATTCATAGAAGATGAGCTGGATGTAGGGGCAAACAAATCTAAGCACTCCAAATCCTGGCTGCAATCTGTATTTAGATGGGCTGAACACAGGGCAAAAAAAGGTGCCAATAGGATTCAGCAGAACCCAATCTTCATTGAAAGAGTCAGCAGGTGGTGGAAAGTGATCTCTCATATAGTGATATTTGACATTGGTTGACTTTCCAAGTCCAACATCAGAATCAACATCAGGACCAGTTGATCCCGAAGAAGATCCAACATCTTCTCTGATCTTCCAGTATGAGGACCACATCCAATCTTGAAGTAGATGATCCAGGCCTCCTCCTTGGTTTCTGATGAATTCTGGTAAAGATTCCCACTCTGATGGACTCATCACTTCAGACAGAGGTGAGTTTTTCTTTGAATAGATTTTAGCTCCTTTGAATTTCTCTTCCTATATGGGATACCTAGGAACTATTCTATCAGGTTTCACCAAGATTTTAGTGGTTGGCCTGATTGAACAAGTTCTAGGTGGCCTGTAGCCTCTCATCCCAACTCCCTTGTGCAGATCCCTCTGAAATAGCTCAGACTCAGTGTTCAGCTACCTCACAAAGCTCCATTCATCATTATTCAGCCTAAGGGAATCATTTGAGAATGGATTGATGGGAGCCCAAATATGTGCAGGAGGGACACCCTTCCTGATCTTTTCTAATCCACCTAAAAGAGCACTGTATAGATTCTTAACTTCAACAACAGTTTTCCTGATTAAGCCATGATGCAAGGATACAGCAGGTACTGATCTGAAATACTGTAGCTCTTCAGACAGGGTGTTAAACTTGGGCAGTGAGCAGGGATTAGAAGGAAGGAGAGATAACTATAGAGCATCAGCAAGCACTTGCTCTTTTTCAGCAGAGAGCTCTTCTTCCAGAGAAGGTGTAGTGGTGGAGGTGATGAAGGTAAGAGTGGTATCAGAGCAAGGTCATGGGTTTGTGGGGAAGGTAAGGTAGGCTCAGAGAGTTGATTCTCTGAAGGTTGTGGTGAGGTAGGTTTAGAGGGTTTGGAAGGTTCAGAGAGTAGGTCTTCTGTTTGTGGGGGTGATGATGGTTGTTTTTCAGGTGATAGGGGTTTTGGTGAAGGTTGTGGTGAAGGTTGTGGTGAAGGTTGTGTTGAAGATTATGATGAAGGTTGTGAGAGTTGATGAGGTGTTTGTTTTTCTGGTGAGAAGGGTGGTGAAGGAGTTACATTATCAAATCTCACCTTAATTCTCTTGTAGGGAGGCTTGGTCACCTCAGATTCTTTTGCCTTTGCTTCTTCCTTCTCCCTTTGTGCTTGTTTTTCTTCCCTTTTCCTTTTAAAATACTGTTGAGCTTTAACAAAATTTTGATACTTCTCAGCTTCATCTTCTGCTATTAGCTGAGAGGCAATACTTCTAGTCACCCTAGGTTCAGGTGCAGTCTGAAGTAGCTTGCTTTTGGTTCTCCTTCTCTGAGGTGCACTTGACCTCTTCCTTTTCTTTGCTCCCTCAGCTATGGTTGCTTGCCTATCATCTTCAGCATAGGCCAATTGTGAAGCAATAGCAATAGCTCTATCAGTCTTCTCTTGTTCTGCTTTCTTCTCCAGCTCCTCCTGCTCCAGAGCATTAGCCAATGCTGCCACCTGAATGAGTTCAGGATCAGATGGGCATGCAGCCAATGGCTCAACTACAACTGCATCAGTTTCATCTGCCTCTTGAGCCTGTCCTTCCATTTCAGAAGTAGGCTGTGGAGTCTGTACAGGTTCAAACATCTGACCCACAATTTCAGATGGCCTTTGTGATGCCTTCTGAACAGGTTCAGACACCTGACTCTGCACAGATGCAGATGCTACCTTAGCAGCACTCCTTACGGGTAGCTTCTTCAATTTTGCCTGAGGAAAGGGTTTTGATGGCTTGAACTCATGCCTCCTTATGTCTCCTCTGAGTTCATTCTCAAGAACCTCCATTGTTGTCTTCCTTCTTGCAGCTTTCTCAAGAAGAAGGCTCTCCTTCATGGATGGAGAGGGAGGTCTTGGAGTCAGCTTCACTCCCATGCTCTTGAGGTTTGATTCACCAAACACAGGTTTTGAAAGGCGATCAAAAAGCCTCTCAATGGGGACTTTGAAATGCAGCAAGATCTTGGTGATGATGGTATTGTGAGGGAAGCTCCCAGCAGAGTCTCTGAGACGCTTCTGCATGTGGTACATTATGATGTTGGGGAGGTTCACCTTCTTCTTCTGCAGTAGGTGAATCAGACAAAATCTCTCCAACTCAGAAACATGGTTTCTGCTTCCATTCTTAGGGATTATAGAGCACCCTAAGATGGCATGCAAAACCCTAGCCATGTCTGACATATGCTTTGCATCCAAGCTTACTGGTTCAGAGGTCCCATACAGAAACTCTGTGAACTGCTTCTGTCCTCCATTTCTTGCTTCCCAGCCAGGAGTGAATACAACTCCTTCAGTCCTGACCTCACAGATGTGAGCAAGGATATCTTCATCAACAAAGACAGGAACACCACGTACTGTGGCCTTGATGCTAGTGTAGATACCCTGAGGATTGGGTATTCCTCTGGCAGTAGCCCAGAAATCCAGCACACTTTGCTCATGCCACTGTGTCAAGTTGTGATTGAAATACGGAGTCCACCCAGCTGCATCGAACTCAGCAAACAAGTCCATTCCCAGAGATTGAAGATCCTCCAGAACTACACCTTTAGTCTTCACGATGTTGCTTCCAGCAGATTTCTTAGGGGCCATTGGAGAGTTTTCTGAAGAACTTGAGAGAGAAAGAGAATTGCTTGTAGAAGAAGGATCTCAAGAGATGACTACAGAATAGTGAACGGTGAAATTCTGTGACCCACTAGCTTCTGTATTTATAGATCCATAAAGCAATGATGGTAGGTACTGGCTGCGCAGACATAGGAAAACGTGCGAAGTGGAAGAGACAAAATAAATGGAATTAAACCGTCTCATAAAGCCACGTCATTTGTTTACTTCAGACAAGTGACAGATTTCAGACACCCATATGGATTTCAGACAACCCAAAATTTCAGACAAGTCACTTGTTTCAGACAAGCTGAAATTTCAGATGCATCATTGTTGACAGATCAGATCACACACATTCAAAATGCATGTATGTTTAGATTATTTCTAATGAACTTAAATCTATCTTCAGTCAGAGGTTTTGTGAATATATCAGCCCATTGATGCTCTGTATCAATAAACTGAATATCAAAAATACCTTTCTGAACATAGTCTCTAATGAAATGATGTTTTATTTCTATATGTTTAGCTCTAGAATGTTGAATGGGATTTTTAGACAAATTAATAGCACTTGTATTATCACACAAAACAGGTATAGCAGATATAGTAATGTTAAAATCTTCTAACTGATACTTCACCCATAACAGTTATGAGCAACAACTGGCTGCTGAGATGTATTATGCTTCAGCTGTTGATAAGGCAATTGTACTTTGCCTTTTGCTTGACCAGCTAATCATATTTTCTCCAAAGAAATGACATCCACCACTAGTGCTTTTTCTTTCAATTCTGTCTCCAGCAAAATCAGCATCACAGTAACCTATTAACCTGCAATCCTTACTTTTCTTATAGCACAGACCAAGATTAGTAGTACCTTTAAGATATCTGAAAATTCTTTTTACAGCTTTGTAGTGAGTACTCCTTGGATCAGATTGAAATCTAGCACACAGACATACACTGAACATTATGTCAGGTCTGCTTGCTGTTAGATATAGTAATGATCCAATCATTCCTCTATACAAAGTTTGATTCACTGGTTCTTCCTTCTCATCTTTATTTAAAGATGCAGAGGGATGCATAGGAGTTGACATGGGTTTGCAATCATGTAAGTTAAACTTCTTAAGCATTTCCTTTGTATATTTTTCTTGATGGATCCATATACAGTCAGAATCTTGCTTAATCTGAAGTCCTAAGAAAAATTTTAGTTCACCCATTAAACTCATTTCAAATTCTGATTGCATTAGCTCTGAAAATTCCTTGCATAATGAAGAGTCAGTTAAACCAAAAATAATGTCATCAACATATATCTGAACAAGTATAAGATCTTTGTTAGACTGTTTTCTAAAAAGAGTTGTGTCCACTTTTCCTCTTTCAAAACCATTTGAGATTAGAAAACTGCTCAATCTGTCATACCAAGCTCTTGGGGCTTGTTTCAGACCATAGAGAGCCTTTTTGAGTTTGAAAACATGTTTAGGAAAGGCAATATCTTCAAAACCAGGGGGTTGTCTAACAAAGACTTCTTCTTCAATGAGACCATTGAGGAAGGCACTTTTAACATCCATTTGACATAGCTTGATGCCATTATTTACAGCATAAGATAAAAGAATTCTAATTGCTTCTAACCTGGCCACTGGGGCAAAGGTTTCAGTGAAATCAATACCTTCTTGCTGGTTGTATCCTTGAGCAACTAATCTTGCCTTGTTTCTGACTACCTTGCCTTCTTCAGACAGCTTGTTTCTGAACATCCATTTGGTTCCAATAATAGTTTTCCCATGGGGTTTAGGAACAAGAGACCAGACATCACTCCTAGCAAACTGATTCAGCTCTTCTTGCATGGCTAGGATCCACCCTTCATCATGCAGAGCTTCATCAATGTTCCTTGGCTCTATTTCATATAGGAGAGCAAGAGAATTCAGAATCTTGAATTTTGATCTTGTCTTAACTCCTTCTGAAGTGCTGCCAATGATTTGCTCTTTAGGATGATGTGATTTGTATTTCCAATCAGGTTTCTGAGGAGGTATCACATCTGTTTGTTCTGTCTGAGACTCAACATTTGTCTGAAGAGGTTTAGTAACAGTAGGTACTTCAGACAGCTGCTCATCCTTCGAGCTGCTGTGGTCATTCAGCTCTATTCCTGCAAAATCATCCTCTAGATCTGATAGTTCCCTATCAGTCTCTTTGTTATCATTGAATTTAACATGAATAGTTTCTTCAACAGTTAAAGTTCTAGAGTTATACACTCTATAGGCTTTAGATGTTTCAGAATATCCAATGAAAAATCCTTTATCAGACTTTGCATCAAATTTTCCAAGATCATCCTTGGTGTTGAGTATAAAACATTCACATCCAAAGGTGTGGAAATATGATATGTTGGGTTTTCTTCCTTTCCACAGTTCATAGGCAGTCTTTTAAGAATTGGTCTTACCAATATTCTATTTTGAAGGTAACATGCTGTGCTAACAGCTTCTGCCCAGAAGGTTCTTGGTAAGCTGCATGAGTTGAGCATGGTCCTTGCCATCTCTTGCAAACTTCTGTTCTTTCTCTCAACAACCCTATTCTGTTGAGGTGTTCTAGCCACAGAGAAATTGTGTGAGATGCCATTCTCATCACAGAACATTTGAAAGTTTGCATTCTCAAACTCCCCACCATGATCACTTCTGATAACAGAAATACATAATCCTTTCTCATTCTGTACCTTCTTGCAGAATATTGTGAAATTCCTAAAATCTCATCCTTGCTTCTTAGGAATAACACCCAAGTAAATCTAGAATAGTCATCAACAATGACCAAACCATATTTCTTACCACTAAGACTTTCTGTTCTAATAGGACCAAACAAGTCAATGTGTAAAAGTTCTAGTGGTTTGCTAGTTGAAACAACATCTTTACTCTTAAAAGAGTGTCTTGTTTGTTTCCCTTTCAGACAGCTTTCATATAAAATGTCAGATTTGTATGAAAGCTTGGGCAATCCTTTAACAAGATTGTGTTTTGCTAATCTTGAGATTAATCTCAAGCTGGCATGCCCAAGTCTTTGATGCCAAATCTGTTTTTCATCTTCAACAGAAATGAAACACTTTACATTTTGACTTGCTAGATCCTCTAGATCAATTTTGTACACATTGTTGTGTCTCTTAGCAGTAAAGAGGATTTGCTCAGAGGAGTCTTTGACTATGCATCCTTCCTTAGTAAAGGATAACACATAACCACTGTCACATAATTGACTTATGCTCAGTAAATTATGTTGTAGTCCCTCCACTAGGAGTACGTTTTAATAAGGGATTAAAGGGATATACCTACAGTCCCTATTCCAATGATCTTCCCTTGCTGATTTCCACCAAAGGTGACCACTCCACCAGCTCTAGGTCCAAGGTTTTGGAACAAAGACCTTTCTCCTGTCATGTGTCGCGAGCACCCACTGTCCAGGTACCATTTGTGGGGTCTCCTTTGTCCTGTTAAACACATCTGCAACAGGAATAATTAAGTTTTTAGGTACCCATATTCTTTTAGGTCCTTTCTTGTTAGCTTTGGGCCTTGTCTTTTTCTTGTGTTTGCACTGAGCCTCATTGTGTCCAGGCTTACCACAGTGAGAACACCCAGTAACCTTCTTTTTAGAAAAATTTAAGACAGTAGGAGGTTCAGACAAGTTATGATCACAAAAGCCTAGTCCAGTTTTGTCAAGGGAATGCCTTTGATTTCCAAGCATTATATTCAGATTTTTAGTTCCTTTGACAAATTTGGCCAGATCTTTTGTCAGTTCCACAACCTGCTTCTGAAGTTTCTCATTTTCTTCAGACACAACTTGTGAACTGCAGTTTTTAGTCTCAAGAACTTTTTCTTTGAGCATAATATGTTCTATCTCAAGTGCCTCATATTTGTTACACATTTTTTTGTGGGCTTTGGATAGATTCTTATACTCTTGGAAAAGTTCTTGAGAACTTTCCACCAGATCATCATACATCTCTTGTAGAGTAAGAGGAAATACCTTAGCTTCAGAGCTGTCTGAGGATGGTAGACTAGCCATGAGACACAGATTTGCCTCTTCTGAAGTGTCTTCTTCTTCTTCTTCTTCTGAGGTTGATTCATCAAGGTCTTCCCATGTTGCCATAAGACTTTTCTTCTTTTTGAAAAACTTCTTCTTGAAGTTGTTTTTCTTCAGTCTTGGGCAATCAGCCTTCATATGTCCTGGTTGCTTACATTCAAAGCAAGTAATTTTATCAGAGTTAGACTCTTTACCTGTCTTACCTGATTTGGATGATGACAGTTGGTTCTTTCTGAACTTTCCTCTGTTCTGCAACATTCTCTTGATCTTTCTACTTAAAAGAGCAAGATCATTTTCATCTTCTGAGTTGTCTTCAGAATCTTCATCTGCTTCTGAAGTGTCCTCAGCTTGCATAGCCTTCAGGCTGCCATGCCTAGACTGTTTGACCTTGGAGTTTAGAGCTAGAGACTTCTTCTTGTTGTCATATTCTCCAAGCTCAAGTTCATGGACTTTGAGAGATCCCAACAGTTCTTCCATTCTCAGAGAGTTCAAATCTCTTGCCTCTTGAATGGCAGTGACTTTGGGTCTCCAGGACTTAGGTAGACTTCTTAGAATCTTTCTGTTGTTGACTCCAGATTCATAGGTTCTTCCTAAGGACCTGAGTCCATTGGTTATGGTCTGAAACCTCCCAAACATTTGGTCAATAGTTTCAGTTTCTTCCATCTTAAACATCTCATACTGATGTATAAGCATGCTGATTTTGGATTGCTTGACAGTTTCAATCCCTTCATGGGCTGCTGCAAGAGTATCCCAAATCTCCTTGGCAGAAGTGCATCCATGGACCTTCTCATATTCTGATTTATTCAAGGAACATATCAGATAGAGTTTGGCTTTAGCGTTCATCTGGACTCTAGTCTTCTGCTCCAGGGTCCATTCAGTCTTAGGTATAGGCAAACCATTTTGCATAGGCACATAGTCTCCATCAGTGACCACCTCCCAAACATCAATGTTGTTGCTCTCAATGAACAACTTCATACGATCTCTCCAGTAGTGGTAATCCACTCCATTGAATGCTGGGGGTCTTGTGATAGAGGCTCCTTCTGTGATGTATTGCATGTTGCTGTTAGAAGCTTCCATTTGGATCTTTCAATCCTCAAACACTTGTTAGGTGCTTCAACCCTGAGTAGAGCTCTGGTACCAACTGTAGGAACACAGGGAAACACTAAAAGGGGGGGGGGTTGAATAGTGTTTCTGAATATTTTAGAAAGCTTTTCGCAAACAGGTGTTAAAAACACGATTTCAGACAAGCTCTTAAAGGACTGTCTGAAGTTTTCAGACGGCCTAAAAATACTGATTTTAAAAGATGTTTTTGTGCTTTTATAAAATATCAGATTAATTACTCTAACCCCTTGATTAGTATAAAAAGAATTGACAAGAGATAAGGGTAAGAAAACTTAGCCAAGGAATTTATCCTGGTTCACTCACTACCACTGTGAGCTACGTCCAGTCCCAATGCCAACTAGCACTTGGATTTTCTTTTAATCTTTCAAGATTACAAGTATTCTTTTACAGTCAAGCCTCTTCAGGCTCTACACCTAAGTATTCTTTTGTCAACCAAGCCTCTCCAGGCTCTACAACCAAGTATTCTTTTATCAACCAAGCCTCTCCAGGCTCTACAACCAAGTATTCTTTTATCCACCAAGCCTCTCCAGGCTCTACAACCAAGTATTCTTTTATCAACCAAGCCTCTCCAGGCTCTAAACAAGGTTTACAAAGAAAGGAGTTTAAGCTTTTAAACTATACGAGTTTGAAGCTCAAACCAATACAATGTACAATAAAATCTGAGGTATGCTCAGGATATACAAATGTGTACAGCGAATTTTATCAGAGAGTTGTTACAAAGTAAAAACTTGCAGCGTGATGTTTCTCTGGTCTTTCTTGTATACTTAACTTTTTTTTCTTTTTCGCTTCTCTCTCTATTTAATGGTCTTCATGGAGGGGTATTTATACCCAAACTTCAATCCGTTGAAATACCACCGTTTAGAGATAGCATTAAATGCTATTTAATCTGTTGTGAGACATGCTTCTGAGAGCTCTGATGTTTCTGACACGGTGCAAGGTTTCTCTTGCCATAAGGCTGCTGCAAATGTTGCTGCAGAGACTGCGTTGCAGAGATTTCCTCAGTGGTGTATGAAATTCAAAAATCACCAGGAAAGGTCTCTGTGTTCCTTGCTATAAACGTGTTTGAAAAGGTACGTGCAGCAGAGATTCAGAAAAGTCTTCACAAGCTTCAGCAGAGGGTGCCACGTCATAAGTGAGACTTCAGACAGCACTGATACTTCAGACGGGTTGAACTACTTCAGACAACTTCAACTCTTCAGACGAGTTCTGCTTCTTCAGACAACTTCAACACTTAGTCTTTTTATGTAGGCTCATAGTGACTCTTGCTGAAATCGTAGATGAAGCATTAAAGCATGTGTGTATCTATGATAAGTAATTTAAGTCAAATTTGTCAACCATTAAAACTTTGGGAATCTAGTTGTCTATAAACAACCTTATGATATTTTTGAGACTCAACATTTTCTTGGTCTTTTGGATTTACAGCTATTTGATTATAACCAGAGTAACCATCCAGAAAACAATAAAAAGCTTGCCCCGCTAACCTTTCTAACATTTGATCCATAAAGGGAAAGGAAAGTGGTATTTTCTAGTTGCTTGATTTAATTTCCTATAATCTATACACATTCTTGAACCTGTGACTGTCCTAGTAGGGATTAATTCATTTTTATCATTTTTAACTACAGTCATACCTCCCTTTTTAGGAACTACCTGAACCGGACTAACCCAGGCACTGTCAGAGATAGGATAGATCATACCAGCATCAAGAAGTTTCAACACCTCTTTCTTTACCACTTCCTTCATGGTTGGATTCAATCGCCTTTGAGGTTGTGCCACTGGTTTGTACTCCTCCTCCATGTGTATCTTGTGCATGCAATAAGATGGACTAATACCCTTAAGGTCAGATAAAGTCCAGCCTATAGCACCCTCATTGGCCTTCAAAATAGAAATTAACTTCTCCTCCTCGGATGGGGTTAAGGCATTACTTATCACAACATGTTTATTTTCACCATCAGCAAGAAAAACATATTTAAGGTGAGAAGGTAATACCTTTAACTCTAGCTTCTGACTTTCAGTTTTCTCCTCATGTTGTGATTCCTCAGATTTTTTTTCATCGACTGAGACCTCCGTGGCTAGATCCAGATGCTTCGAATATTCTACAACTTCATGAAGGGAATCAAGCATGTGGTTAGGGTGCAGCGGAATAAATGGATTCCCTCCCTTGTTATGATTGTTAATGCGAAAACACACATTAAAGCATAAAAGGAATGAACATAATGACATACCTTTTAAGGATTGTGAACGAGGCAATAACAGCCACGTCTCTAAAGGTGTCCATGCTAACAGCCGAACTAGGAAACCCTCCTCAACTCTGCTAGTAGCGTTTAGAGAGTAAGAGCGATTGCTCGTGTGTCTAGGGTAATGCATCTTATGCTATATTTATAGAGTGGTGGCTAGGGTTTTACCCCTCACTCCATTAACCCTAACATATATGGGCCTGGCCCATTATGTTATAATTCTAATATTATCTTTCCTAGCGGCTTGTTGCATGCGTGTGACCCAATAGGCCTTTAATATTTGGTTATGAAATTAAAATAAAACCTTTTATATTTAATATCATAAATAGTGAGCGGTATCTAGCAATACATCACTATTACCCAAATATTGAGATTATCAACAACTTTGACGAATCCTATTTTATGATAATAATTTATATGATCTATCCCTTTGTCCAAATATCAAATTGAACACAAGGGCATGGAATGTGTCAACCTTGTATAGTTCAATTTATGTTTTCTTAATCCCCAAGTAGACTATATAGAAAATAAACATCTCATGTTTATCCTCCTGAGCATGGCCATGCATTTTGTAGTCTAACTCTATCAAGAGGCCTACAGATATAACTCCTGTTACATAGGAGGGACAAATCCCATCTAGGGCACTCACATTCCACCACATAATTTATTATATGTCTAAATACCAACTTTATGATCACCTTGTTACAGGCAACGTTTCATGATATTTAAAACATATAATTCCTTATGTAGGAATCGTAGTGATTTCAGGTCAAAGGACTTCATATAATATTTATCAATTTAAGAAACGTTCATGACACTTATGTAACAATCCATGCAACGTTCTTAAGGTGGGTCAGTCCAGTACACCATTAATCTTAATATGTACTTATATGAGCACATGATATCTCATATCCATGATCCGTGAGATGTGATCATCAATGAACTCATATACTAGTCTAAATGCATCTTTTGTCCCAAGAAGATGCTTGACAAGGGACTATTTTAAGAATAGTTCTTCATAAGATCTCACGATCAAGTCATCTACTTGTTTCTTATGAATTTTAACTTTACTATTCTAAGGACATTTATTATATTCTAAAAGAATAAATTGCCTTTATAAAATAATATGATACAAGTGATGGATGTTCAAAATAAAACATATATGTCTCTAGTGCATATACTAACACTTCATTCATATCTTTTCCTTTAAACTCATGATAATCGCCTATCAAAGCTTTTTCCAGTGGGCTTGCTTTTGTCAATTGCTTCCGAGCTTCTAGAAAAGTATCGTCCTCTTCATCCATCCTGAGGCATTGATTCTTGTCCTTGGGGTGTTGTATTGCTTCAAAGACATTAAAACTAACTTCATCATCATGTACCCTCACCTTCAAGTTTCCATCATCTACATCAATGATGACCTTAGAAGTTTTCATGAAGGGTCTTCCCAGTATGAGAGGAACTTCAGCATCTTCCTCTATATCCATCACCACAAAGTCAACTGGGAACATAAACTTGTATACTTTCACCAACACATCTTCTGCTACCCCATAGGGGTTCTTCATTGATCTATCAGCTAGCTGTAGAGTCATTCTTGTAGGTTTAACTTCTAGATCTCCAATCCTCTTTAGCATGGACAAGGGCATCAGATTAATGCTGGCACCTAAATCAAGTAGTGTCTTTCCCACTGGTATTGCCCCAATTGTGACTGGTATAGTGAAACTCCTAAGGTCTTTAGACTTCTGGGGCAATGACTTCTGAATTATAGCATTGCATCCTACCTCTAGCTCCACTGTCTCATCAGTAAATCTCTTCTTCTTAGTTAGGATCTCTTTCATAGACTTGGCATATGTTGGCATCTGCTCCATTGCCTCCACAAATGGAATGTTGATTTGTAGCCTCTTGAAGGTATCCATGAATCTTGCAAACTGCCTTTCTTTATCTTTCTTGGAGGGATTATGAGGATATGGTAAACTCTTTGATTGAGGGTACTTGTGTCTTTCCCTTATCCCTCTCTTTCTCACTCTTCCTATTGTCACTCTCTTTTTCTTTTTCTTCTAAAACTTCCTCTTCCACCGTAAGGTTATCACTGATCCCTCTTCCTACTACCTTATCGCTTCTGGTGGAAATAGATCTGCATTGTTCTTGCTGTTCAGAGAATCGCTTGGTCAATTGTCCCACTTCAATTTCCAGGCTTCTGATTGCAGCTCCTGTCTTTTTCTCATAGGTGTCCAAGGATTGTATGAAATTATCCAATTTCTCCTCCAGTTTTGATAATTTGTCATGTACTGGAAGGTAGCTTTGTTGCTGCTGCTAGGAAGGAGTTGGGCTATTAGAAAGTCCTGCATTTTGTCTCCAACCAGGATTATTTTTTTGATTATTTCTCCAACCTTGTGAGTAGTTGTTCGAAAACTAGTTATTGTTGGAGAAATTGCCTGATCTCCCTTGATTACCCAAATAATTAACCTGCTCTTCTTGAAAGCTTTGGTAAGAACAGTAGCTATTAGGATGGTCACTTCCGCAAAAGTCACAATTTAATTGTGGTGACTGGCCAGGATAAGACTGCGCTGCCTGCAACTGCTGAGGAAGCTTAGCCATCTGCTTGGTGACTACCTCTAGCTGTTGGGAGAGGAGCTTATTCTGAGCTAAAAGTGAATCAGTAGTGTTTAGCTCTAACACTCCCTTCTTCTGAATTGGTTGTCTTCCATGCTGAGCTTGCTGATCATTTAATGCAAAATTATCAATAATTCTGGTAGCTTGCTCTGCATCCACTGACATAATTGTGCCTCCTATTGCAACATCTATAAGCATCTTGGTGTCAGGTCTGAGTCCATTGCAGAAGATGCTCAGTTATGCAATATCCTCAAAACAGTGGTTGGGACACCTTCTCAGTAAGGATTTGAATCTCTCCCAGGCCTCACATAATGGTTCCTCTGGTTCTGGCCTGAATGTGGAGATATCTGACTTGGCCTTGATATACGAGATGGTGGGAAGAATCTGTTCAGGAACTTCTCTTCCATATTGCTCCAACTAGTCAGACTCTGATTGGGGTGTGACTTCATCCATTCCTTAGCTTTACCTATAAAAGAGAAAGGGAATAAACTTAAATAAACAAACTCTAAGTCACCTTCCTCAAAACCCTTTATACCAATCAATTCATAAAAAGTAGAGAGATGAATGTAAGGATCCTCATGATCCATTCTCGTGAATTGATGAGCACTAATGAGATTCAAGAATGCTGGCTTAATCTCCAGAGATTTAGCAGTAGCAGGTATGACTATGCTTGAAAAATAGTGTGGTCCTTGTTGCATGACATAGTCTCCTAATGTTCTTCTTGGTGGAGGGGGATCTTGTCTCTCCTCAGCCATATCTTTAATTTTTACTTCACTTAGGGTGGTTGAACAAATAGTGTTGAAATTGTCTCCTTGAGCTCGTTTCCCTTTTTTTTCGGCTCCTTCTGGTTGTCTTGTCGATCTCAGGATCAAAGTTGGTCTTGAGACACCTGACCTCACGAGAGCATAAGTCAAGAAGCTTAAATAATGGTTAGCTCGGAAGAGAGAACAAAATAATAAAAAATAAATAATAAAATAAAATAAACTAACTAAAAATAAAAATCCTAAAAAAAATAAGAACAAAAGAATTAAAATAAAATAAATAGAAAAAGCAAAATTCCTACAAAAATAAATTTTCCTAAAACTTAAAAATCCTAAAAATAAAATAAAATAAAAAAATTAAATTAGAACAAATAAAAATTAAATTCCTAAAAGAAAAAGAAAAGAATAATAAAAATAAAAATAAAAATAAAAGAAAAAGAAAAAGAAAATATTTACAACTCAATAAGATAGACATCCTAAGAATTTAAATTGAGACACTGTTCCCCGGCAACGACGCCAAAAATTACTTGTTGAGATCTTGACAAGCACACCAATATCACAACAGTATAATAGTAAGTAAGAGAGTTGTCGTATCCACAGGGAACGGTACAAAGATAAATCCTAGTGATCACACTTATCAAGTAAGCGTAGATTTGAAAGTTTGTTTGTGAAGATTGCAATAGGAATTTAAATAAAAGATAAGAGAGAGAGAGATTTTGGATAAGATTGAGCAAGATAAGGAACTAGGATTGAACTTCGTCTATCGCACCCCTCTTATATTTTGGAAGTCAATAAGATTTAGGAATTTGTAATCATAAATATTGAAGTACAAATAAATATTATTTCATAAAAGGTTCCCACATATATGAAATACTCAGAAACAATTCATGCAGGTTCCCACCGTCACAAGTTGCCCCGGTTGAAGAACAGTTGTTAAAGCTATCAATTCATCCTGGTTCCCACAGTGACAAATTGAGTGTTTTCACCAATTAGATTTCATAAACCCTATTCCTAGAACATTTAAGAAATCGCACCATAACTCTGGTACACAAACGGAAGTTAAGCATTAAGAGTAGAATAAAAACACCAATATTATGAAAATAGAGATTCATAAATAATAAAGAGGATCCAAAATACAATTAGGGATTGAATCGACTATATTCAATCCTAAAGGAGAGTTTAGTTACTCATGGTAGCCATTACAAACCAACAGAGAGACTATCACACTTTTCTCTGGCTCCAGATTTGCTCATCGTCTCCGTATCTCTTCCATGCCTAAAATTGACAGTTAACAATTCTATAAATAATGTTCTGACGGGCTTTTGAGACTCTGCTTGAGGCCAATTAGAAATTAAGTTTCGTGTTTCTGCGCTCCACCCGAATCTGCTTTCCTGATTTTCCTCTTTTTGAGCTTATCTTGCACTGTTCCTATCCTTATTCGTTGCTATCTTGATGCTGTATTTGAATTTTAGCCTTTTATTTGTAAAAATCAACAGAATCTTTATCAAAATAGCATCAAATTCAAATTTGATTTGAAAAATTACAAGTATCGCACTTTAAGCCAAAAAGGGTTAAATTGGGGTATAAATTCACCATTTTGCCCTTAATAAGTGTTGTAATTAAATATGATTTTTACATTAATTTAACACTTATCAGTAACCAACCTTATATGTTGTTTACCCAGTTGAAGAATCGAAGAAAAGGGAAAAGAAGAAGAAGACAGAAAGAAAGAAAGAAAGAAAGAAAGAAAGAAATGGACAGAAGTAAGAAATTAAAAGGAAAGAACAACAAGAAAAGATGAACAGTAAACATAGAATGAAACTATAATTGAAGGAAATGAAGATTAAAGAAATTAAAGAACAAATAATTGTAAAGAAAGTAATTATATTAATTGAAATGTGGATGGAACCACATACTTGATCGTCTCCTTGTTAACCAGTTAGTCACTTATGAGATAGACATTTGGTGTTTTCAGAGAGTTTAAATATAATGAAATCCAACCCCAATTGCATTGGAAATTAACCTATTTATAGATTTCTAATCCTAACGGCTAACTAATGCCAACAGGACACATCAGCAACTATATCTGCATGTGTTGGCATAATACATGAATGACACATATTTTAAAAGACAGAAATCACTTCAACTTCCTAAAACTGTTTACAATGCTTCACTATGATTCTGACACTTGGCTTCAATATCAAACTTCCAATAACTGGTCCTAACTGTCTTTCAAAACTCCAATTTCGAATAAGTCTTCATGAACCTTCAAATTTCTTCTAAGTGTTTATGAGATTGTGCTTCTATTTTGATTTCTTGAAGTCTTTATTCTGCTTTCCATTCACATACCTACACCTTGAAATTCCCTGAGTTTTTTCTAGTCTTCTGTTCTCTTTTTTAAAATCGAAATGCATTCCTACCGAACGTAGAAACTTTGTGATTTCTATTCCCTCATGGAACTCTCCTTAACAAAATAGAAAAACCTATTGAATAGATCCACACTTCTCTTTGATTTTGACAGCACAATATTGGTCCCAACACTTGGAAAAATTTCACTTACTGCACCAATAGGTGCCCCCAAAAATATTCTCTTTCGAGAAGAACTTCTCATTCTCTTCTAAGAAAGAGATATATTTTCTCGAATTGGTTTGACTTTGATCATTTCGAGTACTGTAATGAAATAGGAGGGAAAATTAAATTTCATTTATCTCTAAAATTACAAGGTAAACTCTTCATATTCTTGCCATTATGTTGGTTGCGCAGTCAGTTGTACAGTTGGCAATAAGTGATCAGTTTGTTACACAATTATAAAAAAAATTAACTGTCAATCCATGATTATTATCTACTTTCTCACGTTTCAAGAACGTGCAATCATGGTTAGTTTCTTGATCTTTGTGATTCCCATCATGGGCCTTTTATAATATTAGGCCCATAAATACCTCAAGTCTTCTTTCATTTTCACTTTTACCCTACTTCATCTTCAACCTCTGAAATGACCCTCTGCATTTTCTCTCTTCTGCGCGCAACAACCTTCCTCCTTCCAATCAACAAGGTTTAATCTTCCTTCATTTTAAAGCTTTCATTCCCTTTTTTATCATTCTTTCACTGTTTAAAATATGAAAAGATCCTATTTTGATGTTTCTTTTTCTATTTTAGGTTACTTTCTCCCCATATTCTCTCTCAAGCTTTGCCAAACCTCCATTTAGTGGCTTCCGAAAACTCAGATGATGTTCCATTGGCAGTGGTAAAGGATGACCTTTTGGCTTGAAATGATATTATCTACATTCCTAAGCCAGAAAATAAGGATGAGAAATTGCAATTTGGAAATATCAAGTAGTGATACCTTAAATCGATTAAGGATAAGAAATTTTTATTCATGGGCCCTTATAGATCCCCATCTTACTTAGAGAGATACTTAAATTTCTTTCCTAGTTTTAAAGAGGAAAAAAATTATAGCCTTCAAGAACCCCATTCGAATTGATCATCTTGACAATATATTCCCAACAATTTTCGATCCACTCCATCTACCAAAAAAGATGCCTATGTCATATGGCTCAATAGGATCGAAACTGCCAAGGGTCATCTCTGGAAGAAGCTTGGTATTTTCGATCTTATTCAGTTCAGTAAGTTCGATTTAAATTTAGATCTTATTCTTCTTCTAACTTCTTTTTTATGCTGGGAAAGATCCACCAATACCTTTTGATCTTCCTTATGGCATGCTTACCCCCACTCTCTTTGATGTGGCTACCATAACTGGCCTTCAATCTGAAAGCCAACTTGTCTTACCAAACTTTAAAGTTGAAAGCCTCTTTTCGAGCCAAACTAGAATAAACTCACTTATTCTCAATTCATAAGAAACCATGCCTAATCTGGGAAAGTCACTGAAAGTTGGCATGTTGCTTTCTTATTAGTTTGGCCTTTAGCTTTCATTTTTTGCTCTTGATCCCTGCAAGTTCCAAAGTCTTTTCTTCCTTTGGCTCATTTACTAGCTAAAGGTGTTCAGTTAGATTTGAACATGTATTTGTTAGCACGTTTATGATGCTTTATCTAAAAGCATTTTTTCTTTAAAAATTAGAGAACCTATGAAAAATCTAAGTGGACCCTTTTGGTTTCTTCAACTATGGCTTAATGCCATTTTTTAAAATAAATTTCAAAGTTCTGAGCCCGAGAATTCCAATCTTCCAGATTCCATCAAAGGATATAGATTATCCTTTCTCACTCCCACTCAAAGAGAGATCCTCTCGAGTCTTTCAAATCTCATTTCTCTTCATTTCTACAAATCGAAAAACATACCCCTTTCCTTGCTTCTTTTACTTCTAGGTCTCGAGGCCCTGAGTGGTTCACTCGAGAATTTCCATTTTCAACTCTTGTGTCTCAATTAGAAAGTCTTGAACTTTGGAAACAATTCTTTTCATATGATTTGTTATACTGTTGTTTTCAAATAAAAGACCTTCGAGTTTACCCCTATCAACCCCAATTAGTCTCACGTCAATTTGGACTAAGTCAACTTCGACCAACTCCATTTTTCAAGTCAAAAGTTCAAGTCTTGGTCGAAGAAATTGTTAATGGTGAAGAAGGATTTCAAGAACTTCAAACGGCTAAGGCCAAAAGACCTCCGTCCATTTATCTTGTTTCTTTCTATCCATCCTTCAACTGGACAACTACCTTTGAAGACTGGTGGTTGAGATATTATAAGTCTATTCGAATAGATCTTAATAGATGCTTCTCCAAACTAATAAAGGATATTGATTATGTGTAGAAGGAAGAAAAGAAAAAAAGGCAAAGGTATGCATGTTAGAGAAATTGAAGCATTCGAGAAATATTTTCATGTGTTCTATAATCCAGATAAGGTTTTGAGAACCATCTCATAAGTTGCTTCTGTTTTAAATGAAAAAACTTATCGTAATCAACAAAATTTCAAAGTCATTAACCCAAAAGGCAAAACTATTTTCGAAAAATATTGTCCTCGATTTCCTCCTTTTCCAACTGCTAAATTTGATTTGGCTAAGGGTTTACAAGGTCCTGAGTGGATTAGACTTGTAACACTCGAAACCCTTTTTAATGATGTCAAACCTCTTTCAAATAGAGCGACTTTGACAAAGTCTTTTCTTGATGATTATCCTTTCGAACCATATGTGGATTTAGAGCACGTGAGAATTCGATATGAGAACTCCATTGTTTGTGGTAAGACAAACTCATATCCTATTACTCTTTTTACTCGAAAGACCTTTTCTAATACTCATAATCTTTCTTCTTTCATTAGTGACCAAGGGCTCAAAGGTTTCTCAAGAAGCGAAAGAAAATTGGGAAAACGATGAGAATGGTGAAAAGAAGACCAAGAAAAGAAAGAATCAATCAACTTTTCAGGCCCCAACTGTAAGCTACTTCGAAATTGGTTACCCTTTATATTTTGCCATGATTTTTGGCTAAGTTATTTCCCTTTCTTCTTTTTGTAACTTTAGGCTACTTCTTCGAAACCCAAGAAGAAGGCTAAGGTTAGTGAGGTCGAAAAGAATGACAAACCTTCTAACCAAAGCCACTTTACCTCTGAAGGCAGAAATGAAGAGGTAGAGAAAGAAAAAGAAGAAAATCTCAAAGAAAAAGCAGCTGAGGAAGAGAATGTAGAAAAAAAAAAGAATCTGATAAGTCTGATAATGAGTCTCTCTCGAAGGTAGACTCAAATTCCCCTCTGAATTTAGTCTCTTTCGAACTCAGGGTTCCTATGAACATTTACCAATTTTTAATTTCACAGAATGAGGAACTTCCTGAAAAACAAAAAGAACCTTCAAGAGAAGAGATGACTCAAACTGAAAAACCTAAAGAGAAAACTCAACCTCAACCCATCAAAGTGGTTGTTCCAACACCACAAACATTTGCAGTTGTAAGGATCCATTTTATCAGTTTGAGTTTCAATATCTATCTATGTTCTCAAACTCATTTTGTTACTTTACTTTTTCTCTGTGCAGAGTGTGAAGTTTATTAATCAGTTTGAGCATTCAAACTTGACTCAAAGACTTAATATCTTTTAGTTTTAATGATTAACAAATAAGAGTATATAAAGAACATAATAAGAACAAATAAGATTATATAAACAGATTCTACTGAGAAAGGTATTGGTTTGTTGATTGTTTTTCAGGTTGAAATATTCATTAGAAGAAGAAGTCTTGATGAACAAAGTGCAGAATCCAAAGAAGAGTAATCCACAACCAAGTTGAAGACTCAAAGGCTATCTGAAAAGAGTTAAAGAATAGAAGACTACTTAAAGACTCGAAGAAGTGAAGACTCAAAGATACACCTATCTGAAGTGCAGCCATCATCTGAAGAAATGAAGACACATGAAGCAGTCTGAAGATTGAACATATCAGAATCAAGAAATGACTTCTTGAAGACATTGCAAAGTGTAAAGCACATGAAGATCACTCACTCAGTAGATAAAGCTAGACATGCTTTTCTACCTCGATTAAAGTCTTGCATAAATAAGGAAATATTGCAAAGACTTTCCACAATGCCTACAACAAAAGGATTTGTATAAGCAGACCTACTACATCCACACCTGCTGTCAATCAGAAAATGATAGAAGACCGAACAGAAGCAAGCAAGAAAGATGATTGAATAAAGTACATACAATTCAACATCTTTATCTACAACAAAGAAGCTGTCTGAAGCAAAGAAGCTGTCTGAAGCAACGGAGCTGTCTGAAAGACTAGAAGCTATATGAAGTGTCAATATTCGTCTGAAATATTGAAGCCGTCTGAGATCCGACGTGGCACACTCACTGAAGACAATGAAGACTTTTGCTCTCTGAAATATGCTGAAGAAAAGTCGTTCTCTACAAACACGCAACACTTTCAAAGCTTAAATCGGCAAAGTCACAGAGACCTTTCTTGGTACCTTTGAAGTTCATACACCACTGAGGAAATCTCTGCAACACAGAAATTGCAGCAGCAACAACGGTGGCAGCTTTATAGCAGCACCAACGTTGTACTTTGTCAGAATTGTCAGAACACCCAGAAGCGTGTCTCACAACGGATTGAATAGCATTCAATGTTATCTCTAAACGGTGGTATCACAATGGAAATATCATCATCACCAATCCAAAAGAAAGCAGAAGAAAAGCTCAGGAGACTAAGCAGAAGCAACAAAGAAAAATGTTTGAATGAAATATTTTAATTCAAACATATTTTATCATCTGCAAGAAACAGCCATTGAACAAGACATCACACCCAAAGAAGATATGATGTCAGGAGCAAATAAAAAAAGGAGTATATACAGAATCGGCAAAAGGACAAATTCAACGGACATCTCCTAAGATACACTCCTAAAAGAAAACAGAGGAAAGCAGAAGAAAACAGATGAAAGCAGAAAGAAGCAGATTCAAGAGAGAGTATTCGAAGAATTATATCAAGAAAACATCTCTCATGAAGAAGAAAATATCAAGTGTCAGAACGGGATCGTCTGAACACTCATTCGCTTAAGGAGAAGCAACCATTTGAGAAGCTATTACACAACGGCTATATGAGCCACATCATCAACATCTCAACGGTATTATGAATCATCTTCAAACGACTATATTTCATCAGAACATATAAATAGCCTCAAGATTGAATTTGAAGATGCTGTCGACCTATTGGTCAGTCATACAAAATTATTGATCAACAGAATCAAAACTAGTTAATCAGGCTGAATGCCTTATGGTTAACAAGAGTTGACTTGAGCTTAAGTGGATCATGAAGATGTCAACTAAGTTTGATCAGAGAGTTGGTTCTCAATCAGGCTACTGACTAGCTGGTCAGTTAGTTAGGTTGTTCAGTTGGTCTGTTTGATCAAGTGAGTTGATTGTTCGAAAGGCAATCATGCTGAACAAATGACTATCAAACTGGGTACGGTTTGAAGCTTTTATATACCTTGGTGTTCCTATGATATGGGTGAGAATGTAGCCCATGGAAACTAATGGTTTGAGAACAAGGCTGGAGCATCATTTCACATCTCAGTTAGCCTACTCTCAGAGGATGTATTCCTCATAGAAAGACAGGGATTGTACTTAATTCAAACACTTGTATCACTGTCTATCCTTGTACTTAGTTTGTAATGTCTGTATTCTGAGTGTGTACTCAGTAATCTCTATGTACAAGTAGAATCTAAGTTTAGAGGTTCTGGCGAACATCTAACTTGGATTGTGTAGTGAAACTACTAAACACTTTATGTGTCTGAGAGCCTGGAGAGGCTTGGTGAAAGAAAGAATACTTGAGCCTGAAGAGGCTTGACTGTAAAGAATACTTGATGTCTGGAGAGACTGTACTCGTGATGTCTGGAGAGACTGTACTCGTGATGTCTGGAGATACTGTACTCGTGATGTCTGGAGAGACTGTACTCGTGATGTCTGGAGAGACTGTACTCGTGGTGTCTGGAGAGACTGTATTCGTTGTGTCTGGAGAGACTGTACTCGTGATGTCTGGAGAGACTGTACTCGTTGTGTCTGGAGAGACTGTATTCATATTCAAGTCTGTATCTGAGTTCAGATAGTGGAAAATCCAGTGGTTGTTTGCCTCTGGGACTGGATGTAGCTCACGGATTTGTGGGTGAACCAGGATAAACTTTGTGCCTAAGTTCTCTTTCCCTTAATCTCTTTATTTCCAATTTTCATATTTATGTTGGGGATTGAAAAGTATTTTTCATAATAAATGTAACACAACTATTTCAATAAAATGATCTTTCATGTGAACAAAACATGAGATGTCTCTCATATCATTTGAAGCATTACAAAGAATGTTCCTTGAAGAACTTATGAAATAATTTTCTGAAGTGAGTTTGGAAAGAGATCTGTTCAAAAATCGGGAACAGACTTCAGACAACCTCTAGTCGTCTGAAGTATTTCAGAAACCGTTCTGAAATAATCTTTGTGATAATCTTCAGAAGATACTTTGAGAAACCTCTGTTTAAAACAATCTTAAGCTTTAGAAGAAACTCTGTTTTTCTTATCTTCCGCACATTTTAACTATCTCTGATCTTAAGACTTGTTTTGAACGTTGCTCATTTTCATGATTTAAATTAAAGATTTCCAAAAACAATCAAAAAGCTTTTAAAAACACTATTCAACCCCCCCTTCTAGTGTTTCTTGTGGTTCTAACAATTGGAATCAGAGCTCACCTTCGGGTCGAGCATCTAACAAATGCAGAAGGAGTAGATCCTCAGTAGACGGAAATCTCACCAAGCTGAAGCAACTCTGAAGAATGATAATGAGAAAAGAAAATCATTTTCTTAAAATTCATTATTCATACAAGGCATCCTTCAGAAGGAAGTAACTGGAAAAGGAAAACGTATCTATCTCTAGATCACAAACGGGTAACACCTTCCTATCTTTATTTAAATTTAAATTAAATTTAAAGTATAGTTACTTATCTGTTGTTTGTTTTATTGAAATTATTATTAAATATTGTATGAATATGTGTTTTTGCTATTTTTTAAATTCGTTAATTATACTACATACTTATATATACTTGTGTGAAAATTAACTGTTGCATAGTGTTTGTTTTGCATATATATTAGTTGATTAGTTGAAGAGTCATTTTGTGTTAATTATTCTGTCAATAATGTGATACGGCACTACGTGAATCAATTTATCATCAACCAGTTTCTCATAATTGGCACGATGCACAACTCTCCATGTCTGTTCAGTGCATGTACCGTCTCTCATCAATGCTTGAAGCACGCCTGGTTACCTATTTAAAAGGATTGGAAGATCAACATGAAAACTACACTTCATTCAATCAATTCTCATTAAAAGCAAAGTTCTTCAAGTACCCTAATCTCTCAAGATCATCAGTTCAACGTACTCTATGGAAAACATGTCTGCATCATCAAATGACTCAAACCCTCCCATGTTTGATGAAAGAATCATCCCTTGCAAATTGGTTAATCTCTCAGATTTTGATGAAGTTGACTACAAGATCTCAGAATATTTTGAAAGTGTTGGATGGACTCCTTTCTTCAGCAACATTTCCTCACCATGGCATGAGGAAAGCGTTTTGGAGTTCTGGAACAACTCCAAGGTTGTGTCCAATGAAGATTGGTCTGGGATTAAAATAGAAGTGATGGGAAGACCAATTTGTTTGGACTTCAAATTAATAGCTGAGGTGATTGGAGTGCCTGCCAGAGGAGAGCAATATTTCCAGAGATGGGAATCCCTTCATGGTGGGACTTTCATCTTTGATGAAGTTCTCTTTGGAAGAAGATGTCTAGCGCCTTATAGACCCTCTCAACTTATGAAGATTCCCAAAGCACTTCTGTTGTGCTGAATTGCTGCATCCTCCCCAAAGGACGGAACAAGTTAGTAATAAATCAGTTGGAAAAGTTCGTACTGGGACACTTGCTGACGAAGAAGAGAATCAGTCTCCCTTGGGTGTTGATGTTTCAGATGCTTTTCAGAGAGGAGATGGGAAAGAAAACCTCTATCCCCACACACCCTAATAATGAAAATTCTTATGCATAAGGGCTTTCCTATGGAAAGTCACTTTGACCAACCGCCTCTTTACTTCTTCACTCCAGGAATGTATGCTCAGTTAGACCGACCTTATCTGAACGAGAAGAAGATCCAGAGAACCAGGTGTCTATCCTTCTCTCTTTCAACCCATGAAAAAGGGAAAAGAGTTTCTGCTCATCTGAGTGCTCATGGAAGGACAAGGATGGTATTGGCTGCATATAATCTGAAGAGGGTGCATAAGAGGATAAATCAGCTTGCAAAAGGCTGAAAGTTACAGAGAAGGAGTTACAAGATCTGAAAGCAGAAAGGAGAATGCAAATGCCAATGAGGACCTATGTGATGATAACCATTGATTTTCATGTGTCTGATCATTATTCCTGATATAATTTTTTTGTACTTGCTCTATTAATGATATGAGTTTCTATCTTTATTAAATTATTTAGCTTCTTCTTATCTGTGTTTCTGTATGTTCTGTCTGCACATAATAATATTTAAATCTTGCTCAAATTAAGTGTTTTCTCATCTGTGATAGTTCATTTTTTATACTGTATGTGTGTAATTGAATCGTTAACGTAATACATTTACCTATTATTTATTAACAATGGTATCGCTAAAAAAATAATTAACTTGCTGAAGTACAATAAAACTAAACTATTAACTTAAGATATTTTCTAATAGATTAACAACTCAATTAAGTAATATCAGATGCTACTGAAAGGTATTTTTAGTTGTGTATGTTTCAGAAAACAAGTTTTGAAGATAAGCTTAAGAAGACCATCGTCTGAAAAGACAGATTAAGGCAACATCATCTAAAAGAATGTCTAATTGTGATATCATCTCCATTGTCTGAACCTGCTCAAACAGTTCACAATGAATTACTAAAATTGTGGGACAAAAATGTTAAGATGGTTGATACACAAAGCCTGAGCCTACTCTACGCTTGAAAAGATAATTTTGACTTAGTACATCTCTACTTTCTGAACCTGTTCAGAAGGCTCTCAGTGAACCTCCTGAAATTGTGGGTCAGGAATGTTAAAGTAGTAGAAACTCAAGTCATTAAAGTCTATTTCAATCCTTCAGGGACAGGTTAAGATGATTGTCAAAGATTCTCTGAAGCACAAAAAGACAAAAGACTAAAAGGAGGATTTGCAGACATCAAGCGACCTCAAAAGAAGAAAAGTCTTCAAGAAAGGTGCAATGTCAGAAAAGCATTCTTCCATCCAGAGAATAATGGTAACATTACTTCACCTTAAAACTTAAATATCTGTGAAAAATTGTCCTCTAGTAAAGAATTTAATCAACTAATAAATTTAATTAATGAGTAAAAACTTAAAAAACCTCAAAATTTTAAAAGCTTCTCATATAATAATCATAAAATCCTTTGTTCTGATACCATAAAAATCTGTTTTCTAAAATTTTCTCCTTAAATGTTTTCTCACATGTTCTATTCTATTTTTTTTCTTTTCTGTTTCTAAAAAGGTGTTTCGAAAAGTATTTTCAAAATATCTTCAAATATGTTTTTATGTCTCTTCTTAATTGTTTTTCAAAAACATTTTCCAAAACTTACTTTATCCATGCTAATGACTCAGTTTCCTATAGGGCTTCATCTATGACCAATTAATTATTCACGTTTCGATACTTCAAGGTCTGAAACTGTCATCATGAAAAAACTACATGAGCCCATATACATCGCGTGAACAACAATCCAATGGATTCATTCTCCTTACTTCTCTATTTACCCCTGACCCTGCTTCAAAGTCCTATAAATTCACAAGAGCTCTTCACACAAACTCAAATCTTCAAAGCTCTTCTATAGCTTTGTCCAAGGTTCTGAGTAAGTGGCTCCCAGAAGGATGATGAAGAAGCAAAGGAAAATAGCCGAAGGATTTCTGGAACATGTTGAGGCAAGATCAAGTCATCTTGGATGATGTATGGAATGAAGAGTAAGGAAAGGGTTCATCTGAAAACCCGTTTCTCTATACTTGGACCATGGTGATCTTGCTGCATCACAGGTGGACTGGAAGACCACTGGGAGATCCCAGAATAACCAATCTTACAAAAGAACTACTGACAAAGTGGTTCTTGGATTTAAGGTGGTGGCTGCTGGTCGAAACACAGTCTTACATGATGCACCTCCACTGTCCCAGCAGTTAGAAGGAGAATGCGTGCAGCAAGCACGGTTGGGATGGAGTCTGGGGCTCTGAGGCAACCCTGAAGCTTTTGTAGCAGAAGGAGTGGTGAAGCTTTGAAAGAGATGAAGTCTATAAGGCTATGCCTCAGGCCTTCGAAGGAATCTCCGGAGGAAGCAATGGATGGATACATTCTATTTTTGGAATGTAACCTCTTTTTTTTTGTGAAAACCTGCTTTTTGTATTTATCAAATGTTTTGAGAAAATTTAACCTTGTGTACTTCTGTTTTTTTCAGTTTATTTTGTTTATCAAAAGTTGTTTCATTCCTTAACAGTTGGTATTTATTTAAAAGTATTTCAGTTTCTCTTGTTTCATTTATTAACAGTTGATTTATTCTTAATCTTTGATATCTGAATAATAATAATAATAATTTGAGTAATAATGTCTCTGCAATATTAGAACAACTGATATCAAGATTCATGCACTAACTTTAATTAAGATAAAAAGGGGGAGAAAATATAATCAGTAAGAAATACGGCTAATGACTTAAAATAGGGTGATATATATGAAACCATGAACCTTTTTAATATACAAAGGGGGAGAAATATAAAACTCACAAAATGTACTGAAAGAATAAAAAGGGGACTGAAAGAATATAAAAGGGGAGAATATAAAAAATAAGGGAAAATATATAAATATATAAAATGATGTATGTAACAGGTAACTAGAAAGTCAGAAAATAACTGAAAGTATAACGTAAAAATACTTATGATAACAATTGATATATGTAATAATATGTAATTATATAACAATCGGTATCTGTGATAAGATAACAATACGAGGTAATATTAGTTTTCAATGAAATAACAAACAATATAATTGGTATCTAAAGAGATTAACATCTGATTAATAATTGGTACTAAAAGATTAACATCCAGTTTCTAAAAGTACTAACATTTGGAATCTAAAATTAACATCTAGTTTCTAAGGATAAGTTAACAAAATGGTATCTAATCTTGTTAGCAGTTAGAATAATAACAATTGACAACATTTAACAAACTAAAAAAATGTTTCTTCTCAGGGGGAGTATTATAGATAGGGGGCCTTCTATACTTAACCATCTTTCCTTAAACATTTTGTAAGTTATACATATCTTTTTGTCATCATTAAAAAGAGGGAGATTGTGAAGTCTATTAATCAGTTTGAGCATTCACACTTGACTCAAAGACTTAATATCCTTTAGTTTTAATGATTAACAAATAAAGTATCTAAAGAACATAATAAGTACAATAGATTATATAAAACAGATTCTACTGAGAAAGGTATTGGTTTGTTGATTGTGTTTCAGGTTGAAATATTCATTAGAAGAAGAAGAAGATTTGATGAACAAAGTGCAGAATCCGAAGAAGAGTAATCCACAACCAAGTTGAAGACTCAAAGGCTATCTGAAAAGAGTAAAATAGAAGACTACTTAAAGACTCGAAGAAGTGATGACTCAAAGATCACCTATCTGAAGTGCAACCATCATCGAAGAAATGAAGACAACATGAAGCAGTCTGAAGATTGAACATATCAGAATCAAGAAATGACTTCTTGAAGACATTGCAAAGTGTAAAGCACATGAAGATCACTCACTCAGTAGATAAAGCTAGACATGCTTTTCTACCTCGATTGAAGTCTTGCATAAATAAGGAAATTTGCAAGACTTTCCACACATGCCTGCAACAAAAGGATTTGTATAAGAAGACCTACTACATCCACAACTGGCTGTCAATCAGAAAATGATAGAAGACCGAACAGAAGCAAGCAAGAAAGATGATTGAATAAAGTACATACAATTCAACATCTTTATCTACAGCAAAGAAAGCTGTCTGAAGCAAAGAAGCTGTCTGAAGCAACGGAGCTGTCTGAAAGACTAGAAGCCATCTGAAGTGTTCAATATTCATCTAAAATATTGAAGTCGTCTGAGATCCGACGTGGCACACTCACTGAAGACAACGAGACTTTTGCTCTCTGAAATATGCTGAAGAAAAGTCGTTCTCTACAAACACGCAACACTTTCAAAGCTTAAATTGGCAAAGTCACAGAGACCTTTCTTGGTACCTTTGAAGTTCATACACCACTGAGGAAATCTCTGTAACGCATAAATTGCAGCAACAACGGTGGCAGCTTTATAGCAGCACCAACGTTGTACTTTGTCAGAATTGTCAGAACACCCAGAAGCGTGGTCTCACAACGGATTGAATAGCATTCAATGCTATCTCTAAACGGTGGTATCACAAACGAAAATATCATCAATCACCAATCCGAAAGAAGCAGAAGAAAAGCTCAGGAGACTAAGCAGAAGCAACAAAGAAAATGTTTTGAATGAAATATTTTAATTCAAATATATTTTATCATCTGCAAGCAACAACCATTGAACAGACATCACACCCAAAGAGATATGATGTCAGGAGCAAATAAAAAAAGGAGTATATCAGAATCGGCAAAAGGACAAATTCAACGATATCTCCTAAAGAGACCTCCTAAAAGAAACAGAGGAAAGCAGAAGAAAACATGAAAGTAGAAAGAAGCAGATTCAAGAGAGAGTATTCGCAGAATTATATCAAGAAACATCTCTCCATGAAGAAGAAAATATCAAGTGTCAGAACAGATCGTCTGAACTCATTCGCTTAAGAGAAAGCAAACCGTTTGAGAAGCTATTACACAACGGCTATATGAGCCACATCAAACAACTATCAACGGTATTATGAAATCATCTTCAAAACGACTATATTTCATCAGAACGTATAAATAGCCTCTGTCGAAACCGGGGTCACGACGGGTCGGCGAAACATATGGAAAAATCGAATTTCAATGGAGTCGCCACTAAATTTATTTTAAGGGAAAACATTTGGAAAAACCCTAAAAAAGAAATGGTCTTCAAAACCAGATATTGGTTGGAGTCTTTTATGCGTAGGGAAGGTATTAGCAACCCTACAATATCCGTCCTAAGATGGTTTACCACTATTCATTGTGCAAAACTTGTTAACTTCCTGAAAATTTCATTTACATACACTACCACCATACCCCGTTTTTATAAAAATGAAAATTATTTTTTTGTTTTTGTATTTTTTTTTATTTTTTTTTATATTTTACAATAAACAATCCAAATCTAAAAAAAGAATTGAATTTGGATTATAAAGCGAAAAAGACATTTTTTTGTTTTTGTCGATTTGCTGACGGTCCGGTTCCGTCCTACGTATCCCAGGTGCAATGGAGAAACAAAGACACATAGTTCTGAAAAACGTGTTGGAAAAAAGATTGACTTTGTTTTGAAAGAATCGATTTTTTTTTTATTTTTAAATAAAGGAAAGTGGGAGAAAATTGTTTTTGGAAGTGTTTTTAGTTCAAGAAAAAAAGAAAATTTATTTTTTAGCAGAGTTGATGCTAGCAAATGGCTATACACGGAACCCTTGAAATTGTTTAGACAACATTATTGACAGAAATGTTATTCGATAAACGTCATTTATTTTGAGAAGAAAATATGTTGTTGAGAAAAGGATTAAAATTCTGTCATTCTGAGTTGCAAGTGGCTATACTCAATATTTTCCTTTTTACGTTATTGATAGAAATGCTATTCAATTAATGTAATTTTTTTAAAAGCATCTTTTTTGAAAAATGATTTGAAATTTCACGCGTTATTGAGCTAGTAAATGACTATACCTCTAATATTTTCCTGTACGTTATTGATAGAAATGCTATTCAATTAACGTAATTTTTTTTTTTTGAAAAGAATCCTTTTTTTTAAAAAAAATGAATTTGAAATTTCACGCGTTATTGAGCTAGTAAATGACTATACCCATATTTTCCTGTTTACGTTTTGATAGAAATGTTATTCAATTAACGTAACTTTTGAGAAAATATTTGGGAGAGATTGAGATTAAACGCATTATTGAGCTAGTAAATGACTATAACTTCAATATTTCATTTTTCTCTTAAAACTATACGTTAAAGGATAAAAAAGGTTATTCCATCAACGTAATCGATTTGATAAAGCAATTTAACAAAATGTTTTTTTATTTTTTTATTTATAAACGGGCAAATTATTAAGCTAGTAAATGACTATGCTCAATTATTTTATGTGAATGACGTTAAAAGATAGAAATGCTATTCTATTAACGTCAAAGATAAAAGGGGATAAATTGAATCATTAATATTCACATGAACACAAAATTACAATTACAAATAATCAATTATTTAGCAGAGAAAGAAATAAACAAATATCTACATCTACAAATGTTAAATAATAATTCTAAACACTTAAAAAATACAAGATGGTGGATCTAAAATATTTACAAAAAGAGATATTAGTGATTAAGAACAAAGACACATATTTAAAACAATAACACACAATTTTTAGTGAAACAATAACACACAATAAAAGAGGGGAAAAATAAATTGGGCCTCAGTTCACATCATTGGCCCAAACACAAAAAACATGCAGGAGATTAAAAAGGAGAGCTGGGCCTTCAGCAGCCTTCATCGCCCCAACTCACAAAAGGGGAGGGGGCAGCCCGCTTTTTAGCATGCATTGGGCAGCCCATTTGTACCCAGATTCTAAACACATACAAACAAACAAAAAAAAAGGGTAAATGAATCAGATTTTTTACACAGAAGCTTCTAGTCTTCTACCACTCCCTCACTCTGTTCTCCTAGGGTTTGCTTTTGGGAGAAAATGAGAGAGCTAAGGGGGTGCAAGGAGGAGGCGGCCATGCGCAGAGGGGGAGCGGCCGCCCTTGCTGGTGGCGCAACGACGTTGCGCGGAGGAGCTCACGAAAGCCGCGAGCAATCGAGAGACGCGGGAGGGTCGCGCATCGGCGGCGGCTCAGGGAAAGGGAGGAGTGGTGGCTCGCGGCGTTTGAATCGACGGTGGTGGTGTAGGGGGGAGGCCGCGCGCAATAGCGACGACGCGAAGGAACACCGGCCCGCGCAGCCGGCAGCGGTGCGGGGTGCGCCCGTGTTTCACACGCGGTGGTAGCGGCGGAGGGACTACCGTGACGGTGGCTCACGTGGTGGGGGGGATTTTTTGTTGTGATTTCTCTTTCTCTTGTTTCTTTCTTTGTTTTACCTATGGTTTTGATTTCAGACCCCCCTTTCTTTGTTTGTTTGCTCTATTTGTGGTGCAGGGGATGTTGACACCATGTGATATGGGAGGCACACGGTGGTGCTACAGGGGAAGGTAGGGCTGTGTGGTTGGCTGATCAAGGATGGCCTACAGTGGGGAGCCTATTTATTTTTCTTTTCTCTGTAAATCTTTCTTTTCCTTTTATTTTCTGTTATTGAGGCATTGTGCTGATGGATTGAGTCTGTTTTAAATTGGACACTGCTTTAAATTTAGTCTTTAGCAACTAGCACTGGTTTGTTATATATTATTTCATTTTGCTTGATTTGGGCTTTACTACTACCCATACACGACGATTCGGATTATACGTAGCAGATATAGGCAGCAACATAGGCAAGAACATAGCAATATGATTCAAAGGCAAGAAAAAAATGATACCGGTTATCCTTTTTGCTTCAGTGACAATATTGTCACTCTGTTAATCCTGCTGTGTAAACAAATTCTTCCCTGTTTCACTCAAGTTGCTGTTGCCACTTCCACATTTTGCTAATAATGAAGATGGTCATAGCGATGGAACGTCCCCCCTTTTTTTTCTTTATCTATTTCCCTCTAATATCGCCCCCTCTTATTTTTTTTTGTATCTGTCCCTTTTTTTTCTAAATGAATGAGATCCCCCATTTATAGGCAAATTTGACCGCCTCTGTAATTGCACGCAAATTGCACTGCTGAGTCATGGCTACAGGCTGCTCATCACAAACTTGACACGCCGCAACAAATTGCTTGCAAGTTGTTTTTGCTACGTTATGCCTTCTGTATTTCCCTCTTTTCCTTTTCAGTTTTGCTGAGTCAAGTGAAGGAGAATGGCCCTAAGGGCGATCCAAAAAGTTTTACAAAGCCATGTGGGCCTTAATGTTAAAGAAAAATAAGAAGAAAACGAAAAAGATTTTTTATAATGTTTAATTCATCATTATAATTAATTATTTAATAACTAATTAATTAATAATTAATCCATTTTTTCATCTTTTGGTTTTTTTTATTAAGGTAAAAGGAACTTATTAAACACCACAAGTATATATGTGAAAATAAAGAAGTAAGAAGTAAAATAAAACTCCCGAACAAAATTGGATGCTGACAGCTGCCCCTCTTTACTTATATTTTACTAAACAATATGAATAAGCATACCTCTTCATATTCTCAAAGTAAAAATTAAGTAAAGATAGAAGCTCCTATTTTGTCCGGAAGAGAAAAAGACGAAAAAAAGGAGAGAAAGACGTTAAACGAGCATAGATTACGGAACATGGCATAAGTTGGGATTTACAAATGCTGGATGGAGAATACACTTCGCGAAAACCTAAATGATGCTAGGCATGTACTGGGCTTAACAGAAATCTTAAAAATGCTGGACAGGGACCAAACTTTATGGAAAGGTAAAGGATGCCAGACATGTACTGGGCTTGAGCAAGAATTTTAAAGGCGCTGGACAGGGACCAGACTTTTTTGAAACATAGAGGATGACAGGCATGTACTGGATTTGAGCAGGAATTTAAAAGGCGTTGGACAGGGACCAGACTTTGCGGAAACATAGAGGATGTCAGGCATGTACTGGATTTGAGCAGGAATTTAAAAGGCGCTGGACAGGGACCAGACTTTTACGAAAAAGATAAAGGGTGTCAGGCATGTACTGGGCTTAAACAGGAATTTTAAAAATGCTAGAAAGGGACTAGACTTTGTGAAAGTGTAAAGGATTCCAGGCATATACGAGGCTTGAACAAGAATTTAAAGGTGTTGGACCGGGACCAGACTTAACGGAAACGAAAAGGAAGCCAGGCATGTACTGGGCTTTAGATGAAGGATGCTAGGCTTAGGAAGGAAGGATGCCAGGGCGATGCTGGGCTTAGGATGGAAGGATGTCGGGGCGATGCTGGGCTTTCGATAGAAGGATGTCGAGGCTGATGTTGGGCTTAGGATGAAGGATGCCAGGCCGATGCTGGGCTTAGGATTGAGGATGAAACTCTGATGGCACCAGACTGAATCTGGACGTTTTGATCAGAGTTAAATAGGATTAGGTGGGCTGAAACTCTGATGGCACCAGACCGACTTTGGACGTTCCGATCAGAGTGAAAAGGAAATTAGGTGGGTTGAAACTCTGACGGCACCAGACTGACTCTGGACGTTCTGATCAGAGTGAAAAGGGATTAGGTGGGTTAAAACTCTGATGGCACCAAATCGACTCTGGACGTTCTGATCAGAGTGAAAAGGAGATTAGGTGGGCTGAAACTCTGATGGCACCAGACCGACTCTGGACGTTCTGATCAGAGTGAAAAGGGATTAGGTGGGTTAAAACTCTGATGGCACCAGACCGACTCTGGACGTTCTGATCGGAGTGAAAAGGGATTAGGTAGGCTGAAACTCTGACGGCACCAGACTGACTCCGGACGGTTTGATCAGAGTGAAAAGAAGATTAAACAAATATTGGAAATTTTGAGATCCAAAATGAAGATTTAATGAATCAAGGTGAGCTGAGTAGGACATGTAGTGGGCACATGGGCTCGAAGAGATGTCATGGGCGTAGGGACCCAAAATGAAGATCAAATGAGTTCACTGCGCAAGACTGAGGATGCAATGTGCACATGAACCCAAGAAGATGATGTAATGGACATGATGACCCAAGATAGGACTATAATGGGAGTGGGGGCTCACAAACTGGTTGCAGGAATCTGAAAGAGAGATTCAATGGACCTAAGGACCCTTAATGAGTGTGTCATGGGCACATGGGCCCAAGATGGAGGATTAAATGGGCAAAGTAGCCCAAAGTAAGCATTGAAATGGGTATGAGGACCCAAGATAAGCATGTCATGGGTATAAAAACCCAAAGTGAGTGTGTAACGGGCGCATGGGCCCAAGATGGAGAATGCGATGGAAAAATGGCCCAAAGAAAAAATAGAAATGGGTGCGAGGACCCAAGGTAAGCATTCTGTGGGTATAGAGACCCAAAGCGAGTGTGTAACGAGCACATGGGCCCAAGATGGAAAATGTGATGGGCAAAGTGGCCCAAAGCAAAATGGGTTCGAGGACCCAAGGTGAGTAAGTCATTGATACAAGGGCCCAAAGTGGATGATGTCATGGTCGAAGTGGCCCAAAGAGTACGTGATGGACATATGGGCTTGATACTGAAGGTACAAAAGGTATGAGAACCCAATGATTTGATCATGATGATCTCAGAGAATGGGTGTGCGGACCATTGTAAAGGGCGCTAAAGCCTAAGAAATTGAAATGCAATGGGTAAAAGGACCCAAGTGACTCAATGGGTATATGAACCCAAAGAACAAAACTTGACGGGTACGTGAACCCTAGGGATGAATTGGGCAGATAACCGAAGAATTGAGTTGACGGGTACGTGGACCCTGAGGATGAATCGGGAATGTGAGCCCAAAGAGTTGACCTTGATGGGTATGTGGACCCCAAGGATGAATTGGGCATGTGAACCCAAGGGATTGACCTTAACGGGTACGTGGACCCTGAGGATGAATTGGGCATGCGAACCCAAGGGATCGACCTTGACGGGTACGCAGACCCTGAGGATGAATTGGGCATATGAACCCAAGGAATTGACTTTGACGGGTATATGGACCCTGAAATCGGGATCTGCTGGGTTTCAGAACCGAAAGAAGCCATGAGTATAAGGTCTCAAGGAACTGAAGATGCATCAGGTATGGGGACTTTGACATCAACTTTTGGTGGGCATGGATCTATGCATACTGGGTATGAGAACCTGAGAATGGGAGTGCAATGGGCACTGGAATCATTGATTGAGGGTGACAACAGTCGTGTGAGCCCCACAAAATGTATGAGAGAGATACAAAGATTCTCAATGAAGAGGAAATGGGTTAGAGGGCCCATAGAGGGCCGATGTTGAGAATGTAATGGGTACATGGACCCAAGAATGGAGTTACATTGGGTAGGAGGAAATCAGACAAGAGTGTCCTAGGTATAAAGGCCCAAGAATGTGGCCATGATGAACATAAGGGCCCAATAGTGAGTATGGAGTGGGCACAGGGACCTTAAAGTTAAAGTATGGTGGGTCCAAGGACCCAAGGGAAGCAATGTGCCCCACGAACCGAGAGTGTGGGTACAAGAACCCAGGAAATCCCAAATTATAATAGCATGAGCAAAAAAGAGTGAGTGGAGTGTGCCACATGAGTGATCCACAATGTAAAGAATCAGATTAACAAATAGTGTCAAATACAAAAATTATGTTCAACATGAAAGATGAGCTTGATTGGCAATGCATGATGCAAACGTGGTGCATGATGAAAGGAGTAATGCTACAAGGATGATTGTTGATGCAAAGCGCATTGGATACTCCCTAGAACTTTTCCTTTTGGTTTGATCATTTTTATTGTCTTCACCAAATATGGGCCAAATTAATCTTGATTTTTCTTGAATCCTCGATCCTTATAGACTTAGGTGCCGCACAAGGTTCATGGATGAGCAAATGACATATCTCTGAATCAAGCTTGGGTCCTTTGATCAATTGATGCTCTTGATGCCTAATCGAGTATATTATGAAGTAAGCGCATGTTGCAGTTTTAATCATTTGAGCTTGTGATTTGGTCATTCCTTATTTTGTTGGGAGTTCATCAAATTCCATGTGTCTTTGAAGTCATAAAAATGATCAAAATGCTTTTCAAGTGTTGACACATGTTTTCTTTCAATATATGTATGTCAATAAATGCAATATGAATTTGCCGAATGGATTGCACATTTACAAAGAAGAGGGTCATGTTTGTCTCATGGGGGTCAAGGATTCACAAGAGGTAGTGGACAAGGTAAGGACTATTTTTTGGCTTTTCTTTTTACATCTGCTATCTTGGTGATCAAGAATTTACAAGAGGTAGCAACAAAGGTAAGGAATTTTTGGTTTTTTCTTTTTCTTTTTACATCTGCTATATGGGGATCGAAAATTTACAAGAGGTAGTAGTAACAAGGGTAAAGCTTTTTTCTTTTGTTTTTTCTTTTCTTTTCCTTTTTTGTTTTTTTGGTTTTTTTTTTTTGTATGGTATTCTCTCAATCAACAGAGTTAGTCTCTCGTATCTAAAATTTTGGGAGCCCATCATTTAGTTTCTAGGGATTGTGAGTTGCCCCTATCAGTCAATTTCTAAGGATATGAATTTCACTAGTTGCACACGGCTTCAAATGTTACATTTTCCCCAGTGCCTCATAATGACTCTAATATATGTATTTTGAATACTTTGTTCGCCCCCTGTTTGAATACATTTCAACATCTTATCTGCCCCCGTATCATTTTTTGCCCCAGTTTGGTTCTTAGAATGACTTTGATCTCCTGTATCTTGTCTTTTGCCCCAAGTGTTGGTCATGGTTGCCCCATTTGCCCTAACTTTTGCTTAGGTTGCCCTTACGGGTTTTCAACCTAACGGGCCCTTTATATCTTCCTTATCATTTTTCTTTCTTTTTTGGCTATTGACTGCATGTTTGAGTAATATTTGTTCTCAGAATTAAAGTTGTAAAAATGATGGACAATCATTTCATTGATCAGAATGGACTTTGTAAGACTTGTAACGGGGGTCAGGGCTAATGGCTAGGAAAAAGGATATATCAGGCCCAAATAAGTGTTTTAAGGGTTCAAAGGATCAAGGATCGATAACTCCGTTCTTTTAAAGGAACAAATGTTCAAGTGGGAGTTTTGAAGTCAACGATTATTTCTTTTTTGTCACTTTGCTCATTCATGCTTTTGCTTGTCTTTTTCTTTTCACCGATTTCTTTTTCTTTTTCTTCTCTATGTTTTTTTTTTACATTTTTTTTATATTTCCAACTATGCAAAAACATGAGTGAAAGTTGACTTTCGTTTCGCGCAATCCCAATGTGGGGGTGATCCTTGTCCAAGGTATTTGAAAGAAAAAAATCTAGGCTCAACGGGGACAACTAGGGATGATGATTTGATATTTTCGGGATAGAGAAAGATGGCCATCATCATTTTAAATCATAATTGCCCATTTTCATACTTTAATTCCGAGATCAAAATCTCAAACTCATCTTTTTAACCCTCCAAAACAAGCTTCTTCCTTGAAGAGGGATCATCTAAAGGGTCCATGACACCGATACCACTTAATAAAAATGGCATTTATTTCCCTTATTTCAGATTTTAAAGGCCAGTTTCCTTCTTTTACCATGGTGTCTACCCTAGGCCACCCACAACTCCTTCAAGCGATTTGGATTTCCAGCAACTTCTAACTCCGCAAACTCCCAGGAATTCCTTATCATTTTCACAATCCTTATTAGCAAGATTTATGGATTACCAAAATTTTAGGATGTGACACTAACACTTTTGTGAGAGAGACTCATGAGGGTCAACATTATTTACAATGGACTTGGGAAATGAAATGCATGAACAAAGTTAAGGTCAGAGGTAAAGAGCAAAAAGTTGTTGGCAAATTCAGCATGCATTTCATTGATTACATATTTTGAAAGAGAATTGTGCACTTGCTAAGCATATTGTTGTCACAAAAGCCCTAGGTAGAGCGATGTGATTAACAGTACAAAAAAGCAAAAACACATGAAACTTGACAATCTCGCAACAATTGAGCTTAAATTTGGCATAACATGAATGAGCCAGATCAACAGCCATCCTTTAGTTCTCTTTGCAACAACACCATCAACGAGACTTCCATTTTTAATCACAGGATTAGGACCATTTCCTTCAAAGCTCAACCACTTTACCTTAATCAACTCTTGAACCTTGGGCTTTAAAGTCCTGCAATCTTCAGTGGAATGTCCTGGTGCCCCAGCATGATAATCGCATTTAGCATTGGGATCATAGCCCCTTGGGTAAGGTGGTTCAACTGGAGGTAAAGGGCGAGGGACAACCAACGAACCACGAATCAGATGCGGCAACAACTCTGTGTAAGACATGGGGATTGGGTCAAGCTGGACCTGCTTCTTTCCTCGCTTCTGTTGGTTTAGGTTAGAGTTAGGAACATGGATTGGTGATTGATTTGGCCGAGGTGATGTGGTAAACATTGCTCGTGGTGGGGTGGGATGCGGTGGGAAGTATGGAGTGGTTGGATTATTAGCATGATATGGAGTGGGAAGTGGCAGGCAATATGGTGCGGAGCGTGGTGTGGTTGGACTATAAGCATGATATGGGGTGGGGAAGTGGCGGGCAATATGGTGTGGAGTATGGTGTCGTTGGATTATAAGGATGGGGTGGCGTCATTTGAGAAGGTGTAACCGCGTATGGCATGTTAGGAGCTTGGAATATGTGTTGTGAATGGATGGGACATGGAGGATGGTGAGACATCATTGGACGATATGGTAGGGGATATGATGTGTTTGGGGTTGTGGCAGTGCATTGATGGAAGGAAAAGGTGTTGGAAGGGTTGCTTGGGGATGGTTATACGAACATACGACGGGAGGAACCATCATCTCTTGAGAATTTCGTCCAAAGGATTGTACTGGCATTGGGGAGAGGCCAAGAGAATTACACGTTTGGCTTGTTGCTTTTGGCCTGTCCCAGATGAAGTCCCTCCTACATCTCTTTCTTGTAACAACTCAAAAATTTTAGTTAATTGCCCCTGCATCTTGTTGACATCATTCCTCAGCTTTTGTTGGCCTTGTTCCAGCTCATCCATGATCCTTGACTGAGCACAAATCCTATAAGGATTGCGAGGAAATTATTTTTATTTCTTTTTATTTTTATTTTATCAGGTAAAGGAAAAGAACACAAGGCGAAATGACATGCTATTGGTTGTGGAAAGATTTTCCAAGCGCTCCAATAACTAAAGGGGTTCCCCACTTTCTAACGCTAGAGGCAAATTTCCTCTTAGGTTATAGAGTGGTTGATGGTCAATTACGGGAAGTATTCCCTCCTCGATAAGTGACATCTTCACACTAGCAATGTGATCAATCTCTTGCAAGAGTCTCTATTACCCGTCAAGGACGAGTCTTCTCACGATGAAAATGTGTTTGACATTTATACAGGGGAGAATCTCTCCCTTGATGAAATGTCTAAACCAATGCACATCCAATGCCAAAATCAGTCAAAACGCCCTTGATTATTGGTCCATTTGTCTTCTTATCTCTTCAAAAGTCATTGCTCGTCACTGTAATTATGATACCTCCCTCTAACTCTGATGTATGGCTAGTGTGACATTGAACCTCTTTCATTCTTTTCTATTGAACGCAATAGAAATCTTTCCATTCCATGCAGATGCAAAATTACCTCTTATTTAACATGATTATGAAATGGCTTTTAGAGCAGAGATAATTTGTGGAGCTTTCTTTTTATTTATTATATTTACAATGCAGATGAGTTATTTGATGAGCTGGCTCATGTATGAAAGATCAATGAAAGAAGAAAGGAAAAAAATGGCTTTGTTATTAGAGAAATTTTTGTGTATGTTTTTTTTTTTTTAAAAAAAGATAAATGTCCTATTGCTAAATGTCATAGTAAATATATACAATGATAAATGGAAGGAAAAGAGAGAAAACATTCCCCCATGTGTCCTAGCTCAGGTGAACCCTATGGCACAATATCACCTAAGGTCAAGGCTCTAGATTTGGTGGTTGCTAGGGCAACTTATTGTGCACGGTTTTTTAAGGTTGGGACTAAACTCTCATGGATGATGGTTCCCAGATTGCCCTTTATCAAATAGACAAGGACCCAGTCTCACAAACTTACCACAAGGAGGCATGGGACCCTCTCGATTGTGATTAATTTGTAAAACTAGTGACAATCTGAGTGGCGAATCAACAAAAGCCACGTGAGCATTAAGCCCCTCAAAGACAGTTTGTTGAAACACCTTCCACTCCTTGGCGCGCACAGGCTCGGGTATAGAGCCAAAGAGTGTGTGAGGTTGGTGATGGTGTGGTGTGTGTAGGGGCACACAAACCTTTCCTTTCCTTCCCCATCTGCAAAACAAACCAAACAACACAAATATATACAAGATACAGTCCTCTACCCTAGTGTTGAAGTAGAATATAATACAAAATGATATTTACATAAGAGCAAAAAATATTTACAACAATACACATGAAACAAAACGAAACAAAACAAAACAAAACAAAAGGGGTAAAATGAGTATAAACGTTAAAAATTTTGCACAATTAATTATGACAGGCTTAACTCTCAAACGTCCCCAGCGGAGTCGCTAGCTGTCGAAACCGGGGTCACGACGGGTCGACGAAACATAGTGGAAAAATCGAATTTCAATGGAGTCGCCACCAAAGTTTATTTTAAGGGAAAACATTTGGAAAACCCCTCTTAAAAGAAAAATGGTCTTCAAAACTAGATATTGGTTTGGGAGTCTTTTATGCGTAGGGAAGGTATTAGCACCTTACAATATCCGTCCTAAGACAATTACTTCTAATTAATTGTGCAAACTTGTTAACTTCTGAAAATATTCATTTTACCCCTTTTTATAAAAATGAAAATTATTTTTTTGTTTTTGTATTTTTTTTATTTTTTTTATATTTTTACAATAAACAATCCAAATCTAAAAAAGAAAATGAATTTGGATTAAAAGCGAAAAAGACATTTTTTTTTTGTTTATTTTGGCTTGACGGGTCCGGTTCCCGCTCCTACGTATCCCCAGGTGCAATGGAGAAATCAAAGCCACGTAGTTCTGAAAAACGTGTTGGAAAAAAGATTGACTTTATTTTGAAAGAAATCGATTTTTTTTTATTTTTTAAAATAAAGGAAAGTGAAAGAAATTGTTTTTGGAAGTGTTTTTAGTTCAAAGAAAAAAAAGAAAATTTATTTTTTAGCAGAGTTGATGCTAGCAAATGGCTATACAACGAACCCTTGAAATTGTTTAGACAACATTATTGATAGAAATGCTATTCGAATAAACGTCATTTATTTTGAGAAGAAAACATTTTTTGAGAAAAGATTTAAAATTCTGCATTATTGAGTTAGCAAGTGGCTATACTCAATATTTTCCTTTTTACGTTATTGATAGAAATGCTATTCAATTAACGTAATTTTTTTTTTAAAAGAATCTTTTTTTTGAAAAATGAATTTGAAATTTCACGCGTTATTGAGCTAGTAAATGACTATACTCAATATTTTCCTTTTTACGTTATTGATAGAAATGTTATTCAATTAACGTAATTTTTTTTTGAAAAGAATCCTTTTTTTAAAAAAAAATGAATTTGAAATTTCACGCGTTATTGAGCTAGTAAATGACTATACCCAATATTTTCCTTTTACGTTATTGATAGAAATGGTATTCAATTAACGTAACTTTTGAGAAAATTATTTTTGGGAGAGATTTGAGATTAAGCGCATTATTGAGCTAGTAAATGACTATACTCAATATTTCCTTTTCTCTTAAAACTATACGTTAAAGGATAGAAAGGCTATTCCATCAACGTAATCGATTTGATAAACCAATTTAAAAATGTTTTGTTTTTTATTTATAAACGGGCAAATTATTGAGCTAGTAAATGACTATGCTCAATTATTTTTATTTGAATGACGTTAAAAGATAGAAATGCTATTCTATTAACGTCAAATATAAAAGGGGATAAATTGAATCAATTAATATTCACATGAACACAAAATTAAAATTACAAACAATCAATTATTTACAGAGAAAGAAATAAACAAATATCTACATCTACAAATGTTAAATAACTAATTCTAAACACTTAAAGAAATACAAGATGATGGATCTACAATAATTTACAAAAAGAGATTATTAGTGATGAAGAACAACACATATTTAAAACAAATAACACACAATTTTTAGTGACACCAAATAACACAAAATAAAAGAGGGGAAAAATAAATTGGGCCTCCGTTCACATCATTGGCCCCAACACAAAAAAACATGCAGGAGAATTAAAAAAGGAGAGTTGGCCTCAGCAGCCTTCATCGGCCCAACTCACAAAAAGTGGAGGGGGCCAGCCGCTTTTTAGCATGCATTGGGCAGCCCAATTTGTACCCAGATTCTAAACAACATACAACAAATAAAAAAAAGGGTAAATGAATCAGATTTTATTACACAGAAGCTTCTAGTCTTCTACCACTCCCTCACTCTGTTCTCCTAGGGTTTGCTTTGGGAGAAAATGAGAGAGCTAATGGGGGTGAAGGGAGGAGGCGGCCATGCGCAGAGGGGGAGCGGTCGCCCTTGCTGGTGGCGCAACGACGGTGCGCGGAGGAGCTCACGAAAGCCGCGAGAATTGGGGGAGATGCGGGGAGGGGTCGCGCAGCGGCGGCGGCTCAGGGAAAGAGGCGAGTGGTGGCTCGCGGCCATTTGAATGACGGTGGTGGGTGTAGGGGGAGGCCGCGCGCAAGTAGCGACGACGCGAAGGAACACGCCGCGCGCAGCGGCAGCGGTGCTGTAGGGGTGCTTGCGCGTGTCTCACGCGGTGGGTAGCGTCGAAGGGACTGCCGTGAACGGTTGCTCACGGTGGTGGGATTTTTGGCTGGTGCTTTCTCTTGTCCTTTACCTTTGTTTTATCCGTCTGGTTTTGATTTCAGACCCCCCTTTCTTTGTTTTGTTTGCTCTATTTGTGGGTGCAGGGGATGTTGACCATGTGATATGGGAGGGCACACGGTGGTGCTACAGGGGAAAGGTAGGGTTGTGTGGTTGGCTGAGCAAGGATGGCCTACAGTGGGGGAGCTATTTATTTTTCTTTTCTCTGTAAATCTTTCTTTTCCTTTTATTTTCTGTATATTGAGGCATTGTGCTGATGGATTGAGTCTGTTTTTAAATTGGACACTGCTTTAAATTTAGTCTTTTAGCAACTAGCACTGGTTTGTTATATATTATTCATTTTGCTTGATTTGGCTTTACTACTACCCATACACGACAGATTTCGGATTATACGTAGCAGATATAGGCAACAAACATAGGCAAGAACATAGCAATATGATTCAAAGCAAGAAAAAAATGATACCGGTTATCCTTTTTGCTTCACAATATTTGTCACTCTGTTAATCCTGCTGTGTAACAAATTCTTCCCTGTTTCACTCAAGTTTCTGTTGCCACTTCACATTTTGCTAATAATGAAGATGGTCATAGCGATTGGAACGTCCCCCCCCTTTTTTTCTTTATCTATTTCCCTCTAATATCCCCCCTCTTATTTTTTTTTTGTATCTGTCCCTTTTTTCTAAATGAATGAGATCCCCCATTTATAGGCAAATTTGACCGCCTCTGTAAGTGCAGCAAATTGCACTGCTGAGTCATGCTACAGCTGTTCACAACTTGACACGCCCAGCAAATTGCTGCAAGTTGTTTTGCAACGTTTATGCCTCTGTATTTCCCTCTTTTCCTTTCAGTTTTGCTGAGTCAAGTGTAGAATGGCCCTAAGGCGGTCCAAAAGTTTTTTTTTTTTTAAAAGCAAAAGTTTTACAAACTCATGTGGGCCTTAATGTTAAAGAAAAATAAGAAGAAGAAACAAAAAGATTTTTTTTATAATGTTTAATCGATCATTTAATTAATTAATTATTTAATAACTAATTAATTAAATAATTAATCCATTTTTCATCTTTTATTTTTTTATTAAGGTAAAAAGGAAATGATTAAACACCACAAGTATATATGTGAAAATAAAGAAGTAAGAAGTAAAATAAAACTCCCGGACAAAATTGGGTGCTGACAGCCTCAAGATTGAATTTGAAGATTTTGCCGACCTATTGGTCAGTCAGACAAAATTGTTGATCAACAGAATCAAACTAGTTAATCAGGTTGAATGCCTTATGGTTAACAAGAGTTGACTTGAGCTTAAGTGGATCATGAAGATGTCAACTAAGTTTGATCAGAGAGTTGGTTCTCAATCAGGCTACTGACTAGCTGGTCAGTTAGTTAGGTTGTTCAGTTGGTCTGTTTGATCAAGTGAGTTGATTGTTCGAAAGACAATCATGCTGAACAAATGACTATCAAATTGGGTACGGTTTGAAGCTTTGATATACCTTGGTGTTCCTATGATATGGGTGAGAATGTAGCCCATGGAAACTAATGGTTTGAGAACAAGGTTGGAGCATCATTTCACATCTCGGTTAGCCTACTCTCAGAGGATGTATTCCTCATAGAAAGACAGGGATTGTACTTAATTCAAACACTTGTATCACTGTCTATCCTTGTACTTAGTTTGTAATGTCTGTATCCTGAGTTTGTACTCAGTAATCTCTATGTACAAGTAGAATCTAAGTTTAGAGGTTCTGGCGAACATCTAACTTGGATTGATTAGTGAAACTACTCAACACTTTATGTGTCTGAGAGCCTGGAGAGGCTTGGTGGAAGAAAGAATACTTGAGCCTGAAGAGGCTTGACTATAAAAGAATACTTGATGTCTGGAGAGACTGTACTCGTGATGTCTGGAGAGACTGTACTCGTGATGTCTGGAGATACTGTACTCGTGATGTCTGGAGAGACTGTACTCGTGATGTCTGGAGAGACTGTACTCGTGGTGTCTGGAGAGACTGTATTCGTTGTGTCTGGAGAGACTGTACTCGTGGTGTCTGGAGAGACTGTACTCGTTGTGTCTGGAGAGACTGTATTCATATTCAAGTCTGTATCTGAGTTCAGATAGTGGAAAAATCCAGTGGTTGTTTGCCTCTGGGACTGGATGTAGCTCACGGATTTGTGGGTGAACCAGGATAAACTTTGTGCCTAAGTTCTCTTTCCCTTAATCTCTTTATTTCCAATTTTCATATTTATGTTGGGGATTGAAAGTATTTTTCATAATAAACGTAACACAACTATTTCAATAAAATGATCTTTCATGTGAACAAAACATGAGATGTCTCTCATATCATTTGAAGCATTACAAAGAATGTTCCTTGAAGAACTTATGAAATAATTTTCTGAAGTGAGTTTGGAAAGAGATCTGTTCAGAAATCGGGAACAGACTTCAGACAACCTCTAGTCGTCTGAAGTATTTTAGAAACTGTTCTGAAAATAATCTTTGTGATAATCTTCAGAAGATACTTTGAGAAACCTCTGTTTTAAAACAATCTTAAGCTTTAGAAGAAACTCTGTTTTTCTTATCTTCCGCACGTTTTAACTATCTCTGATCTTAAGACTTGTTTTGAACGTTGCTCATTTTCATGATTTAAATTAAAGATTTCCAAAAACAATCAAAAAGCTTAAAACACTATTCAACCCCCCTTCTAGTGTTTCATGTGGTTCTAACACAGAGATTTGGCCAAAGATTCAAACTAATGGCTAATAGAAAACATATCAAATCTGGAGAATTGAACCAAGGAAGAATTTGATCTTAAGTTTTTATGCTTTCTTCTTCGATTTTATTCAATTCATATTGACTTCATTTATCCATATTGATATTTCTTCGAGCTCTCCTACTGAAAGCAATTTTGATGAAGATCGAACAATAGAGAGCCCTCTCCATGTTACCTTTTCGAGAAGAGCATCATTAACTGACAAATTCACGGAGGAATCGAAGAAGATGATGAAGAACAAGAAGTTTAATCTCCTACTGCACAGTCGAAGTCCAACTCTCCTGTAAAGGAAAAATCTCCAACACCTCATCCAATTCAACCTTCTCTGCCAGAAAAAGGACAAGAGTGCTTAACCTGCCAGATAAAAACCCCATCCCGTCAAGCACAAGAACAAAGACAATAAAAGCTCCAGGTTTCTCGAACGAATCATCCAAATCTACTTTATCTATATGCCTACGGATCTCGATGAACGTGTTCATAACTTGGATGAAAATCCATTTCTAATCCTATAAGTGCTCTCAGGTGAAGTCTCTTTGTCTTCTGCTCAATTAGAAGCTACTATTCAACAAAACGCAGATGAGTCTGTCCCACTTGAAATAGTTATTCAAAATTTCAAGAAATTAGTCTTCGAGAAACCTATGTTAACACTTATCCCTCGAGATATTCATTATAGGTAAGAGACTGAAAGTTATTTTACCCTATTTGAAAAGAGGAAAGAAGACTTTTCTGAAACTCAACTCAAAGGAGTTCAAAGAGTTATTTCTTTATACAAGAATGACCTTGATACTGTGAGCCAAATCGAAAAGACTACTTCAACCCTTGGGAGTCAGAAGCTTGGGAAGGTTGGGTTGTTGGAGAAATTAAAAGATTCTAAGGTAAAAGTTTCCAAATATGACAAATCTATACAACAGAATCGAGCAAGGATAGCTGACTTCGAGAGGGAGGAGAAAATGATCGAAGATGCAATTAAGAAATTGCAAGAGGATGCTGCAAGGGTAAGGTCTGACAAAACTGTACTTCAAACCACTGTTTTGAGACAAGACATCTCAAGAACTGAAATTCAAAATTCAATGAAGTGGGTATCAAAAGAAGATGTTAATGTTTCGGAAAATATTAGCACTCTCGAGAAGGATGAATATGAATTAAAGATCAATATGAATACTACCTTAACGAGTTTGTCAGAATGCAGCAAGATCCTTAGTTTTGATTTTAAGTGTTACCTTTTCGATTCCTCTCAAACAATTTTTGTGTTGTAATTACCTTTTGTTTGAGCATAGGCTCAAATTCTTTTATTCCTTTGAACAATTTACTCCTTAATGCACAATTCTAATTTCTTGCAATGTGGATTTATATTCCTTTAAATATTTCCCATTTATTGACACGATACATAAATCACCATCTAATTCTCGAATTTAGTACGCGTTATTTGAATAAACTTTCTCTATCTCGAAAGGTCCCTCCCAATTTGGAGACCATTTTCCAAATCTCTTAGACCTTTTATCCATAGGTAAAATTAATTTACAAACATAATCACCAACTCTGAATTCTTTTTTCTTGACCTTTTTATTACAATAAGAGAAATTTGTTCTTTTTTCGAATAACGTTTTCGAGGGAATTTAATCTTTCATTATCAAGTTCATTTAACTCATCAAACATTAAATTCCAATAATCCTGATGAGGTAAATCGAATTGCCTTTGAACTCTTACTGACTGTAAGTTAATTTCTAAAGGCAACATTGCATCATGCCCATAAACTAACTTATAAGGAGTAGTCCGAGTAGCTTTTCTAGGAGAGTTCCTATAAGCCCATAAAATTTGGTTGTTTCATGCCAATTCTTTGGGTTTTGCCCAACATATCTTTTAATTAAAGCAATAATAATTTTATTAACTGCTTCAACTTAACCATTTGATTGTGCATAATATGGAGTGGAGGAAAATAAACTTTATTCGTTTCGATTCAGTAAACCTCACAACCTTTCGACCAGTGAAAACAGTCTCTTGATCTGTTGTAATAGTTTCAGGAATTCCAAAATCAAAAGATAATATTTTCTTTGATAAACTTAATAATATCATCCTGAGAAACCTCTTTAAGAGGAATTGCTTCAACCCACTTAGTAAAGTAATCAACACCTACTAAGATAAACTTATGGTTTTTAGAAGAAGCAGGATGTATCATTCCAATTAAATCTAAAGCCCATCCTCGAAAAGGCCAAGGCTTTACTATTGAATGTAATTCACTCGTTGGAACTTGCTATATATTGCCATGTTTTTTACATTCTTCACAAGACTTAGAAAAATTATGACAACCCTTGGCCGTTGAAGGCCAAAAGAATAACTTTCTTTTCAAAAACCCATTCCATTTTTCTTCCTGCTTGGTGAGCCCCACAGTTTCCCTCATGAACTTCGACCAAAGCTAAATAAGCTTCAGACTCACTCAAGCATCGAAGTGAATTTCTATCAACAGATTTCTTATATAGTTCTTCCCCTAGAATAACATAATTAAGAACTTTATATTTTAGCTTTTTATTTGCTGAAGGTGTAGGATTTCGAAGGAAATCTATAATCTTTTTTCTCCAATCATTAGAGTCAAGAGTATTTATATTCAAAATTTCCAGTTCTTTCATTGGCAATCTTTCTTGAATATCCATAGCTTTCCTCAAAGTCCCAATCAAAATCCTATACCCAAAAACTATTTGGACTAATTCATGAGCTTCATAATTCTGAACTTGAGATACATGTTCAATTTTTAATTCATCAAACATTTCTAAAAGAGATTGATGGGTAGAGCTTGATTGATGTATCCTCTTATTTCTTCCTGTTCAAGAACTTGATAAGGGATTCACCACCCTTCGGATATACATCTCGTACCTCCTTCTCGAACTCATCAATGGCCATGTTGGTTGCCTCTTTGACTGAATTCGAGTCCTGCACTTCAACCATGTTGATACTAACAAGTTCAACATAATTGGCATTCACTTGAAGAGGATAGGAATCAATCTTCATTGCCATGGATGGTTTCTCTTCGAATTTCAAGTGAACCTGTTTGATAGCTTCTTGAATAATGTCCCTGAAATGAACACAACTGTTCGTCCAATGACCATAAGTATGATGTTACTTACAATATTTTCGACCTCTTCTCTGCTCTGGAGAAGGGATCTTATGATCATCACTTAGAGTAATTTGCTTATCTTTAACCAATATATAAAAAATCTGATCAGCTTTCGAATTACTACCAACATTAGTATTATTATTATTGTATATGGTTTGAAGAAAGAGCAAACATAAGGAGGCCCTAGCTTAAGTTCAGCAACATGAACATCATTATCTTCTAAATCAACGTCTTTGTCTCTACCTTCAGAAACCTCTAAGTATGTAATCTTATCTTTTCTAACAATCCAATCAACTTTCTTGAATCTCTCTTTTTCTTTTTTAAGATGCTCTATTTGTCTCACTTTATAAGCCAATTGGGCCATATCTCTAAGTTTTTTATTGACTAACTTTTTACGAATCGAATAATCGAGGCCTCCTGCGGCCATTTGAACCAATTTATACTCATGAATCTAAGTAAAACATATGGCTTTCATTTGTCTAAATCTATTCAAATAATCATTGATTGATTCAATTTGTGTTCTTTTAATATTAACCAAATCCATGAGGCTAACCTTAGTTTCCCCTCGAAAGAATTGTTCATGAAAATTTCTCTTCAATTGATTCGACGTATGGATTGAATTTGGAGGTAAAGTCGTAAACCAAGCAAAATCGTTCTTTGTAAGTGAACTTGGAAAGTATTTCATTTTAAGATTTTTGTTATTTGATAAATCCCCTACTTCGATTTGATATCGAGCAATATATTCAACTGTAGACTCACCTACTTCCCCTAAAAACTTAGTGAATTTAGGGACTTTCCAACCCCTTGACAATTCTGTTTGTGAAACAAACTGGGAAATGGAGATACTATATAAGGGTGGTTAGTGAAACCAACATTGAACCCATGTCTATTGAGAACTTGTTCGACGATCCCAATAACATTTTGATGCCCCCAATGTTATTTAGTCTTATCCTTTCTAGAATTTCATCAACGTTCTGATTCCGATTCAGAACGACTCTGGGAACATCATTATTTCTATTTTCTCTAGAAAAATTGGGTCATTTGCTTGATTATTAACCTCTTGATTTTGTGGAGTATTATTAACACCAATATTGGCCACTTGTTGAACTATTGGGTCTGCAGGAGCTCCAAACACATAAGCTATTCGGGCCATTTTCCTTGCCAAAGTGTTATAATTAGTATTAGTTGTTTAAACTAATGGATTAAACACAGTGGCCATTTGTTGTGTCAACATGTTTTCCATCTCATGGTTGTTTTAATCCATTTATTGCCTCATTGATTGTAATGTCGTATTTGTAAAGGGTAGAAGAACTACCCACAAAAGGATTGTGTTGGGATTTGAATTTCTAGTATTTCGAGTTTCCCAAAATATGTAAGTTCTTTACACTTTTCGAGTTCACAAAAAACGTAAAAGTTAACTTTTCAAGTTTTGTTAATGAATTTGATAACTTAGAAAGTTCTTTATTGAAGTTGATATAAAGAGAACTTCAGAAATTCGAAAAGAATAGACAAAATGAACTCGAAGACATAAGATTTCTGGAAAAAACCTAAATCATAAGGTTTCTGGAATACCGAAGTCAGAACGGATTCTGGAAAATCAAAATCGAAAGATATTCTAGAAAATCGAAGTTATAAGGCTTCTGGAAAATCGAAATCAGGAAGTATTCAATGAGCCCAAATATCAACATAAAAAGACTAAGTGTCAAAGATGAAGGAATTTTCGAGTACATGAAGTCAGAATTCCAGAAAGAAGATTTCGAGAAATCGAAGAGCAAGATTTCGAGTGCATGAAGTCAGAATTCCAGAAAGAAGATTTCGAGAAATCGAAAAGCAAGATTCGAGTTTGCAGAAAGCAGAAACTCGAAAACAAGGTGCATAAAGACTTAGAAGATTTCTGAATCTGAAAGTGACTTTCGAGGAAACAGAAGACAGAAGAAAACAGTTACTGGAAGTTACAAAAGTTTGCTGATCAAGGACAGATGGCAACATCCCAATGGAAGTACTTTGAAAAGTGCAAGGATTAAAGGTAGTTTCTGGATAGCAGGAAAACGTGGCAGACATGCATGCTGCCAACACATAGGGCTAGATGATGTGTCAATTGTACATAGTTAGCCATTTGAATTAGAAATCAATAAATAGGTGAACTTTCTATGTAATAAAGGTTGGCAAATCATTATACTCAAACTCTGAAACACCTTATACGTCCAAACTCATAGCGACAAACAGGTTACAAGGAACAACAGTATGTGATGAACCCATCCACATTTCAATTTATGCAAATTGTTCTTACAATTTATTTCTTCCTCTGCAATTTACTTTCTGCAATCTACTTTCAGCAATTTACTTAACGCATACTTTTCTTTCTTTCAAATTCTATGTTTTCTACTTTTTTGAAACTTTGATTTTTAAGAATCCAATTTAGAACTTTATTTGATAAAATTCTGAATCAAGTAGTTCTAAACTTTTTGAAAGATAAGTTCTTTGATAAAATTTTGAATCAATTAACTTTAGTTCTTTCATTTCTAGAAGTCAAATTCTGGAAAAATCATTATAATTTCTGGAAAAGTCAAATCCTTTGAAAGTTTCTGGAAAAATCAAGTTTTTTTTTACTAATTCTACAAGATTGATGAATGGCCCTTAATTTGCGAAAGGAATTGTTGTTGGGTCAATAGTTGACATTGTCAGTGGATTTGTTTCCGTATTTGGGACAAAACCATAGGGTAGTCCATACATCGGCTCTCCATTTTGTAAGGTCCAAGAATCCCCTTAAGTAGTTTTAATTATGACAACCAATCAAAATTTACTTGGAATAATTCTGAGTATTAAGAACTAATGATTTTACTTGAGTGAATGTCAAGAAGATACAGATAGGACTCTGCAGAAGATACTATTGAACTCCAGAAGATAGAAACATATTCTAGAAGATTACTTCAACAGTGATATGAAGAATATCTTAATAAAGAAAGCAAGACAACTGTTGAGAAAGTTAATAAAAAGAATTCTCTATAGATCAAACAATGAAGATGAAGCAAAAGAAGGATTCCTTATTAAAAAGGAATATTCACTTTTGAAAATTCAAGAAGAAACTCCTTGAAAAGAAATCATGAATTTCTAAAGCTTCAATAAATTACAATCAAGAGAAACCAAGTTCTGAATAATCATATGAAGTTTTACAAAAGGCTGCAGAAGAAGAAAGGAACTCTGCAGAAGAAACAATTGTATAAATTTCTGTAGAAGAAAGAGTGACAGATTGTCTTAAGAAGATACAAAAGTCAGTAACATCTATTTTTATCATCTTGGAGACAATACTTGGGCCAAAAATATTTAAAATAATTCATACTAAGTCAGAAAAATATTGAGGGATGTCCCCAGATGAAATGTCTGCAGAAGAAATAAGGAAACTGTTTTGCAGAAGATGCATCTTCAGAAGATATACTTGGTCAAAGGTGACAGCTGTCTTTGCAATATGAAATGGACAACTCCACAGCTACAGCTGTGAGTCTCCAACAGTTACTTGGCTCCAGCTCTCTATAAAAGGAGACTTCTCCCTCATTTGAAGACACCTCATTCCAGAAGAAACAACAGATTTGCTGAAATTACAGTTCACATCTTTTGGAGAATTTCTCTCTCTTCTCTTTCTTGAGTATCTAGTCTGAAAAGTTCTTGGAGAGAAATTTGGCTCATCATCTTGCTTCTGTTGTGCTAAACTTTGATTATTTTGAGACTTGTATTTTCTTTATTCTTTCAAAATCATATTGTAAAGTCTCAAAAGGAGTTTGCATGTGCATAGGTTTACTGAGATCAGGTGATCTCAGTTGAGAAACAGAATCTGCAGAAGGTGTCTGCAGAATTCTGGGTGACTGGATCTTCTGCAGAAGGTTCAGCAGTGAGTATTCAATTTGAAAATTGTGTGAGTAAAGTTGAGTTAAGCCTGAAGAGGTTGGAGAAAGAATACTAGTGGTAAAGTTACCCAAGAAAGTTGTAATTTGATTATTGAGTGAGAAAATCCTACAGGTGTAGGGACTGGACGTAGCCTCAGGTTGGAAGAAGTGAACCAGTATAAAACCCTTGTGTACAATCTTCTCTTACCTTCTCTCCTTTATTATTGCATGTGCTTAAAATTATTTTGAAAAACTAATTAATACCTAAGTAAGTGATACTCATCAAAATTCCATAAAGGGATTTCATCTGAACTAACATCTATCTTTTGGAAGCTTGTCTTTCAATACTAAGCCAAGATCAATTTGAGCAGACAAAGTATTGAAAGAAATTGCAGAAAATTTTATTCAATCACAATTGAACCCCCTTCTTGTGATTGAAGCTTCAACTTCACATTTCATATTAGTGAAGTACTAACCGAAGCGGGAATACTAGAAACAACTTGACTCACCGCTGGATTTTCTGGCAGTGTTGTAAAAATAACTTGGTCTTTATTGACACTATTATTGCCATTATTACCATTGTTATCATTGTTGTTTACTGACTCATTAACATGAGGTCCCAGGCTTCCGGAACTCGTATTCACGTTCCTATTTCCATTTCCATTTCCCACTTGTCTTGATTTATTAGCCATTTGAACATAAATTGTTCTACCACTTCTCAAACACATATAAGTTTAGTTTTCTGGAAAAATTGTAACACACTACTGACAGTTGTTGAACCTGCACAAAATTATACTTTAATTCTCCAATCTGCAAACTACTTGTAGTAGAATGGTATAAACCGGGTCGAACCCTGAAGATCCACTCAAATTAATCCTTCTTTGGGGGGGTGTTTGATTGATTGGAATAACTAATGAAAATAAAAGATTAAGTTAAAAGCAAAGGTTGAATCAATTCAAAACAATATCAATCCAAGTAATTCAGAGGCTATTTTCATGGTAAATCATTGGTTATTAATAACATGCATTCAAGAGATTAAATCTATCAACTTAGAATCATGTGGAACCCCTACAATGATCCCGGATTCACTACTGAAATAAGTCCCAGAATTCAATTGATTAAGATTAACAAGATCAAATAACCATAAAATCTTATGTTAGATCCAAATCAATTTTATAAACGGAACCCAATTGAAGTAAATAATTAAATGAACACCTTCAATTTAATTGCTTATTATATGCTTTTCAATCATTGTATGATGATTAACCAATCAAGAGTACAACATACATCGATAACAAATTTCATAACCAAAACATGTTAACCAATCAAGCTTTGATAAAAGAAATATGGAATTGAAGCAAGTGGAGTAGAAAAGCATGGTAGATGTAATTCAATCAGCATGTAAATGAAGATCAAACCTCAAACCAAGATGAAAATAAGCTTGACTCCTTGAATTGAATAAAACTTAGCCTTCCATGAAGACTTTACAAAAAGATGAACAAAAGTAAATGAAACTCTTAGTAATTTCTACTACAACTTGGATGCTCTTCTCCCTAGCAAGCCCTCCTATTTATAGGAGGGGAAAAGATGCCATTCCAAACATGATCACTCAGCAATGACTAAGCATGTTTTGTACACAAATGGACTTATTGATCAATTACCTAATGCATTTGTCCATTACTTTGAATTATTCACCTACTCTAGCTATCATTCACCTACTTCTCTCTCACTTGCACCGAGCATATCATCCTCAATCTGGCAGAATCCAAGAGAGTTGTCTTCATATGAAATCAAGATCTGGATCTTAGATTTCAAATGCCGCTGGGCTGAGCCCAAAGGAGTTTTCTAGCCCAAGTCATGGCCCAATCATTGAGTGCTGGTCAGGTTTTCATATGATGCTGACTATTCTGTCTTCCAAGCCCCAATTCTACTCACTAGTCATCCGATTTAGCTTTTGGCTTCTTCATCAAAGTTGTAGGGCTCTCTTTTATCTTTCATACAATGTAAAGAACATAATTTTTAGATGTCTAGAACTCAAGTTATGCTTGAACTACGAAAACAGTTTAATACTGAAAAAATGTAATTGAGCCCAATATGAACCTGAATTGGCATAATATGCTTATGACTTGTTAATTAAGCATAAAAATGCATTAAAAGGTTAAATTTGAGGTATGATTAATGTGTATAATTTGTATTTATCAAATTACCCCACACTTATCTTTTGCGCGTCCCGGGCAAAATTGGAAACAAGCATGAGTTATTGACTCAAAGTGGTGCTTTCCAATGAAATTAGTGAAATGTAAAGAAAACATGAGCTAGAGGTGATTACAAGACATCATAACATTCATGAATTCTTATCTTTATGCATCTCTAAAATATAAAGGCAACTTCGATTGAAAATAGTGGATTCAAATTGATAGAACCTCGCAGGAAGTACTCTCAATCTCTCAAGTATTTAAAAGGTCTGTGTTTCTCTCAAATTCGACCCATGAAAATTGCACTATCATAAGCTTGCTTATCTTCTACTTATCCACTGCAAATTACACATACATCCACAAATTAAGAGGTATTTATTAGGGTACTAATGGAGTGACAATTATGGAGAGGTACAAACAAATATGACAAGTTAAACCAAAGAGAGTAAAAGAGGTTTGGAGAACGAATCCAACTAACAAGTGTGATAGATACATATGAAATCAAACATTGAAGTTTAAGTACATCATTCAATCATTTGGATTCTTCATTATTTTGCATATCTTCTTTTTTTTTCTTTTTTTTTTAGTTTTTTTTTTACATAACAAAGAAGCACTAAGTATGTAGCAACCCACATAATTAACATTCCCTCACACTTGTTCAATAATCCATTCTTATGATAAATCCAGTACTCTTCTATTCTATAAGGTTAGGTAAAGTTTGGTTTTATACTTAAGTATGGAACGAGAGACAACAAATAAGGCTTAAAAGGGTGATTCAAAGGAAATAATGTAAGGTTGGCTATTTAACTGGGGTAATTTATTCAAGTGAAAGAAAAATTTGCCTCAATCATTTTTGTTCATGCATGTGAAAGAGTAGTTTCAAAAAGAATCAAAGCAAGTTCTGAAGTAACAAACTCCATGGGTGAAAATCACACAAGAAAGAAAGTTTAATTTGTCAACAAGGCTCAAATCCTCACGGCTAATAACTATCAAAATTGATCCATTCAATTCAAATCTCTGTTGCCAAACCAATTAATTTCAAGATGTTAGGAATAAATTCAATCATGTTATAAAAATCTTAAAATCACCTTTTTTTTCTATGTTTTGTTTTACACTTGTTAACTTTACTGGAAAGCTTAAAACAAAAACACATTCTTTTTTTTAAACTAACGGGATGAGTATCAAGAGTTAAACATAACTCCTTACTCTGCCATCCTATTAATTTTTTTAAAAAAAAAACGGACCTTCTTTTCCCTCCCCCCAACCTAATCAAGACATTGTCCCTAATGTCTTTATAGATTGGTGATTTTTTTTTTTGAAAATTGATATTTAAATGAAAAACTATACAAGCACAACTTTAAGAGGAAGGAAAGTTACAACCGAAGAGTGGTATCAGGATCTTCCTTCCTTCCATCATCTTTGTTATTCTTGTCCACCTGCTTTCCTGATGCATAAGGTCCAAGTGAAAGGTTCTGCATTTGTTCAAGAAGTTCGTTAGCATTTGAAGAGCATATCATGATTCTTTGCAGTCCTTGAGGTATGAATCCTTGATGCATAGCCTTTTCCAGAAAACTTAACAATCCATTATAAAAACCATTAACATTTAAGAACCATAATGGCTTTTGGTGGAAGTTAGAATTGGCCCAAGACACAACGGTGAAGATATCTTCTAAGGTTCCAAGACCACTAGGTAATGCAATAAATGCATCAGATTTGTATAGCATTTGTGCCATACGTTCCTGCATTGTTGAAACCCTCAGTACGGTGCCTAGGGTAAGGTTTGCGGTCTTCTTGTTATTACCATCCATTAGAGCAACACCCAAAACTTGGCTCCCTCTTGTGATTGCAGTTCCTGCTGTACAACCCTTCAGGCCTTGTACTCCCCCTCCATACACAACATTGATCTTTCTAGCAGCTAATGCTTTACCAAGGTCATAAGTTGCATGTCGAAATGCTTCATCCTTTCTGAGATTGGTTCCACCAAAGACACAGATACTGTGGAATCTGCGTGTAGATGGTCCTGCAGTTTCTTTAAAGGAAGACATTTTGTTGTACCAATCATTTGTGATAGTGGGAATATATAAAGATGAAATAACCAGTACAAAGATCAAATTGTCAGATTTTTTTTTCTTTTTTCTATTTTTTTTATTAAGTGTTAATCGATGAAAAGACAAGTAAGGATAAACAAAGATACGCATGAATTATAAAGTCAAAAAGAATCAGCTGAAAAGAAAACTCAAAACAAATTAAAGACAGGCGTGAATTATAAAGTCAAAAAGATACAACTGAAAAGAATTCAAAGATGCACATGCATATGAACAGTGGTTGTGATTTTGGCTCACATCTTCCTCTGGTTTTACGTCCAGTAACGGCTTGAACGCCTTCTATGAGTCGGGGAGTTGCTTCCCATCCAATTTTCTTAAAAACTGGAAAACAGGGTCTTTCAGAGTCAGATTCCCAAGACTATATTGTTCCTTCTCCCTTCGGAATAATTCAGCTAAATTAAGAAGAACCATTTGAACCTGTCCACTAGGATGCGTCTCAAGAGCTTGGCTAATGTTATCCAAAGACTCCTTACTCAGTCCATCCTTAATGAATTTAATTTTATCTTCTCGATTTATAGAATTCATTCCGAAATTCTTACATCTCAAGTTACAATTCCATCTTGCACACTTATAACAAACTTGCATTCTTTTTGCTCTTCTTTTTTCAGAAAAAAGATCTCCTACCCATTCCTGACAAATGTCTAGCAAATGAATCTTGAAATTCACCTGCTAAGCGTACCTTGGCCTCGAAGATCCAACGTACATCCTCAGGAAGGCCTAAGCGCATCAGTACTCTTAGCCTTTCAAGTCTACATCTGTAAATTTTCCTGAGATCGTCTTGAGGGAGAGTAGGGAACCGAACTCTGAGCTTGGTGAGGGTTTCCTTCATTCTTTCTCTCTAGAAAAGTTGTTCAGTGCAAGGGTGGATTGTTCTGTATATATAATAGTTAAGGAGAACAAATCGAAGTATTGCACAACAAACACAATAATAATAAGATAAAAATAATGAAAACTCTAGAAAACTCTCCACACATAATCAACAAAATGAAAAACACATATCATTAACAACAATAACTCAAGAAAAAATAGAAAAAAAAATTGGGAAGAGAAATTTCTACTTTAAGTCAAGCCAAGTAGGTGGCATTGTGCAGGTGCACCTCTTCCACCGTATGCTCTTGAAAACCCTCATAGAAGGGCTTAAGCCGATGTCCATTTACCTTGAAGATCTTTTTGGTTGTCTCATCTGTGATCTCTACTGCACCATAAGGAAAAACATTAGTAACCACAAATGGACCTAACCATCTAGAATGTAACTTACCAGGCATCAGCTTAAGATGAGAATTATATAAGAGCACTTTTTGTCCAACAATGAACTCTTTTCTTGTTATCATCTTGTCATGGAATGCTTTAGTCTTTTCCTTGTAAATTCTGGAATTCTCATATGCTTCTAACCGAATTTCTTCAAGTTCTTACAATTGAAGCTTTCTATGCATTCCAGCTTTATCCAAGTTCAAATTGAATTGCTTAACAGCCCAATATGCTTTGTACTCAGTCTCTACCGGTAAATGGCATGTTTTGCCAAAGACTATCCGGTAAGGGGACATCCCTATAGGAGTTTTATAAGCTGTTCTATAAGCCCATAAAGCATCATCAAGCCTTTTGCTCCAGTCTTTCCTATTCGGTTGGACTGTTTTCTCCAGAATTTGTTTGAGTTCCCTGTTGGATACTTCAGCTTGACCATTTGTTTGAGGATGATATGGTGTAGACATCTTGTGCATCACCCCATATTTCTTCAACAAGGATGCCATGTTCCTATTGCAGAAATGAGATCCTTGATCACTGATGATTGCCCTTGGAATTCCAAACCTGCTAAAAATGTTAGACCTGATAAAGTCAATCACAACATGAGAGTCATCAGTGCGGGTGGCTTTTGCTTCTACCCATTTAAAACATAATCCACAACCAGTAAAATAAAATTGAAACCAAAAGAGTTAGGGAAAGGTCCCATGAAGTCAATGCCCCAGACATCAAACACCTCACAGAACAACAATGGTTGTTGAGGCATCTCATTTCTACGTGATATGTTGCCCATTCTTTGGCATTGTTCACAATTCTTACAATACCTGTAAACCTCACGAAACAAGGTAGGCCAATACAAACCAGAGTCCAAAACCTTTCTATCAGTACGTTGAGGTCCAAAGTGCCCACCACATGCAAATGTATAGCAAAAATCTAGAATGGAATTAAACTCATGATCTGGCACACAACACCTAATGATTTGATCGCTGCAAAATTTCCACAGGTAGGGATCTTCCCATACATAATATTTAGAATTACTTTTAAGTTTATCTATTTGTGCCCTAGATGCATGTGCAGGCAAAACAGATGCAACCAAGTAATTAACTAAATCAGCAAACCAGGGGGTGGTGTCACGCAGCTCCAAAAGTTATTCATCAGGAAAAGAATCATGAATAGGGAGGGAGTCAGGTGCTCTCTCAATTCTGCTTAAATGATCAGCTACCATGTTTTCTGCACCGCTCTTGTCCCTAATCTCCAAATCAAACTCTTGAAGTAGCAACATCCATCTAATTAACCTTGGTTTTGCATCTGGCTTCTTCAATAGGAACTTAATGTTGCATGGTCAGTAAAAACAACCACTTTAGAATTAAGCAAATACGATCTGGATTTATCAAGTGCAAAAACAGTAGCTAATAATTCTTTCTCAGTGGTAGTATAGTTAGCTTGTGCAGCATCTAAAGTTCTAGAAGCATAATATATAACATGAGGAAATTTTCCAACTCTTTGTGCAAGGACAGCTCCCACAGCATAATTGGATGCATCACACATGATCTCAAAAGGGAGTGTCCAATCTGGTGGCTTGATAATTGGAGTTGTGGTCAATGATTTCTTGAGTTGATCAAAAGCCTCCTTACACCTGTCATCAAAGTTAAAATCAACATCTTTTTGTAGCAAGTTAGAAAGTGGAAGGGCTATCTTGCTGAAGTCTTTGATGAAGCGTCTGTAGAAACCTGCATGACCAAGAAATGATTTAATCTCGCGAATGCAAGATGGGTAAGGTAAACTAGAAATTACATCAATCTTGGCAGGATCCACTTCTATACCTTTCTTTGAAATTACATGTCCTAAAACTATACCCTGGTCAACCATAAAGTGACATTTATCAAAATTAAGAACAAGGTTAGTTTCAATGCATCTATGTAAAACCTTATCTAAACTATCTAAACAGGTTTCAAACGAAGAACCATACACAGTGAAATCGTCCATGAACACCTCCATGCACTTTTCAAGGAAGTCAGCAAAGATACTGACCATGCACCGCTGGAAGGTACCAGGGGCATTGCATAGGCCGAATGGCATCCTCCTATAGGCAAAAGTTCCAAAGGGGCAGGTGAATATGGTCTTTTCCTGGTCCTCTGGTGCAATGTGAATCTGGAAATAACCTGAAAAGCCATCAAGAAAATAGTAATGAGATTTCCCAGCTAAACGCTCAAGCATTTGATCAATAAAAGGCAAAGGGAAATGATCCTTTCTAGTTGCTTAGTTAAGTTTCCTATAATCAATACCAACTCTCCAACTGTTTTGCACTCTGGTAGGAATAAGCTCATTCTTATCATTCTTCACTACTGTGAGGCCAGTCTTCTTTGGGACCACTTGGACTGGACTTACCCAATGATTGTCAGATATAGGATAAATGATGTCGGCTTGTAAAAGCTTGGTCACCTCCTTCTTCACGACATCCAAAATTAGGGGGTTTAGACGTCTTTGTGGCTGCCTTATTGTTTAGCTCCATCTTCAAGTAAGATCCTATGCATGCACATAGAAGGGCTAATACCAGGAATGTCAGCTAAGGTCCATCCAGTTGCCCTTTTATTCTTCCTTAAGACTTGCAACAACCTTTCTTCTTGCTCAGCCTGAAGACTTGTTGAAATAATCACAGGTAACTTTTCATTATTCTCTAAATAAGCATACTTCAAATGCTTTGGGAGTTGTTTGAGCTCCAATGTAGGTGGTTGCTCAATTGAGGGAAGTGTCCTGGTCGATGGAATTGCATCTGCAGCCTGTAACTCAACAACATCCAATTCAATCAAATCATTACCTTCTAGCTCTGTTGAATCAGCAGGTACACCATCATCATGATGTATACTACCTGCATCATGAAAATCCTCCTGCACGTAAGTATCAATCTCAGCACAAACAGGACATAATATAGAATCTACACAATTGTTACAGGTGTAACATTATGTAAATCAGCAAAAGATGAGAAATCTTCATTAAACAGCTCAGAATAGGTATCATCAACCAGATCATCTAGTAACTCAATATGAAAAACAGAGTGCTCCTCCATGGGATGCTTCATAGCATCAAATATATTAATTCTGACAATATCATCTCCAAACTCCATGGAAAGAGTTCCTGCATGGACATCAATCTTTGTTCTAGCTGTCTTAAGGAATGGTCTCCCTAGAATAATCAGAGCCTTATTGGATTTAGACTCTCCCTCCATATCCAAAATGTAGAAATCTGCAGGGAAAATCAAATCATTAACTTTAACCAGGACATCCTCAATAAGTCCAACAGGGTATGCATTACTCCTATTAGCTAGTTGGATGACAACACCTGTACTCTGCAAAGGTCCAATGGCAAGAGAGTTAAAGATAGACATAGGCATAACATTAATTGAAGCACCTAAATCTAACAAAGCATTTTCAAATTTACAATTGCCAATTATGCAAGGGATAGTAAACGTCCCTGGATCTTTGCACTTTGTGGGCATTTGTTGAATGATGGTTGAAACGTTTTGCCCCATACTAATATTTTCATCTCCCTTCAGCCTTCTTTTGTGTGTGCACAAGTCTTTGAGAAACTTAGCATATCTTTGAATTTGCTTGATTGCATCCATAAGTGGAATATTGACTTCCACTTTCCTAAAGGTTTCCAAGATCTCCTTCTCCATCTCGTCTACCTTCCTGGATTTTGCAGCTCTTTGAGGAAATGGTAGTGGTACATTCTGCTGCATACTTTTCTCAGAATTTCGAAAAGATGCATCATCATCTGATGGCTTTGCTCCTTCTGCGTGATCCAATGGTTGTACTTTTGTATCATCCGGTGCATTGTTTGAATGAAGTCTTGGTTTTTTAGCAGCTTTCTGTATGTTTGACTCATCCATCACCCTTCCAGATCAAAGGGAAATTGCATTGACATTGGGGTTCACCACTGGTTGAGCAGGCAACTTATCGGTAGATTGCATCTCATTTAGTGAAGAGGCAAGTTGTCCAATTTGAATTTCTAAATTCTGAATGGTAGCCTTCGTCCTTTGCTGGAATTGCAGATATGGTGCAGCCATTTGCTTCACAAGATCTTCCAGTGAAGGTTCAGAGTTAGGTTGTGAAGACTGTTGAGCTGCAACATTTTGTTGATGCATTTGATGTCTCACAGGTTGCTGGTAAGATGCTCTACTAGTACCTGCATTATGCTGAAACTGTTGTTGGGGTTGTGGTCTTGTATTGTTACCCCACCTCAAATTGGGATGATCTCTCCATCCAGGATTATATGTATTTGAGTAAGGATCATAACGTTGTTGTTGTTGTGATCTCCCATGGAAAGCTCCAGTTACAGCAACAGATTCACCTACTTGAATGGTAGGGCAAACATCAGTTGGATGAGATGAGCAATTACAGATACCACATACCTTTTCTGGTGCTTGCAAAAGTAGTTGTTGTGTTTGAAAAGGTTGTTGCTGAGCTACTACCACTTGTCTCACTAAGGATGTTAGCTCATCAAGTCTATTCTGCAGCCTTCGTTGTTCTTCCTGTGACACTTGAATTTCGTTCACTTCCCGTGTTGGCGTGATTCTGGTCCCAAATTGTTGGGTGTTGGAAGCCATGGTAGAGATAAGGCTTCTTGCTTCATGGATGCTTTTATTCATTAATGCACCACCACTTGCTGCATCGATCATGGTTCTTTCCATAGGCAATAATCCTTCATAAAAGTATTGGATTAAAAGTTGATCGCTTATTTGGTGGTGTGGATAGCTGGCACACAACTTTAAAATTCTCTCCCAGTACTCGTACAGAGTCTCTCCAGTCATTTGCCTAATTCCGCAAATTTCCTTTCTGATAGCACCAGTTCTTGAAGCAGGGAAGTATTTCTCCAAGAATACCTTCTTCATGTCATTCCAACATGTTACAGAACCTACAAGAAGATAAAACAACCAATATTTAGCAACATCAGTAAGTGAGAAAGGAAAAGCTCTCAATTTGATGTGCTCCTCAGCAACTCCTTGAGGTTTCATGGAGGAGCAAACCACTTCAAACTCTTTTAGATGTTTGTGTGGATCTTCTCCTGCAAGACCATGAAATTTAGGAAGCAAGAGAATTAAACCAGATTTCAGTTCAAAATCAACATCCAAGTTTGGATATTTAATGCACAAAGGTTGGTATGTAACATCAGGAGCAGCCAACTCCCTCAAAGTTCTATCCTGCACATTGTTAGCCATTTGTTCAAATTGATTTATATCAACAGGTTGTTTAACTTGAGCAAACAATTTTCTCTTAGATCTGTGTAAAGTTCTTTCAATTTCTGGATCAAATTCAATTAATTTTGAAGTAGAAGATCTAGTCATAAACTAGGAAAAAAAAAACAAGAAGGAAAAAAAAGAACTAAAAAAATCACAATAAATAAATAAAAGGATACTATCAAGTGGATCCCCAGCAACGACGCCAAAATTTTGACAGTTGTCGAACCTGCACAAAATTATACTTATAATTCTCCGATCTGCAAACTACTTGTAGTAGAATGGTATAAACCGAGTCAAACACTGAAGATCCACTCAAATTAATCCTTCTTTAGGGGGTGTTTGATTGATTGGAATAAACTGAAGAAAATAAAAATTAAGTTAAAAGAAAAGGTTGAATCAATTCAAGACAATATCAATCGAAGGAATTCAGAGGCTATTTTCATGGTAAATCATTGATTATTAATAACATGCATTCAAGAGATTAAATCTATCAACTTAGAAAAATGTGGAACCCCTACAATGATCCCGGATTCACTACTGAAATAATTCCCAGAATTCAATTGATTAAGATTAACAAGATCAAATAACCATAAAATCTTATGTTAGATCCAAATCAATTTTATAAACGGAACCCAATTGAAGTAAATCATTAAATGAACACCTTCAATTTAATTGCTTATTATATGCTTTTCAATCATTGTATGATGATTAACCAATCAAGAGTACAACATACATCAATAACAAATTTCATAACCAAAACATGTTAACCAATCAAGCTTTGATAAAAGAAATATGGAATTGAAGCAAGTGGAGTAGAAAAGCATGGTAGATGTAATTCA